>LT727893.1:704009-841203 GCA_900157175.1 Oithona nana
ACTCGCGCTTTTAGACTGGAAGGATTTCTAGTCTTGTTTAGGACAAGCTTTACAATTTTGCAAATTGAGACATTTCAAGAACTCATGGATGTTCGCGCCAAAAATATCCAAAATTGCTTCACTTGTAATGTTGGACTTTTCAATTTGTGCATTTAGAAGGATTCATTCATTCCAAAAATTCTGTATAACTATGATTGACATAGAATTTTTCCAGGTTTTCCCGTGAAAAGTCCACGATATGATTCTTGGTTGTGGTAGCATCAGATTGAGATTTCCATAAAGTTTCACGACTTTCCAAATACTCTAAAGTTTCTCCGGCGAATTTCTCAACTTGTGAAGTTTTCTTTTCTTTCGATAATTTGGTCATGATTTTCTGAAAATTAGAATTAAAATCAGAGTTTTCAAACATTGTGCTTTAGCCGTACCTTTAATCCAGATATATCATCCTTGAACGGATGAGCATTGGGAGCAAAAATGTCCACTTCTTGACTTTTCCCGGACTTAAACGACCAAGTAGAGATCCGTCGTTTTGCCGGAATTTCCCGGACAATTCGTACATTTTTCAAGCAATTGTTAATTGAAGTTGTGGCTTTTTGGATTCCAACTCGGAAATCATGATCGGTACCATTACGTAGACGGTTGCCACGATGGTAAATAACCAAAGCATGCTCAAATTTCCCCATTTGGAAAAGTGCGTCTCCTTGTAATGCTAATCCTCTCGAGTAAATTGGATCAGATTGTTTGAGGTTCACGAGTATCGCTAACGCGTCCGCCAATGCATTGCTGTTGTCACATAGTAATAAACGTATCTTACACCTCAACAAAAGACTCTAAAAAGATTTTTATTTATTACATAAAGTTGAATTTTCCCGCCAAAGATGGCCAAAATGCTCCTGCGCATTCTAATGTTCTAAAATGAGACTTTTTGAGTAATTTTTGAGAATTGCAGCTTAGGTTAAGTAGTAAGTAAGTACTTGTTTGTTAGGTGGATCATCATAGTCATATTTTTCCGGAAATTTAGCTCCCCAGTGGTATAATGTTCTGTTGAGATTCAGTAAAGCCCGGTCCCATTCCCGACGGGCCATATAAATCTTGGCTCTCTCGCGTAACAATTCAAAATCTTCATCCATCCATTCATCAGGATCCGCAAACGGATTTCTCCGGGCTCCAATGGCTTTTCGACGAACCATTTTTTCCTTAGAAAATGTACTAAATAAGAAAGTCCATACTTCTTGTGCATTGGGTAATAATACAAAATAGTACAAGAGATTCCGGTACTAACCTAGACCAAGATTACTTACAAAAGGAACCGAGAACCAATTTCTTGCAGGCGACAGCGCCGTGTGGGTGTCCGTGGTGTCGGTGGGTAACGCTTCCTTTTAAAAAAAGTAATCTTTGCTCTAGTTAAGGGTGACGTACCGACACGACTCAGCACTGCCTGGCTGGGCGTAATGACTCAGCACGCCTCGGCACTCGACAGAAATCGGACCCCTGAACATCACCTACGTCCTACGTCAACTACCATATGCATTTTGCACAAGTATGTTATCTACTCAATTCTACTGATTCTACTCTACTTCAGATCTACTACCTTGATTTCATCTTTGTATGACTTTCTTTTCCCATGAACAGGATTCAATTCTTTACATTCATCCTTTTCGTCCAATACACGAAGCATTTGGGCGAAATTTTCGAAATTCTTTTTGAAGGACGTTACTTAAGTAAATTGCTAATCTTTATTATAAGTAACTTACCTTCTGAATAGAAACTTGTATGAAGACTCTGAAGGCTTTTAGGTCAGACAATGACTAAAGGACACTCAGGAAATGAAGTTGCTTTCTTTTTACACGCATGTAAAAGTTGTATGCGTTGAGGACCATCATGCATGAAACTTTATGGTACCACCCTCAACCTTGACATTACAAAATTAAAAATGCGACTACGTAGAGATACTAGAGAGTAGGAATGAACTATGGTTGGCAACAAGGATTTTTTTACGTCCAAAAACCAAGTCAGTATGAATTTTTCACAAAGCAGCAACCACATCAGCAACACATCAGTAGAAACAGAGAGAATGCTTCAGTAGTCTTTTTAAAAACAGAGCGCTGAAAATGTTTGCAGTAAGAAATACTTCAAAGTTGATTTTATCCATTCATTTTACTTTGAAATTCTGCGTATGTTGGAACTTGCCACCAATCCAACTTCTTTCGAAGTTTGCTTCAAAAAATAACATGACACATCTTTCCATGTCATTGTCAGTACCAATTGGAATGTATTGGAACTCAATGAAGATTTTCAGACAGTTAACAAGGTAAATTGCACAATTCATCTATGATTTTCACATGAATTCTATGGAATTCAGATGGCTTTTAGATGTGCTTTTATTGCAGAAATGATTTATGAAACAAAAACTTTCAGTATAATCTAGTATTTTTGATAGAAATGCATTGCCTTGGTAGAAAGTATGTAGAATTGCACTTGCACTGCATCTTTTCTGCCAAAAACTAATTATCTTGAATATATCATGAATCATCTGTGAATGATGGTAAGAAAAGCATGATATTGGTTCAGTCACCAAAAAAGACTTGCCATAGAATATAGTAAGGAGAATGTATGGTAAAGCAAAACATCTTGTAAAGTCAAGCCTATTCATTCTTTCTTTTGTGAAATTATGTCTTGGCTGGACTTTGCCACCAGTTCAATTTCTTTCTGAATTTGTCAAAGGAAATGACAGAACTCAGATTTCTATATCAGTGCCATTTGGCATTCCATCAATGAATATGTATTTCAGGCAGCTAACAAGGTCAGTATGTACTAAATGGTTTGGACACATTAAAAGCAAAGGTAAACTTTTCAGGGAAAATGAAATACCCGCTTCTTTCAAATTTAGCGGAGAAGATGTTGTCGAAAATAGAACCACTTTAAAGAATCCTCAAGATCTCATAGTCTTTATACCAGATGAATCTGATATTGACAGCCACATTGAAAAGTTCATAGGATGGTTCAACCAAAGGAAAAGAATCAATAAAGAGTATTGGCTCCTTGACATTACCTCTCTGAATACAAAGACAAGAGGTAGATTGGACAACCTCAAGTTGGACTTGGATGATGATCTTTTTTGGTTTGCATACTCAAATAAAGGAATCGAACTTTTTGAAGTCTACAGAATTCATGACGATTTTGGTATCACTGTCAAACCATTTGGTTCTTGGTCTGCTGATAATGGTTTGACTTCACCAATGTATGGAAAATGGATCAGACGTAAAAACATGCAAGGAGCTAAGCTCAAAGTTGTGACAGAATTGCAAAAACCTTACATCACTGAAATGATTCCAACAGGTAGTCCTGGTGAATTTGAAATGAAAGGAATGTATGCTGAAGTCTTCTTTGCACTACAATACATCTTAAACTTCACTTTTACTGTCACAAAACCTCCTGATGGGCAATGGGGAGGACTGCAGAGTGATGGAACATGGACAGGAATGATTAGAGAACTGCAAGACGAAAGAGCAGACATAGGTAATACTGACGAGGGGCTATCTAACACAAATACACATGTATAATTCATGCTAAAATTATTTTCTTTTCAGCTACAACTTCTTTTGCTGTCTCAGTAGCCAGAAGTCAAGTTGTTACATTTTCCGAAACCATCACAGAAAGCTACAGTGCATTGTTTATCAAAAATCCGTCAGGAACCTTCAATTTCAAAGCGTATGTTGACCCTTTGAAATACATGTCATGGATTTTTGTTGGACTATTTTGCATCATTGCTCCAACCTCCCTTTTTGCCACTTCAAGACTTGGACATGAGCCGATGAAAAGTGAATTCACTTGGGGTAAATCTCAGATTTTTGTCTTAAGTGCTCTGACCTTAAGAGGTTGGAGTGTATCACCCCATCAAACTTCATCTAGATGTGCATTCATAGTGTAAGCCTAAAAAAATTAGATTTTTCACAAAGGAGCACATTCACCTACTACTCTTTAAAAATAGAATAATGTTTGCTGGAGTTGTTATTTACTATTACTGGGAAGCAATGTTAGTTTCCTACCTATCCACCAGGTTCATTGTCTTGCCATTTACAAACATCAGGGAACTGATGGAAAACTCAGACTATAGAATTGGTGTTATTCGTGGTACAAGTCATGAAGCATATTTCAAATCATCAGCAGATCCAATTGTACAAAAAGCTTACTCTGAAAGAATTGAACCCTACTTGGAAGAGTATTTTCCATTTTCTGCCGACATGGAAGCTTTGCTACTCAAGGATGAATCCTTGGCTGTTTATCAAAACTTTTTTATGGGAAGGTAACAAACGTGATGATTTACTAACAACTGTTTTCTTTATTTGTCTTTTAAAACATGTTCTGTTTTAGTTATTTCCCACGGTACAGGACCTGCGGAGTAATTGCTATTCCTGCCAAGTATGATTCCAAATATTGCTCCTATGGGTACCAAAAGCATTCACCCTATCAAGGACTGTTTGACCACTACATCAAAGAAATGAGAGAAAAAGGAGCTTTAAAACAGATTTTGAACAAGTATGAGACTGGTACTCAAATTTGTCCAGATGAGAGTGGAAAACCCTTGGGCTTTGAAAGTTGTTTTACGGCTTTCTTGGCTCTACTTTCAGGTACAATTGAAGATAAGTTTAGCTTTGCATGTATTCACTTCTTGTTTCTGTTGAAGGAATGGGCATAGGCTTCCTCTTTTTCTTTTTGGAGATTATGAACAAGTTTTTGAACAAGTTTGGAAACTCCAATTCTCCAATATTCGAGGCTTACAATCATAGATTCCAATAAGTCTTAGTCCAATAACAGATAAGTTGTTTAAGAAAGTAGATCAGTAATATTGTAATGAAGACCAAAATAAATAAAAAAATGAGAGCATGAAAAAAAAAGAACGATTCAATTTGACATATTATACTGAAAGCCCACTTATGGGCAATACATTCTATTTCTCACAAAAGTACAGCTACAATATCTCTGATGACAGGTTTACTTAGAAGATTTTGATCAGAAAGTAATTTTTGGGAATGGACTGTTAAGAAATGTTTTAAACACTGTTTGATCACTTCCACTATCAGTTCCTTGTCGGCCTTTTTATGACTTTGTAGGTAGGCCTCAGCAATGCTTTCGAACGAATCTATATGACAAGTACTTGTCCATAAGACCACACTCACTTTAGCACAGGATTTGACGGATTCCAAATCTGTACTTTCCTCATTCAAATGCAAATTAATCGTGTCTAAAAGCTGATCTGCGTGTTCTTGATCAAGAAGGTGAACTTGATCATGATCCATATGATCAAATAAAGCTGCCAAGATTTCAATGATGACAAAGGCTGTTTTATCGTCATTACTTTTCAATGCTTGATTCAAGGCTTCGTTGAGACATCCCAAGGCTGGAGGACTTAGTAAATGCCCTATTTTCTCCAGAGGATCTTGAACTTCTGATGCCAAATCCAGGATGCTAAAGAGGTACCGACTGGATTTCTTCAATAGATCTTCGTTCAAGGTGGAAGCCATAATCAGTACGACCTTTTGTGCCAATTTGAAGTGATGTTCAAGTTGATCATGATCTTCATCTTCATTGACGTCAATGATCAAGTTGTCATTATAAATGGTCAAGTATTGAAAAAGCACAACTAAAACTTGAACATAGTCTGAATCAGCAC
Organism: Oithona nana; assembly: GCA_900157175.1. NCBI lineage: Eukaryota > Metazoa > Arthropoda > Copepoda > Cyclopoida > Oithonidae > Oithona > Oithona nana. Next base: position 709,684 of record LT727893.1, read on the forward strand.
TTAGATCTGTGTCAAGTACACCTATGGGAATCTCAAGAGATATTTTATCGGTCTTGAAACTTGGGAAATCTTGTCTCAGCATATTTGACAAAATGACCAAAATGAATTCTTGGCCACGGAAATTGGCCTTTAAAAAGGCAGAAAATAAAGAAAATTGGATTTTTTCTGTGCACAAAAACGACGCCACTTCATCATCGGTCGACATCTCGGAGAGACTTTCGAGGTCTTCGTGATGATCATTTGGGTTTTCCTTTATGGTCTGGATGGTATCAAGGACCCAAGATTTGCTAAAACAGGTTGATCCGATTGCACCTAAATTAAAAATTTTTAATTTTCCTCAAGGGTTTTTTTTTTGCGGGAAAATTCAAAAGTACAAACCTGAAATAGGCTGAGAATTTGAATCTTCGTTATTATGCATGCTGATTCATCTCTTGATCAATTTCCTAATTATGCCAATTCTCCGGATCTGTTTAGGCTCCTCACGCACAGCAGGTGTAGGATACAAAGGCCGACAATATCCTTTTCGCCTTCGATGATTAGTAAAGTCCCTTTGCGACGCAAAATCTTGAGCGCAAATGTTGCAATGTAAACACACTGGTGGAGCTGGTTTTCTAAATGTTTTAGGTTTACTTGGATTTTGAGCTTTAAATTCCGCCGGTAATGCGACTGTTGCTTGGCTGAGAGGATCAAGAACGACTTGGAGAGGTCTGTCTTGGGTAACGGCGATGGCTGTGGGTTCGTCAAGTTCGTGGACTTGGATTAAATGATTTTCGAGGTCTTCGACGATGTCATCACAATATTCACACCTGAAAATTAAAAAAAAATAATAATCAACTTTAATCATGAAAATTAATTATGTAATTAATTACCTAAGCATAACATGGGCCCGTTTAGCAGTACCAGCTGACTGAACGATAGGTGTATCTCGATCATGGAAATGCTTGAAATGAACTTGCAACAATTCTGGAGAATGATAGGTTTGCGAACACTTAGGACAACCTAATTTGTATCCTTGATGTCGTGATTTGTAGTGGAGTAAGTATTCTTTCTTGCTTCTCGATGGCAGATCACAGATAGCGCATTTGTTAAAGCCAGGATCATTGACAATGACCACTTGTTCTTGTGGTAAGTTAAAGTCTCGCGCTTTTTGCTTGGCAAATTCAGACTCGGATCCTGCAGAATTATGATCCTCTTTGTGCCAAGTATTGTAATGTTCTTCAAATTCAGCTGACAAAAATGTTTGCCAACATTTGTTACACTGTATCAAGGTTCCAGGCTGTAAATCATGAATATCGGATTGATTCAAAACTTTGACACTATTATTCTTGTCCTTTTCACTCTCTAATAGCTTCAAAACAGCCTCACTTTCCTCTTCGTTCAATTGCACACTTTCTTCTTGTTCCGGTTCTTCAACTTTGATACTTTCTTCAAGATGTTCAAGAGCTTGTTCTGCTTCTGGATTCGCATCTAATTCTTGATTTTCCGGGACATAATAATACTGTTGATATTCGCCCGTTTCGTCGTCATAGACAAGTACTTCTTGTCCTTGATTCAACACTACGTCATTGTTCAACAACTGTTCTTGATCGTTCTGATCCTGATCTTGAACAACTTGAAGTTGATCCTCCTCCTGGTACACCACTGGTCCTTCTTCTTCGCTTGGCTCCTGTATGTAACTGTAAATCACATGATTGCCTTCCTCCATAATTCCATTGCTTGGAGGAATCCTGAAACAACAAAAATTAATCAATTAATCATGCATTTGATTGATTAACGGTAGGAAACCGTCTGGTATATCTATGATAAGGTTTATGATTATTCCATCTTTTGGCTTTTTTTAACAAATGGGCATAAATGGCAGACTTCTGTTTGCCATGTTCTTCGGCGAATTTCACAATTAATTTGACATCGGAGCCCTTAAACAAGTGTTCATTGTTCAAGGTCCGGATGGCCAGCATGGCTTGAAAGCGATTGGCATACCGCACAAATCCAGACTTGGTGTTGTCCAAGATTTTGAACTGCAATATTTCGCCAAATTTGTCAAAAATCCCGCGGATTTTGACTTCACTCTCGTCACCGATATTTTGGAAAAATAACAAGGCGTAGCCGCGATGTTGACCGTCACGTGAATAATTAACCGTTAACTTCTTGTCTTGAATTTGAATCTGGTTCTTTGTTTTGAGGGCTCGGGCAGCGTCCAAGGGATCTTCAAAATCCACGATTCCATACCCGAATGAATAATCGGTGGCAACGTCCCTAAAAACTTTGCATTCCTTGATAGGTCCACAGTTCATGAAAATTGTATTTAATTCCGCGTCAGTCAAGTTTTGAGGTAAATAATTAACGAATAATTTGGTTCGTTTTTCTTTAGGGTCCAAATTGACTAGATGTTCATCAACATCATCTTCGTCGTCGTCTTCTTCTTCGGATTCACTGTCGTCTAAACAAATCATTTCAGGTTGAGGTTTGTGTTCTGGCGCAATTGTTTTGATGTCCTCAGCGTCCTCGATTTCGGCCTCTATTTCGTCCTCTTCGGAGTCTGACAGGCAAATCAATTCAACATCTTCTTTGCTAGTCATTTTTGCAAAAATGCGCTTTTTTGACTATGTTTACAACTTCGGCTAAGTGGCTGTACTGGCAGCTGAGAAGATTGGGCGGTTCATTTTATCAACAAAATCATGGAGTAAAATGAAGCAATCATGAACAAAATTCAAAAGTCGTGAAATGAAAGAAAGTTTTTCTATTTTCAGATTTTTCCGTCAAATCACAATGTTCGGGTTCGCCATTGGAATTTCACGGGAAAAAGCCTTGAGATATCTTTTTATTGAGGGAATTAACGATTATCTTCAACAATCACTGTTTTTCGATACATATCATCAGTTGTAACCAGAATGTATCGAACTTTCATTTTGCCACTTGAATCCTGAAAAATTTGCAAAAGATCAATTTTCTAGCTAATAAATTCATTAAAATATTAAATTACTTCTCTGGCGTCCATATCAACTGTGGCTTTTCTTCGCAATCCGACTAGAGAAAATTGTAGGCGGATTCCTCGCTTGCCAGACTCGTCTTGGTACTCCATATGTGCGACCCGTTTAGATTTATGTCTTCTGGTTTCTTCTCCATATGCCTTGATCGGTTCACCTAACAGATCTTGCACTTTCTCGTTGTCCATGCACTGTTTTGAACCGTATTGAAAGAAATTTTGTGCCGTTTCACCAGAAAAAAGCTCTTGAAAAATGACATACAAAACTGCCAGAGTGGCACCTAAACCGGCAATGACAACCACTGAATATGAAGCTGTTTTGACATTCTCTTTTGCTGCAATTAACCAATTAATTTCAATTACCTGTCCTAATTTTATTTTCGACAAAAAATACCTTTTTTAGAAAACGAAGTCTGTAATTGTTGATTTTCTGAAGCTTGAGCAACGGATTTTTCTGTTTTTTCAGTCTGGTTCCAAATTGATCTTGACAATGACAAGTACCTCACATGCTGGCATATATTCTGCCGTGCTGATCTTATCAATAAAATAGACGATTTGTTTAAAATTGACATCTTTTTACAATGCTTAATTTTCACGGACAATCTTTTATTCGCAAAAACTTGTTTTTGTTTACTCAATCAGCTGATTTTTGTTTTTATTGCTGAGAAAATAGGCGGTTTTTTGAAAATATTAGATTTTCCGGATTTCTTACAATTTTCAGTTTCAATTCAGAATGGTAAGCAATTTTCAAAGGTTTATTTTATCAACGTTTCCATTTGTGTGCACTCCTATTTATCGATACTTTCTCCTCTAGTTTTCCTAAAATGGTGCGAGCGAAGTGAGCACTTGCCGGAAGCTGTAAGATTCTTGGTCAATCTGAGTTTCTGTCCTAAATAAAAATGAGACACACGAGATTTTTCTGACATTGATTTAACCTTCAATCTTTTGATTCACACACTTGTCAAGCTAGAGACCGAGTAACTTAGGAGTAACAATGAAGAAAATTTGCAATATATTGCCATTCATGTTTCATGATTTTCATGATTGATGAAAGGAAAGGACTAAGGAGAATTGATGGGAATATTCTCATTTCCAGTAGATATTAGACAATAGACGTACTATCAGTGATTAGTCTGAGGTAGATATGTTTTTTTTTTTTTTAGAAATTAAAGACACACACCTGGCACGACATGTGATTGACTTTGAGATGTTTCAGTCGCACTTTCACGGACAAATATTATAGCTCAGAGCCAAAAAATTCTTGATTTATTTTCTTCTACTTTGACCTAGAAATGAAGCTACAAATTGTGCAAAAGCAGCCCCTAAAGGACCAGTTAGAGCATCAACAAAATCAAACAAGGCCTGAACAGCTTGTTCTAATGCAGCTTCAAATCCACTTAGTTCTTCAGGAGCTGCAGTTGTTGTGGTAGTTGTGGTAGTAGTTGTTGTGGCAGTTGTAGTAGTTGCAGTTTGTTCTGCTAAACACCAAGAATTGGTCATATCCTTTGCTCTAAAGTAAGTTAGTAAATCTTCTTTAGAGCAACAGGACCACCTATCAGTTGTAGTTTGGTAATAATCCATGATTCCACCATTCAAATTAGTACACACATTGTTAGGTGCAGCCTCAATAGTACACGTTTTTACTGGTGTATCTAACTTGGCACCAGTTGTGGGATCTTCATTGAAGTCATGATTCATGCCCAAGTTATGGCCTAATTCATGAGCTATAGTTTGAGCTGTATTGATATCTGAACCAAACCATTCATTGATATTGGTTCTATCTCCTTTCGCTGAATTGCAGGTTGTACCTAACCAGGCAATTCCAGTAGTTCCTGCCATGTTGTTTTCAAAGGACACCACAATGAATGCATCAATGTCATCATCACCAGACAAACCATTGGCATAAGATTCCACATCTGCCAAGTTGGCTCCAGTGGCAGTCCAACTTTTGCCAGAAACATATTCAATCCTTTTTGTGTTGATGGTGATTTTAGTACCCAACGAGTCCAAATTGAAGTAGGTTTGTACATGACCCATTATAGCTTCAATATTGGCTTGAGCTGCAGAATCACTTCCACTATGTTTATTGTTTCTAAAGTTGTCATCATAGAGTATCACCACATCCATTTCATAACCATTGGTTGAAAATGTAGCTGTAGAACTTCTGGTTAGATTATTCAAAGATGATCTAGTATCAGGTTTGATAACCACATCAGAAAATGTTTCATAGGTTGCTCTGAGTGGGTCCACAGTCATACCATCCAATAATTGATTGGACATAAAATTGAAACCATGGATCAAATAACTTTGAAAGGAAACTTCAATTACATCTGGATTCTCATCTGGGCAACCATTGCTGACAACAACTTCTGTAGCTTGATGGTTCAAAAAGTAACCAGAATATAGACACACTCCTTTTGACACTAAACATACATAATCTATGACACTTTGTTGATTCTGTTCAAAGACAATTTCTAACCCAATTGAGGCACAATGAGGGCAAGATTCTTTCCACTTGATTTTGATGTTATCTAATGTTCCATTATCACTAAAGAAAGACCAAGGCATAAAATCACAGTACACTGCAGTTTGAAGGTACAATATCACAATAAGTAAAACATTTTTCCATCTTTGCAGGATGAACTTCATGTTGGAACTCCTCCTGGGAAAATGAAATTGAAGTACAACTTGGCCTGCTTTGCGTCAAATCCGCGTCATTAGACGCATTGTAGACCTTAGGGGAAAATATCCATCAATGAAAATGATGGCATTAAAAAAGGTAATGAATAAGAATTTTTAGGGTAGGTCATAAATTATCTTTGCTACAGAAGACCATAAATCTAGAGTAAATTATGTTTGTGACCTTTTCTTAGAAAGTATACTATTCTGGTAATAATAAGGTTGTTATTCAGTTGTTGCATTGCATGTTAGACTATCTATGCTAGTCTTCTTTTGCACTTTTTAGCCCAATTTTCATGCTCTAAATAGACAACTTGATTGCATGGAAAATTCTGCTGCACTTGACAACACTGAAAATTTGCTTTGCGAGTGGCTCATAGTTGGGACTCTTGCCCTAGATTATTCTATTGATAAGGTATTGTTAAGCATGAAATTAGAATTATTACAGTTTTGGTAATGGCATAAGGAGGTGAGAAAGTGCACTTAATCGATGATTATTCCTATTATTCACGGAAGTGTGATGTGACATGAAGGCGAAAATAATAGGGTCACAAAGTAAGAAGTAAGGGGAAGAAATAACAGCAAAAAAGTTGTAGTACAATATAGTTTAGCAATCATTCTCACAAGACCTTGGCTAGACTAAGGTTTGATTTTTTCATATTAGCGATCAAAGAGTGCTTTATCTAAAGCGGCGCGAGGGAGGCCCGAAGGGCCGACCGAGCGACTCGTTGATTTTTGGCATTAAAAAAGAATTTTCATTTCGTCGAAAAAAAATTTCATGTTTTAGAACGTTATCATGCAATAAATAACCATCAATGGATGATTTTTTGCCAAATTCTATCTTTTATCAGCTGATATTTTTTTTGCCAAATTCTGTACTTTAACAGCTGACTTTTTGCCAAATTCTACCCTTCAACACCTGACTTTTTGCCAAATTCGGCCCTTTGACAGCTAACTCTTTACCAATTTCTGCCCATAAACAGCTGACTTGTTGCCAAAACTCGCCCTTCAAAAGCAAACTTTTATAAATAAACTTTGTTCATATGGAAAATATCTAACCCCACAGGACTAGAGGACCTTGTTTGTATACACCTTTAGTGGTGCTTACAACCATGTTTCTGCTAGCAACGTCTGTCAACATGGCAAATCAGCTTTCTAAGTCGCGCGGTGGTGTCGCTTCTAGTGCAATACTGAAAGCACTTTATGAAGGACAAGATATTCAGTCACGCTAAAGCATACCACGTAAAACACCCTTCGGAAAATGGATTAAAAGACATCATCATGAAACTTGGGAATTAGTGATCATGTGGCACTACATCCTGAGAATGAAGTTCAAGATTGTCTTATTCGTTGGCTCTTTGACCTTAATTTTGATGTTGTTTAACATTACTTTAGAAGCGTTGATTTATCTATTCCAAAGCCCAATTAAGAGCCAAACAGATTTAGAAATCATTGAAGAAGACATAAGAAATCATCAAGAGAATTTCAAGCATCCCATTTTGCTTTGGTGGAATCCATTTTCGAGCAAAAATGAACTAAGAACTTGTCAAGCAAAGAATAAGGAATACCAATGTTTCTTCAGTCATTTCAGACATTTGAAAAAACATCCCATGACTTCAGCCATTTTCTTTTATGGAACAGAGTTTTCTCCTGTGGATTTACCTTTACCAAGATCCTTGAATGAAGATTGGGCTTTAGTACATGAAGAAAGTCCCAAGAATAATCCATTGTTGAGCCAAAATTCAGTCATTACAATGTTTAATCATACTGCCACTTTCAGAACAGAATCTGATTTGCCACTGACTTTGCAGTACTTGGAATCTTTAGGTAACGCAATTTTAGTTCGCTAGATGGCGCAACAACTAATATATTTTATTTGTAGAATCCATTACCGATGAGCGCTACCTTGTGCCATTAAGTACTAAAAATCGGCTGATCCAAAAGGACGATTTAGGCTTGGTCGCCTACGTTCAATCCAGCTGTGATACTCCATCCGGACGAGATGAATACGTTTCTGAACTGATGAAACACATCAAAGTTGATTCCTATGGACATTGTTTGCATAATAAGGATCTGCCTAATCATTTAAATGATCCTCAAAAGATGAAAGATCCGGACTTCTTGCATATCTTGGCACAATACAAATTCGTTTTGGCCATTGAAAATGCCGTCTGTCCAGATTACATTACAGAAAAACTGTGGAAAGTGTTACAAGTAAGTCTTTGTAACCTAGGTTGCGTGATTCGCAAATATGTCGTTCCGAAATCTGGTTGTTCTCGTTGACCGACCAGAGATGATTTAGGCAAAATAGTTGGAATTCGGGACTTTTAGAATTAAACAATTTTTCTAATTTCAGGTTGGTGCTGTGCCTGTCTACTTTGGTGCTCCAAATGTACGCCAATGGCTACCCAATGATCTCTCAGTGGTACACATCGACGATTTCGCCGATCCTTCCGTTTTAGCTGATTTTATACGCCATTTACATCTAAACGAAAACGATTACTTAGCTTATTTACAGCACAAACCTTCTTATAATCTCGATAGATATCCACTCATCAACAATGACAATCTCATTCAAGCAGTGGAGACAAGATCTTGGGGAGTGTCAGACAAGGATCAAATGTCCAAAGGAAATTTTGTGGAGAAATTTGAATGTTTGGTATGTGCAAGAGTGGCACAAAATCGGGAAATGGGCGGCATAGGATTCCAACCTATGCCATATGAAGCCAATGAAGACCATTATGGTTGTCCTTCACCTGTTTCTGAAAGCGGTGGAACGCTATCTAACATTAAAAATCGGTGGTGGGAACGGCAATGGATCCAAGCCTTCTATGAAGGCGAAATCCTTACGCGATTTTTAGAGACCAAAACGTTGACCCTTGATAAAACTACCTTTTATGAACAAGTGTTGAGTGCAATCAAAAGTGATCATTACAAATTGTTGAATACTACTACCAAAAAGTGATTACTGATTAAAAACATTTTTATGGTCTTCTTCATTTTTGGAAACCAGATCAGCATTCGATTTATTTAGCAACAAGCCCAAAACAAATGTATTTCCTACATTAGAGAATTTGGTCTTTCTCTTCTACCCTCAGAGGCAGAACTACCACCAGGAACACGTAAATCACCAAAGTACATGTCTTTTTTGAATCCCAAGTTTCGGTACTCAGGTGTACATTTAGCTCGATGGATTTGGCCAGTTTCTTTGTCTTCGACACTACCCACCATGTTTGTGATTTGATGAATAACGCGTTTGGCGATTCTCTCCAGTTCTCCTTCTGTTGGATGATAGGAAAGCTTTCGTATCATTTTTACGAGCTCTTGAATGAACCACGATCCGGTGTCTGGATTTCTAACCGACTTAAAATATTTTGCGCAGGAATAGAATACGAAACAATCCTGAATTGTCGGTATGATTTCAGTAGCTGCAGTGATAGTACAAGGGCAATCCAATTCGTCCAAAGAGAATCCAGAATCTAAAGTTCCTCCACGACAAGCCTGCTGGAAAATGAGCTTGGGCTTATTTGCCAAAAGTGGTGCCTTTGTTGAATACAGTAGTGGCAACACATCCAAGTCTATATCAATTTGTTGCGACTTGTCAAAAGTCATAATTCCACACTCATTTCCATGAGATAAGAAAACGAGGACCAATGTTTGAGCCTGTTTTTGTTTCTCTAGTTTAGTATACTCTTCAATCTTTCCAAGAATTTCTTTCTTTGTTCGATCATATAAAATGTTTTGGGACAACTTCATGTCTTTGAAAAGGGAAGTCAAGGCCTCGCAATCCTTTTCAGACCCCTTTCTTTTCTTATTCGGTCCCATAAAGTGTGTTTGATCAAAGATAAGAGCATGGCCACGCCAATCAGCGTCAAAGGGATATGTTTCTAGATGTCCAACCTCAGAGTCAGAATCGTGACGTCGCCTGCGTTTTGATCTAAATGGAGAACCACTTGAAGACTCGCTTGATTGGCTCTGGCTGGATACAGTTGACCACGAACTAGGACTTTTATCACGACCTCGAACTGACTTGGTGGTTGGTTTTTTAGGGGTGCGGCTCCTTTGGTGGGGCTCTTCTTCCACTTCTGGCTTCTTGTCCTTGTCTGCAGTCTTCAAAGAGCAGTAAAGCTTGGGGCCGGGTCGCACCTCATTTTCATTGCCATCAATCACTGGTACCGGCAAATTCATGTTCCGTTCTTGGACTCTTCCTCCTCTCTTACTTTCTCCCTTTCCTGATGTTGAGGCTGTTGAAGCTAAGGCAGGAGAAGAATATGGGGGAGGCAGAGTGGAGGTTGGCGAAGAAAGAACTGAAGGCTCCAGTGTCACATTTAATGAAACGGTTACTTTTTCTTTTCCTGTTGTTCTTATTGGAATAGGCCCAATGGTGCATAATGAGCTATCGCTATTTTCTTCTTTCATTTTGCCCTCAAACACCTCAGGTCCTCAGGCCTTAGACAAAATTCAGGAAACAAAAATTAAAAGTTGGTGTTTCTCTACTTGCTTCCGGTTTGTTTTGAAACGTTTGCAGAGCTTCCAGATGCTTTAGTCTTCAATGCAAAATCATGCAGTATAAATAACAATAGTCTCTCCTCTAGATATGCTAGGGCTTGGGAGCTTGTGCTAGGGATCAAACGCAATAACGCATATTTTTTCCACGAAATGCAAAACACATATGTATTTGGCAAAAGTAAATGTGAACATCCTGCTTTAAATCATCGATGCTGCATTATAAAAGGTTATTTCGCATATTTCAGATAGTACTAAAGAATGTTTTCCAGAACTTGACAAGGTTGTCCATGGCATCTATCGGTGAAATGACACTCAAGGATGGGATCTTGTAATTATCAGAAACTACTGAAACCTGTCCAACTTGATTGCCACCTCCCATGAATCCAGTTCTAGACAGTCCACTCAAAAACCCTCCATATTCCCACTCATAAGGAAGCGCTGATGGTTCTGTAAGGTATTTCGGTCCCGTTTGCACTGGAGATCTATGGAATTTCAAGCCCTCTTCAGCTTGAAACGAAGCTTGAATTAGGGATTCAGAGGGCAATCCAGGACCAACCATCCAATCTTGTTCACTACATGGATCCTTGCAAACCAGACCAGAAGCATCTCTGGTCCCAATGACAATGGTACCCATGTCCAAGCAAGCCGAGCAAGACCCAGTCTTGAAAGCGTACTTCAAATTGGGCAACATGCCTACAAGCAACTTGGTCATTGAGTACATAGGGATCATTCCTCGATCAGAAGGTTGAGCCAAGACAATGACGTGTCTAAAGTCCAACGAAAATCCAATCTTGATCACCTTGACATCCCGATCTTGAACATGCAAATCTTCCGACATTTTGATAGTCTTGGCAAGGCTTGTCCGCTCCAAATCTGTAGCCACACAAATCAGGATTGAAGCAGAAGCCATTTTGTCGCCAATGCTCATCTTGCTCAACCTATAGTGGTGATCCAGTTCAGTGAAAGACAGGATTTTATCGGTCAAACGTCCGGACTTCCTTTTGCGAAGTTCCACAAAAGCCTCATTTTTGGCTACTTCAGTATGGTGCTTTATCGGTACATTGGGATGTTGCATGAGATAACCAGGAGGTGCTGGTATTCCAAATACACCTTCGAAAGGCATGGTAGGTGCAGGGCCAGGGTGTATCCAAGCTTCAGCTGATGCATATCCATTGTCTTGATGTTGAACAGGTACTTGTGGATAGGGAAGATCGTAACCAACTAAAAGAGCTTTACCAATTTCATTGCCTGGCCTTTCGGCGACAATGGCATGACCGTACCTTGCAGCAGCCATCATCCTATGATGATCGGTGATGACTGGCGCTGATCTCCAACTAGATAGATGGTGATCATAGGTTCTATTGTGATGGTCACCATGCCATTCAGCTGTGCCTGGATTGCAAGGATCGCCCATTTTACCGTCTATTTTACTATCAAGTCTATCAAGTTCTTGCTTAGTCACGCAAAATTTTGTAATACAGGATGTAAAATTTGATATGAAAAGGGTTTCCTGTATTTTCTAAAACTGTGCTTTATCATCTTTGTAGATAGTCATTAGTCATACTTCTTCTGAAAATTATTCTTTAAAAAATCTGAATCCATGTTAACAAAATAAGTCTAAAAAGTTGCTTGACGAAACGAAAAAAGGCATTAATTTGCATTTGAGAATAGATCCCAGTTGATAACACGGAAACAATTAGGCAAGGGGGAATACCCAATCCACATATGCAATTCTGAAAATTACAAATTGCACATGATGACAATCGTGATTTATATCAAGATTTTTCTGGATTTTGTGGGTGATTTATGTGTCTAGTCTAGGTTAGATTTTTTGGAAAATTGGGACAGTCACATTCGTTGGGACAAAGGCATGGATGGACAATCTGATACGTATCAAAGTTTTATGACAAATGAAATTGGACGGTTAGATACAAATCTAGGTTTGAGTCTGGTTTTTGAAATCAGTCGGAAATACACTTTGAGAAAAGTAGGAGTTCAAAATGATTCGCTTGAACTTCTCCAGAAAGGTGGTGTTCAAAGTCCTATTTTTCCTAGCTTGCTTGTCATTTGTTTTATGGCAATGCTTTCTTCTAATGGATAAATTTTTGCAAAGACCAAGATCGACCTCTGTCGGTTTCGACCACGCAAAAAATTGGCCAATGCCTAAGTTTGTCATTTGTCCAGCCATCAAAGATGACATTTTGATACAATGTGGTTTCCAACAAACCAATTCGATTTCGTCGTAAGTTATCATACTTGAGGATAACAATACAGTTGTGCTTTACAAACCTAAGTATTTTTTTTTCAGAACTTCTGACGAATACAATAAAAAAGGCAAATGGGTAGGAACTGGACAGGTCTCGCCTGGACAGGACTCGCCTGGACAGGACTCGCCTGGACAGGACTACCCTGGACAGGACTACCCTGGACAGGACTACCCTGGACAGGACTACCCTGGACAGGACTACCCTGGACAGGAGTTATCTCATTCAAGGAAGTCAATACTTATGTTGTGCTTGATGAACCTATTCTTTCAGACTTTCAGCTGAAATACAATACAATAATAAAGGCAAATGGGTAGGAACTGGACCTGAAAATTGCACTGATCCTAAACTTCTCCGTGAAGCCATAACCTGGAAACCTGAGATGTTCATTAATGAGATGTCCATAAACACATTTCTAGGAGAGCGAATAACTTTCTCTGGAGCCTGTGGAACTTCCTGTGTGAATGGTACTGATTCAGTAAAGTCACTCTGGAAGCCAATAGACTTTGTCTATGATCCAGTATCCTTCAGTCAATTCAATCCTGATGATCCACATGAATATGATCCTATTGTGTCTGTCTGCTATGAATTGAACGTTCCTATAAGTCAACAAACGCAAGGAATGCAAACCATTGACATTGCATTCAATGGTGTTGTCAGACCGAACATAAAAATCAGTCCTCCTGGGTACCTTCATCAGAACATCGATGTCAGAACAAGAAAGAGCCCAGGCGGTTTCCAGGATATGACGTGGATTGAGTTAGATTATCAAATTGATAATATCTTAACAGATGAGAACTGTAATCCGGATCCTTCTTTTAATCGAGATGAATGTGTGACCAAGCAACTGCTTAATGTAGTAATCAAATTATTTTTAAAATGTGTGCATTGAAACAAATTTGAATGTTTCAGAAATCAATGGAAAATTATGGATGCATACCACCTTCGTTGGGTAACTATGGACTAGAGACATGCAAGGATGGTTCCAAATTTTCAATGCGTGAGATTCACAACTTGATTGACTGTCCAAAGCCCTGCGCCAAGTACACAATGCGATTGAGAACAGAACATGTTAAAAATCATGAGGAATCTGCAATAACTACTGTCAGGATAATATTAAATGAGGTCATCGCGGTCTCATATGACCAATATTCTTACATATGGTTGAATCTCATTGCGGAAGTTGGGGGATACGTTGGCCTCTTCTTGGGATTCTCGGTGTTTCAAATGACAGACCTGGTGGACCTGCTTTTCCAATGGAATTGGGTTGAATACTTCAAATCCCTCCTCCAGAGCATTGGAAAGCCGCGCTCCGCGGAGCGGCGTTCCGAGAAGCCGGAGCGCGGTCGGAGCGCAACTCCGGAAATTGACTCGGAGCGAAAGTCGGAGTGCAACTCCGAAAAAGGCCGAAGCGCTGGCTGGGTCAAAACCTGATAATCAGACGACTTTGGAACTTATATGATCAATCACCAATAAGTCGGGTTTATTTTGCACGACAACGCATTCTTATTCAAAACTTTTCATGTTTCCACCACAAATCACTTCATATACACTTATCAATTTCCCCACACTTTCACCACTTTTATTGCAGATCATTCACCAATTTCATCAACGACAACGAGATATTTTCCTTTAGAAATTCCCTCCGCATATTGATGTGTCCCCCTTGGCTAAAATCATCCAATTCTGTTCTTATATTGCTAGGGTTTTTTATTGGTGACAGTGAATCAAGCAATATGATTGCTTCAGTAATGATCTCCCCAGTGTACATTTTTGATTGATGAAATCTCCCCCATAATTAGCTAAGTGTGAAATGGATCAAAATTGTATTTTCAATTATCCCCACCCCAAGATGTAAATATGTCCTTCTTGACTAAAAGTATCAAAGAACTAAAATTGAACTCATTTATTTTACTGGTGAGAGTGAATCAGGCAATGTTATTGCTCCAGTAATAATCTCACCAGTGTACATTTTTGATTGAGGATATTGATCAAAATTGTACCTCAATTGTACAAATAATTCCATTGTTATGTTACTATTTTCGAAGTATTTACATAAAAAAGCAGAATAAAGGCCACATTTCTTTCGGCACCAAACATTCGGACTTACTTTCCTGAAATCGTCTTGATAAATGTATTCATAAAAGTATTTATTTAGGGTTATGGGCGCGCCAGCGCAATCAAAACGAAGATCAATACAAAAGATAAGAAGTATTTCAAACGCGTTTTCGGTCGGTCATCACGCGTACAATGCATCCCAGGTCAGCTTGGTCAAAGACTTTTTCGTGCCAAACATGTAAATGCGCTGAACTGTTGTCGGTGGGTGTTTCGAATCCTCGGTAGATGTATTTCATAAGTAGATCTTTTTGGTCATTGTCTAATTGTCCCACGATTTTCTCCACTTGGTTTTGTTTGACTGATAACAATACGCGTAACACCAATTGAAAAGCGGCATCCTGGGAAAGAATAAAAAAAAATCTTTAAAAAAAAAATCGTCAAATTACAAGGGTCATCCAATGCGTGGCCGAACTAACACTTCAGTTTGACGAATTTTTCAATCGAAATTGAAATTGGCAGGCAAAATCGTCGAAACGCAAGTGATTTCAGCCAATACCGATTCTTCACTCCGGAATCCGGATTCTACAATGGCTTTAAAAAATATATCATTGGTCAATCACTCACTTTGTCAGCTTGATTTTTGCTTCCCACAGGTGCTGAGGCCAAAAGAACTTTCAAAGCTTCATCGGCTTGGCCTTTTTGCAACAAATTGGCAATTTCACTTTCGCTGACTCCCGCGAAGCCGGAATCTTGTGCTGGTCCTTCGTCATCTTTGAAATTGGCTTCGTCGAATTGATCGACGTCAATTTTGCGAAATGCCGACGAAGCTGTGTTTTTTGACATTTCTTTACTTTAAACGTAAAGACTTTTGGAAAAAAGCTTATGTCAAAATCGAAGGGTGTAACTTTTTTGACAATATTTCTCTTATCAATGTTTTTGTAAATCGAAAATAAGTCAATCCAGTATGATAATTCTAAAACTGGTCATTTTGAGGTATATTCAATATTTATTTCAATAATTCGATACTTATTTAGTTTAAAGTAGCTAACTTATAATCATTTCTCTCAAATTCTCGTAACAATTTGGGAAATGTATAATTTTTTGGGTACCAAAGTTGCCTAAGAAAAAGTTGCAATTTTTCTTTTTATCGATAGTAAGAAAAATATAGATTTCTAAAAAATAAAATTATCAGAACAATAGTAGGAAATAAATGAAGAAAATAAAAAAAGATTTTCATCTCATTTTCAAATTCAAAAGTATTAATCGTTCTTTTTCTAAAAATCTAGAACGGTTGAAAAAAATAATGACTTTTTAATTTTGCCTCAAAGCTTTTTGTTATTATTGTCAGCTGCTCAACTCGTCCTTTTCCGCTTCGAGTTCTACTAATTCAAAATGGTAAGCAAAATTTCTTCTCTAAAATCTACAAATATCACCAAAATCCTTCACTTTTGGGTTTTCTGACCCCGAAATTATCAATCCTAACATTTTTAGGATTCTTTTTATATCAAAGTTTCTTCGACTTTGTACTTTCAAAGTTGTGAAAGACTCGAAGCAAAATTATGATCGGAATTCAAATTGACATTTGACAAAAATCATTTCCGAACCCCATTTATTAAGCCGGCTGGCCTTTAATTCAATAAAGGCCAAGTGTGCAAAGGATGGGCAAATTAAATGAAAACAGTGTGTATGGCGCACTCCAAATCTTGACGGATTTCGCCAAAGAAATGTTTCCAACATTTTTATTAGATTTTTCAAAAATGTCCAAACCTTTAATTTACAGCCGCGTGTCAAGTGCTCCGAGCTGCGTACCAAGAAGAAGGAAGAGTTGATCAAACAACTCGATGACCTTAAGACCGAATTGGGCAGCCTTCGTGTGGCTAAAGTGACCGGCGGCGCAGCATCGAAGTTGAGCAAAATCCGTGTTGTCACCAAATCCATCGCCCGTGTCAACATTGTGATCCATCAAAAGCAGAAGGAAAACTTGAGGAAACTTTACAGGGTAAGAAATACTTCAGATTTTCATCCTGCAAATTCAATTTCACTACTATAAAAATCAGCTGAAAATAATTCGTGAAAAACACGACGGTTGTGAATGCTGTCAGACTAGAACGTCACAGTTTGACGAATTTTTTGACAGCGATTTTTAAGCAATACTTTTCAAACCCCATTTATTAAGCCGGCTGGCCTTTAATTCAATAAAGGCCAAGTGTGCAAAGGATGGGCAAATTAATTGAAAACTGTGTGTATGGCGCACTCCAAAATCTCGACGGATTTCGCCAAAGAAATGTTTCCAACATTTTCATTAGCTTTTCAATTATAATGTCAAATTCGAACTTTTTGATTAATATTTGTTAATTTCTATATTACAGAGTAAGAAGTACAAGCCTTTGGATCTCCGCCCAAAGAAGACCCGTGCTATCCGTAAAGCTTTGACTCCTCATGAAAAGAGCATCAAAACCTCCAAGGAATTGAGAAAAATGAGGGCCTTCCCCGCAAGGAAATTTGCCGTCAAAGTCTAAACCATCGACTTCCCAGATTTTCCTTCTGTTATGGTCCGTAAAATAAAAACATTTCGCTACAAAAGTGAATTCAAGGGCTCTTTATTCTATTGAAAATCGAGTTTTAATGGCCTTTTGGTCTTTTTATCCTTCTCGATATTGACACCACCAATCGCTCCGTCTCCACCAGCACAACCAACCATCCTGAAATTTTAAAGAACTTGCGTTTTTTAAAAATTTATGTCTAAGTAATACGTACGTGCAAGATTCTCCAGGTCCGCAGTTCCAATCGCCACAACACCAGAGACAAACAGCTCCGCACCAAATCTTGTCACTTGGACAAGTTGGTACGGATTCAATGCATTGCAATGAAAAAAAGACCAAAAATACGCAAACCAACTTCATATTGCTTTGATAGTTCACAATCGACTGAATGAATGGGGAGCGAAACAATGGATGTAATAAGTCGCGCACTTGTGCTAAAAGTGATAAAGAGGCCCCTTTGTGCAGGTGGTTTTTTGTTGCGTTGGATTTTTAATAGTGGTGGGTCGGGTACCCGAAAACCCGAAAACCCGACCGAAATTTCAAAAACCCGAACCGAACCGAAACCGAAAATTCAGATTTTTGAAAAACCGAACCGAACCGAAACCGAAATCACTAACCGCGGGTACCCGATTGGCAACCTCAGTGCCTTCTGAAAGGCTTATCCACGTAATGTCTTGAACAAAAATTGAAGCAGACTTTGAAAGGAAACGGCAAATATGTGATAACTCTTCATACTAACTTGTAAAACACCATTTTTCGTGAAAATCTTTCCTCGTCTATGAAGGTTTCAAACACAAAAAGAGCTTTTTGACGATTTTCAATGATATTTCGGGTACCCGAAAACCGAAATATGTTAACCGAAAACCGACCGAAATTTTCGGTTTGGAAACCGAACCGAACCGAAACCGAAATTCAAAGACCGAACCGAACCGAAACCCGAAAATTTGCTAACCGACCAACCACTACTCAATACTACCCAGCCCCCGCCAGGGTCAGGTGGACTGCCCTTCAACCTCCGGCGGTCAACATTGGGGCCTCCAACCACCACCACCCTAGCGACACGACAGATATACTTGTCAAAAATCCCTCAACAGATTCAGATTGAGTCAATTCATCTAGAGCGGCTTTGAATTCTAGTGCACCACCTGCACCTGCTCTCTCCCATTCTCCCCTTTCATACTCCCCTCTTTTTCAACGTTTCTCTTTTACCTTTTCCCCACCCAAAATAAAAATCCGCATAGAAACCATATTTTGGTTTTACTCGTTCTGCTCATTTTATTGATTGATTAGCATTTGTTACAAACACTGAAAACCGGAAAAAGAAAACATGTAAATTAATTTGAAGCATGTTTATTATGGTCTGGCGTCTCATCCTGTCTATTCCCATGGGACACACTATTTTTAGCCTCCTCAAGCATCTTATTGAAGTCTGGCAAGTCATTACGAACTTCAATTTCCATTGGACTATCACACTCCTTCTCCTGTTCCTCACTATCATCTTTAGAAGATTTGCTCTTGAAGCCCAATCCTTGGGCACCCATATTCTTACGCTTATCCTGAAAAATTGAAAAAAAAGTAGTATGAGTCACAGTTTAAAAAAAAACACCACCAAAATGTTTTACTTGAATTTTCACGCCAAAAACAATGTATTTGCTTCTTTTTAAGTTTGAATTTTCGCGCCAAAATTGTACATGTAGATTACAATCAAACAAAGAAGCTTTCTTACCATATTTTGAACAAAATAAGATTGTAATAACGAAACAGAAATAAAACGGAGATGAAACCAAGGCAAGGAAGTGAAAGGAACTATGAAGATTTTCCAGACGTCCTTTTTGCGCTCATCATGTAGGAAAGCAGAGCGGCGCAGCGCTGAGCACCACGCAAACGCATCCACCTTAACCCTTCAAGTAAGTAGCTATCTTCCAGGTGTGGCTTTGAGAAAGCAGCAGCTACATGTAGTATATGGTATTGCAGCTGTTACCGCACCGCCTATCATCCGGCGCAACTTTACTTCAATGGTATCAACCATTGCTTTCTTGGCAAAAACGTTTGAGAGTCACCTGAGGCTGACCCAATTTAAAACGAAAAATAAAATCTTTATCATTTTCTAATTTCAAAGACTACCGATTGTATCCTACACTTTTTTAAGAAAAAACAGCATCTTTTTGTTCCGCCTTTTTAAGACAAATAGGTACATACTTCATTAATGACTCATTGAAAATCATGGTGAAATTCCTTTATGAAGCGGCGCGGCGTTGACTGGTAACACCGCCGACGCCGCCGACGCCGCCATAAGTATGAATAATAGACTATAGTACATAACTATTCAACAATGTTTTCTTCTCACACAGTTTACACTCGTTTATCATGTGTGGGATCTCAAAAAAGATGCAATAAAGTTGGAAAATCTGGCTTTCGCACTCTATTAGCTAACATTACTGGTAAACCTCTGGATGTGGATGAGCATGACAGCAGGACAAAGGAACAGATTCTACTTCTATTCTAGAGACAACTCGTCAGAACTTATACCAACATAGCGGTCGAATTCTATGATTTTTGAATTTCCCACAAGTTTGCAAATCACTCAAAAAGTCTCATTTTGGAACATTTCGTTCTACGTTTTTTGTCGATGATTTGGGAAGATGTGGAAACTAAAACGAAGGTTGAAATTCTGAGCCTCAATTCGTTATCAAAATCACTACATGGGAACTTGGGAAGGTGTAATTTCAAAAGAACGTTCTTTATTATATCACACCACAACCAAATACAATTTTATGACAGGAAAAAGCCAAAAACGGTGAAAATTGTGCTTCAATTGAGGCCTATTCGTAACCTCTAGGCTTTGGTCTGGACTTGCCATTTTTCACATCAAATGGATGGCCAGGACTTGGGTAGACACATCCAAAAAATCTGAAAGTTTCAAAATCCGAATGAAATTGAATCCAGTCATTCCGAAGTTGAACATGCGTTTATCAAAAAATACATACGTCGTACAAGTCCCTGGATGACCACAACATGACCCTTGAAGTCGACCTGCACACCAACTCTGGCCATCTGGACAATTTGGTGCGGATTCAATGCATTGCAATGAAAATAGTATCAAAAATACGCAAACCAACTTCATGTTTCTTTGACGGTACAAAATAGACTGACTCAACGAGGAGGCAATGAAACAATGGAAAAGTCTCACTTAGATGGCATTTTAAAAGAGCAGAGGTTGATAAAAGTTGCACTTGTGCTAAAAGTGATAAAGAGGCCCAGTTTTCATAGTTAGTTTCCAATTGCGTTGTTGTCTAGGTGAAAAACACCTAAAAAGTCTTACTTGATAAGATTTGTACGCCAAAAATGCAATTATAGTCATTCTGGCTCGAAAATTCAAATTCTGGAGAATTCCTATTTAGTGAAGCTTTATGTCAGCAGCAGTTTCTTCTCTAGGTTGAGATTCTTCACTTCTACAGTCACAAAATCGGTACTTTACTGTATTTGAGAAATGGCTGACAGAATAAATGTAATTCTTGGCGTGAAATCCAAATGCAACTTTTCTTGCGAATTTCAAACTATCTGCTTCCGGTGCTTCCGTTCAAAAGGGGCCCCTTTGCACATATGGTCTACATATTGCGTTGGATTTTTAAATGCAGTTTCAATTCTGATTTAAAATATATTCTGTAATTTCACAATAGTATTTCTAAAAACATAATATTCTTCTTCTTTTTTATCGTTACTCGTCAGCATTGTCAAATCTTCCTGGTGTCCAATCATTGTTCCAATCATCTACCAATTGGTATGGATTTTTCTTGGGAGTCATCATATCCGGACTCCACATATTGTCATCATTGGCTAATTCTTCAACAACGGATTCTGTAAAATTCAAAATACAGCTAAGTAAATCAGTTGAAAATAATTCGTGAAAATGCGATGGTTATGCGTCGCGTTATGTTGCACCGTTTCAATTTGACGAATTATTTCACGCGAAAATCGTTATGGTGTCTTACCGGTTTCTGAGTCATAGTCAGAACAAACTAGCTTAGCACGTTGGACAATAGGTCCTTGTCCATCTTTTTCTTCTTCGGACACTACTTTTTCATACTCATCTTGGTCATGTCCAGCTTGGCAAAGCCAACGTTCTCCAGGTTTCAAAATTCTTTGGGTTTTGAATTTGCGAAATTGTCCGTGTCCAAAAGACAAGGTCCAACGTTGCTTGTAGGTCACTGTACAACAATTGGAGCAAATAGGTGAACCTGGATCTCTTCTGGATTTGCGTAATTGGAACGTCATCTTGGTACACCTACTGAGGTTGTCATAACTGAGTTCCTTGAAAGGTTGAGTGACAAACTGATTTTTACTGAGAACGAAAAGAAATTGGGAAAAATTGACTACAATTTTTAAGGCATTCAAAAATTAATGAATTTTGAATTCTTTTCGTTAAAAAGCAAAATATGCTTTTTAATTTAGTTATTTGACGAATTTTATTTCACATCGTCGAAAGACAACAAACTATATCTCAACTCAATGAATTTGATCCTACTTTTTCTCTCTTGAAATTCAGAATTGGCACAAAAATTCGAACCGTTTTCAAAAAGAGCGTAAACAAAAACTAAAAAACGTATTTTTCGCCGGACCTTTTCAAACTTTGGCAAAAATGACGAGTATCGTAGAAGATATCCGCACAGATGCCTTATTATCAGTCAAATGTGTCATTGAAGAAGAGGATTTACCATTTGAGGAGGAAATTCTAAGGAATCCTCTCTCTTTAAAAGCATGGCTTCGCTACATCGATTCCCGCAAAGACGCAATCCCAAGCAAATTGAACATGTTATACGAAAGAGCACTGAAGGAATTGCCGGGTTCTTACAAATTGTGGTACCTTTACCTCCGGAATTTGCTGAAACAAGTGCGTGGACGATGCGTCACAGATTCTAAACATGATCAAGTTTCCAATTGTTTTGAACGTGCTTTGGTGTTTATGCATAAAATGCCAAGAATCTGGATGATGTACTGCGAATATGTCAGTGGATTGTGCAAAGTTACCAAGTGTCGCAGAATTTTTGATCGGGCTTTAAGAGCTTTGCCTGCTACTCAACATATTAGGTAAGCTCAAAATTCGTCAAATCACGACAAACTACAGTATAAATCTTGCATTTTGACGAGAAAAATGAAAACTTATTTTTGACATTATATTTACAGGATTTGGCCTTTGTATGTAGACTGGGTGAAAAAACATAACATTCCAGAGACTGGATTGAGAGTCTACAGAAGATACTTGAGACTTTGTCCGGAAGAAGCGGAAGATTTTGTCGACTACCTAAAAGACCAAGGCAAACTAGATGACGCCGCAGTGCTATTAGGCAAGATTGTCAACGATCAAAACTTTGTTTCGAAAAAGGGCAAATCTAACCATACTCTATGGCACGAATTGTGTGAAATGATTTCCAAGAATCCAAATCAAATCAAGAGTTTGAATGTGGATGCAATCATCAGAGGTGGACTAAGAAGGTACACTGATCAAGTTGGGCATTTATGGAATTCCTTGGCTGATTACTACATCAGGTCAGGCCTATTTGAGCGGGCAAGAGACATCTATGAAGAAGCAATTCAAACAGTGAACACAGTGAGAGATTTTACCCATATTTTTGACGCCTATGCCCAATTTGAAGAACTAGCTTTGTCCAAAATGATGGAACAAGAAATGAATGAAGATGATACAGCAACTTTAGACTTGTACATGGCCAGATATGAAGATTTGATTGATCGCAGACCTTTGCTTCTCAATTCAGTGCTTTTAAGACAGAATCCACACAATGTGTCTGAATGGCAAAACAGAGTGGAATTGTACAAACAAAAGGACAAACTCAATGAAATGATCAATACATACACTGAAGCAGTGCAAACAGTGGATCCCAAACAAGCAGTGGGAAAGTTGCATCATCTTTGGGTCAACTTTGCCAAGTTCTATGAAGAAAACGAACAGATGGAAGATGCCAGAGTGATCTTGGAAAAGGCAACACATGTGGCCTTCTTAAAGGTAGAAGACTTGGGTTATGTTTGGTGTGAATGGGTGGAAATGGAATTGAGACATGATGAACATGACAAAGCAATCACTTTACTAAGAAGAGCTACTGCCCCACCACCCAGAAGGATTTCTTACCATGACAAGACAGAAACAGTGCAAGTTCGTCTACATAAAAGCCTGAAAATCTGGTCTTTGTATGCAGACTTGGAAGAGTCTTTTGGTACTTTCAAGACTACTAAAGCAGTATATGAAAGAATTCTGGAGCTGAAGATTCCCACTCCACAAATCATCATCAACTATGGATTGTTTTTGAAAGAACACAACTACTTTGAAGATGCCTTCAAAGCCTATGAGAAAGGGATTTCATTGTTCAAGTGGCCCAATGTCTTTGACATATGGAATACTTACTTGACTGAATTCCTGGAAAGGTATGGAGGAACTAAATTGGAACGTGCCAGAGATCTCTTTGAACAGTGTCTGGAAGATTGTCCTGAAAAGTATGCCAAAGCCATCTTTTTGCTGTATGCCAAGCTTGAGGAGCAATATGGTATGGCCAGGCATGCCATGGCAGTTTATGAAAGAGCCATTGAAAAAGTGGACAAGAGTGACAAGATGGCACTGTTTAATGTCTACTTGAAGAAAGCTGCTGAAATCTATGGTGTAACTAGAACCAGAGAGATTTATGAGAAATCTATTGAGCTTTTGGATGATCAAGAAGCTTCAGAAATGTGTTTGAGATTTGCTGATATGGAAACCAAGTTGGGTGAGATTGATCGTGCTAGAGCCATCTATGGACATTGTTCACAAATGTGTGATCCTCGAGTGGCAGTCAAGTTTTGGTCTGCTTGGAAAGAGTTTGAAGTGAGACATGGCAACGAGGATACGTTGAGAGAAATGTTGAGGATCAAGAGATCAGTGCAACATCAATACAATACACAAGTGAATATGATGTCTGCTCAAATGCTCAGTGGTGAATTGGCTCAAGATACACCTGTGCTTGAAGGTTCTGGAGCAGAACCTGCTCTACCTGACAGTATGAAAGAGTTGGATAAGGAGAATATGTCCAAGAACTTTGTTTCTTTTGTGAGAGGTGAAGCTCAATCTAAAGCTGTATTGGAAGCTGAGAAAGAGGCCAATCCGGATGAAATTGACATTGATGAAGATGATTCTGATGAGGATGATGACGAACAAGAAGAAAATGATGATGAACCTGTGGCCAAAAAGAGCAAAATTGAACAGCAAGATGTACCATCTGAAGTCTTTGGAAGCTTGAAAAAAGATGAATAGAAATAAAAATTCTGATTTTGTGCAAATGTTCCATTCTTACTATCGTGACGAATGTGGGCGGATGTACTTTTTGTGCTGATTTTTACATTGTATTGAAATACGGATCCATTATTAAGTGTTTGGATTGGAAGCTTGAAAAAAGATGAATACATAGAAGTATTTTGATTTTTGCATTAAACTTGTGCAAATAACAAATATTCGATTCTTTATCTTGATTCTTGACAATGTCAATAGTCGGTATAATCAAGAAACGTAAATTGTTTGTCAAGTCTTGAACAATGGATAATCCCGATGAAATCCTCAAGAAACACTGGTAACTTTTCCCATCTTGAACACAATCGGTTTGTAAAGAAATATTATTGTGTAGGTTGAAAAAAGGCTCAGTAACGGTGGGTAAGATCATTGGTTCGGGTGGGTTTGGCAGAGTTTACGCTGGATGGTACAATGGCTTGAAAGTTGCCATCAAGGATTACGGGGTCATTTATGATGAACTGAATTGGGATGACAAGATGGACATCATGGAAGAATTCAGTCTCATGAAAGATCTCAATCACACCAACACAGTTAGAGTATATGGGTTCATCATGAACCGAGGATGCATTGCTCTGGTCATGGAATATGCTGACCGAGGTTCACTCAAAAGATTCATTGAAAAGAAAAGTTTAAGAAGCAATGTTTGGTTGCAATACCATGTTTTGCTCCAGATTGCTTTGGCCATGAGATTCATTCACAATGAAAATATTTTGCATCGCGATTTGAAACCTGATAACATCCTGGTCTTCCAAGACAAGACTTCAAACTATGTCATAAAGATATCAGATTTTGGAGAATCTAGGGTATTTTCTAATCGATTTTAAAAGTTAACTTTTTAATCAATTCAGTTCCTCAACAGAGATTTGATTCATTAAGAAGATCATTGACTAAGGGCAAAGGAACCTTTACCTACATGGACAAAGCTGCAGTTCAACATGGCAACAACATGGCTACAGATTTCTACAGTTTTTGTGTGCTTGCATTTGAAGTATTGAGCGGAGAATTGATTCCTGTGATTCCACACTTAGATGCTCTGTTGAAAAGACAAAATCCTACCATTCCGGAAAAGGTGCCAAATGAGCTTAGGGAGTGTCTCATGTCTGGCTTTGATGAAGATCAGACAAAGCGAGCTTCTTGGACAAAAACTATCATTGCTTTGCGTAAATACCTGTTATACATAGTATACATAGAATCATGCAAATCCATATTTTGACTCATTTTTAGAAAATGCTATGGACTCAGAAAACGGTGGTGGACAAAAGACTTTAACAAACAGTTTGGATTTGCAAATTGAGGCATTTCCTAAATCCGGAAGTTCTCAATTTGCCCAATCAATAACAAGATATCTTAACAACCGTTTTAACTTTAGAAAAAAATGCTTTATTTTGGGTCTTATTGCAACAGTTTTGATATCGGCAGGAATATCAATACCTATTGCCCTATCATTTAGGAGTTCAACAAGCACAACGGAAATTGAATCAACCTCAACGAGCACAACGAAAATGTATTCAACCTCATCAAAGCCGCCTCCAACGTCACCCTTTAGTGAGATTTCCTAAATGACAAGAGTCACAAGTTCAATTACTCACTTAAATCACTAAAAAAAATGTATTATTTTTATTTTCAGCTAAACTGTTGGTAGCTTCCGGAGGTTACTGATAAACAAACCTTGACAAATATTATCAAGTACAGTTAGATCAGAGGAAACTGGAGAGTAAGGGTCTTCTTGTTTTACTCATTGCTTAAGTAGGGATCTAAGTACGTACATAAGTACAACTGATGGATAAGGATATGTCAAGGTTTGCTTATCAAACTACCAAACCAGTAAATGATGATGGTTTTATTTTCGAGATTGAAGTAATTGACTTGTCTGATTCTAACGCGATATGTAAAAGATGGACTGACATTCCAACTGGTTGGGGCCACTCAATTGCTTTTGGAGGATTAGTTGATGATGGCCTTATGATTTGTGACGGAGAAACTTTAGATACAAATATACTCTTCGTCACTCAAATAAGCGCGACACCTCTTGATGTTAAACTACCTGTTGGATTAGTTGATGCAAGTTCTATAGTATTTGGTAACAAATCCCTATTCATTTCTGGAGGAAATAGTAAGATTACTTTTTTTGTCGAGTGCCCTACATTTCTTACTTTCTTTCCATTGTAGTTGGTGATAGCGAATACTTGGATTCCACTGAATACATTTCCACAACTAGTGTCACTCCTGGTCCAGATCTTCCATACCCCGTAAAAGGCCACTGTATGATAAAAATTCATGATGACCTAATGATGTTGACAGGGGGGAACCTTGGTATTGATAAAAGGTATTGGTAATACATGGTTCTGTTACGGAATATGTTCATAAAAAGTATCATTGAAACAGAAATTTCTTCCTACTTAGTCAAAGAACAAGCAACACATGGTTTAAAATCGGAATCTATGGACAATGGATTAAAGGTCCTCCTCTAATTGAAGCAACAGAATCGCACCAGTGTGGATCATTCATTAATATCAGGAGCAATGACACTTGGCTTGTAGTAGCATCCCCATCCGGTTCAAGAATACAATTTCAATTTCTCAATTTTCATCAAGATCCCCAAAGATGGATCGAAGGTATAAATTGCACACTTTGCCATGAAAGGGTTGACTAAATAAAATTCTTACTTAATTCTTTCTAAGGGTCTAGTCTTCCCGAAGATAGCACTGCTCCTGTTTCTCCCGACTGTTTTAAGCTTGTCTCTAGTGGAACTAATCTTCATTACATCAATACCTATCACAATGAGATTTTTCGGTTGGAATGTGAACAATCAATAGGAGAAACGTGCCAATGGATTTTACAAGAACAAACCTTGAAATATCCGAGAAAAGGAGCAATTGTGTCTCTTATTCCGGATGACCTAGCTGACTGCTCATAGGTACAATAAAAGATTCTAGACTAATCAATGCTTGCTTTATTCAATGCAATCCCAACAAATGCTCTTTGAATAGGACTACCTGTCCACACAGTAACAAATAAACCATTGGTAGAAGTATGTTCCCAAACCTTTTTCGTCCACTTTTTGGCTTTGCTCAACTTTTTAGCATCTTCTAAACCATTCAAGTCCACGTGACATAGTGTCAAATCATGGCTGAATGCTGCGTTGCAAGCTTTTTCAATAGCCTCTTTACGGTTTTCAGTCTGAGTTAAGGTAACATTGGATCCCTCATCATCAGTCCAATACTTTTCATAACCATCCAGAATTGGTTGAGATGCAACCACTGTGATTTTCTTTTCTTTTTCTTTGATCTCCTTGAAAATCGATGTGGAAACCATTTCTGTAGCTTTGATACTTTGATCCAAATTGACATTGTCTTGGATGGCATCGCCGAAATCATAGCCTTTTTCCAGCTTGAGGAGTACCAACTTCATAGCAGCAATAGCATCTTCTTTGGGGTCATGACCTTTGGTCTCTTCTGTTTGAATATCTTCGCCCAAGAACATATGACTCAGAGTTTTCAACTTGGTTTTTCGACCTCTGTCTCCGGAAATGTTGTAAATCACCGAAGTATCAATAACATAAGGATGGAACATTTGCAGCTTATGCAAATCATTGTTTAGACTTTGACCAATCCAAATTGCATTTGGAGGCAATAGTGACTTCAATGCATTTTGTACATCAGATAATTTTGTCGTCACGTCTATCAACATTTCTGCGGTGATGCCAGAGTATCGAGTCAAGTAATTTGTAATTGGATTGTCGGGCTTAACCAAGGAATTGTAGACCACATTCGATTGGGAATCCACTACACATACTTTGGTCAATTCTAGACCTTTTTTGGTCATACAAAATTCACAATCGACTGAATATAAAGGTGACTCTTCTGTCACTTCTTCATAGATGTCAGCACTGTAAATATAGTGTTTGAGACGTTCTTGCATGAAACCAGACAAAGGAATTGGATAATTCTCAGTCAACATTTGACTCATACTGAGCATCAATTTAAGCTTCAAGGATTCTTTAGATTCTGATTCTTTTTTGACCTCCTCGTCTTCGTTGCCACTCTTGATCTTGAACACACTTTTGAAAACTTTGATGGCTTCACCCTTGTCGCACGCTTTTTCTAGACTTCGATACTTCCGGATCATGTCGTATTGTTTCTTGGCACTCAAAGGTAAAATGGACAAATCATCAGCTAAACTTGAATTGTATGCGCTCGGCGACACAAAGTCCAATTGAGCACAAAATGAATTCTTCATTT
The DNA here is from genome assembly GCA_900157175.1 of Oithona nana. Classification (NCBI taxonomy): domain Eukaryota; kingdom Metazoa; phylum Arthropoda; class Copepoda; order Cyclopoida; family Oithonidae; genus Oithona; species Oithona nana. Next base: position 738,294 of record LT727893.1, read on the forward strand.
TAAAATCACAGCTCATGTAATCTTCAAGGCCTAATCCATCAATGGCCAAGATGTTGACGTGTGTTAATTTGTTCCATTGTTCAAATAAACACCATTTTGAAGGTTCGATTGGAGCTTTGGTTCCCATCAAAGCGTACAATAACAAATGTTGTAAATCACGCATGAGTAAAGGCGTGCGCATATCTTCAGGTATTTCCAAGGCCGCATCGTAACCTTTGGACTTCAACCGAAAATTCGGTCTTGTTTTTAACAACTTTTTTCTTTCGCGCAGTCTTTTCCGTAATTCTTGCAATTCTTCGCCTTCTAAGTTTTCATTTTTTGCTGGTTCCAAAGGTTTGTCATCTTTGACCTTTGGCCTTTTTCGACCTTCAACGTCATTTAGTTTTGCCACATTGAGAAACGCTTCGATTTTGCGTTTCTTCGACGCAAATTTCTGTTCTTTGGATTTGGACATTTTCTTCCTCACTTTGAAATTACTTCGCCTTCTAATTTTTCATTTTTTGCTGGTTCCAGAGGTTTGTCATCTTTGACCTTTGGCCTTTTTCGACCTTCAACGTCATTTAGTTGTGCCACATTGAGAAACGCTTCGATTTTGCGTTTCTTCGACGCTAATTTCTGTTCTTTGGATTTGGACATTTTCTTCCTCACTTTGAAATTCACGTTTTATTTTTGTTTTGATTCTTTTTAGTAGCGCAACAATTGAATTTTAAACAGTAATCACGCAACCTCACTAAAAATTTGTCGAACTCAGTTTTTATTTACTTTCGATTCAGAATTTGCCGTAAAAATTCTATCCGTTGATTTCCCGGTTTTAAAGCAAAATAATTCTTTTGATTTTCCGAGTATTTTTCTTGGACTTTTGGAGAACAGTCCCGGAATCGATTGTCTTGCCAATAGTGATTGTAAAAATTGAGCAATTCCGCAATTTGGTCAGAATCCGGCAAGATTTCCAACGGAGCTGCCAACTTGAGAGAAGCCTGAATTTGTGGAAAAATTAGCACTGCACGGAGGGCAAACCAACCACCGAACTTGGGGTGAAGACAAACCGGATAGATTTTGGAAGATCCTCGACGTTCAAGTAAGTCCGGATTGGCATCTTTTTCTTGATAAAATCTCACAGCCCCTGAAAAATAGTCTTTTTTTCAAGAAGGTGTGTTTCAATTGGTAATTCATAAAAAATCGTGAAAAAAATTCGTGAAGCTTTGTTTACATTCATTTCAAACTGAACAGTACAGAACTCCTTTCATTTTGACGAGATTTTTTCACAGATACTTTAAAATTCCAAAAATTCAGAAAAAATGGATTGTACTAACCTGAAACGTGTCCAGCCGTTTGAACCAAAACTTTTGGTCTTCGTGCTGGTGAAAGCTCAAAATCGTGCATCAAAAGGACTTGACTATCGACAGCTTCTAATCGAGATTTTAGTGTACCTAAGACCTTGATCATACACTGATCAAGCAGATCGACTAAAACATTGTTTTGTATTTGGTCCCAATGTTCATTGACAAATGGCAAAAATGTGTCTTCAAACATAGAAGGCTGAGATATTATCACAAATGCTAAGCTGTCATCTGGAGCACAAGTTAACTTGAACTTGTCATTGGTCACGGAGGCATTGTACCATTTCAATTTGAATGGAGATGCTTCAAATCCTTTATTTGCACAAAAATTGTGGATGGCTTTAGTTACTTCTTCCATGACGGTTGCACATGACAAGATGACCTACTGTCAAAGACAAGTTTTCTTGTTTATGTTACTGTTGCGCTTGATTACATAACAGAGCGCAACAAATGTTAAAAGTGTCACGCAACCTACCAATAGCCAATATCGTGAAATGTCTTTGTAGTTTGTACACATTTTAAAATTGCCTCAACTACACTAAAGACATCAGAACTCTGAAATTCTGAAAGTCATTCCAACATCATATACAAATCCAGCCCAAATGTACATAATTTCACAGTGGCCACATGGGGCAAATATCCAAAATTGTGCCCATTATTACACCCTGTATATCCGAATTCCGAAACAAGTATATAAGCTCCAGTGTGACATTTGACACTTTTAATGGAAGGGTAAGGTCACCTAGGTAAAAGTAAGCATCAATAGCTCCAGAAGTAGGAGTTGTACACCTGTACATTTTGTACATACACTGACTGTATAAACATGTATTAACATCTGTGCTGTGCGCATTTGTCTTGCAGGAAATTCTTTTAGTGCAAAGTTGGAATCCTCTTGTGTCCCACACCTGACTTTACCGCCCATATTATACGCTCTATTGTTCATTTATCAACGCTAGGTTCATTCTGTACACTTGAACCTTGGGTCCCTCTCAGTGTACCTGGAATCCCACTTCAGTTTCAACAACATGGACATACCGATCACACAGCAACCCTCAAGTGGCTTCAGCACAGAAGTGAGAAATCCAGATAATTTGCCTGGTTTGGACAAGTTGTCTTATTTGAATGAAGTGACTGTGCGTCAAGATCGAGCAGGGTAACATATCACTTGAATTTTCATGCCAAAATTGCAAACATTTCCATTTTTTCATAGATTTGAATTTTAGTACCCATTCACTTGCAATGTTGTAAAATGAGACCTTTTGAGTGATTTTCAAACATTTTAATTTAGGTTTCTGGAAGTTGCTGGTTGGTGGGAACACAAAAATCGATATGATGTGCTTGATCAGGATGGAACTGTACTTTTTATCATGAAAGAAGAATCTGATTGTTGCACCAGAATGTATTGTGGCAATGGTCGAGACTTCAAAATGACTTTTGAGGATACTGAGGGACAAGTCCTTTTGGACTTTGATCGACCTCTTAGATGCCAAGACTGCTGTTGTACTGGATGTTATCCTAATTGGACTCAATTGATGGAAGTCAAACATAAAGAACAAATGGTTGGGAAAATCCGTGAAGTGCCAAGTGGATGTTGTGGCAATGTGGAACTTCAAGTTCAAGATAGACATGATTCGAGGTTGCTTGGCATTACTGGTCCTTGTTGTCCTTGTGGATGTTGTGGTGCTGATGTACCTTTCCAAGTAAGACTTTTCTAACTTTGCTATGTAGAAAAACAATTGAATTTTCGCCTAATATTTTCAGATTGAAGATGATACTGGATCTTCTGTTGGTCAAATTGCAAGAAAATGGAGAGGCTGCTGTGAAGAAACTTTCACTGATTCTGATACTTTTAAAGTTGAATTCCCATCCGGAAGTGACGTTACCAAAAAAGCTTTACTTATTGCTGCCACCATTTTAATTGTAAGTTTTACATTTCAAGATTTTGATTGAATAATTTATGGTCTTTTTCATTTCAGGATTTCATGTACTTCGAAGATCCCCCCAATAATGAAGACAATGCCTGATATGATCTTGTATAAAATAAATCGCAAATATTAAATACCGTAGATTGCCTTTTCGCTCGAACCTCGTAAGGCGTTAAATAGGCAATCTGCGGTCTACACCACTCATCATTTTACTTTTACACTTACAGTCGCTAATTGACAGACTGTAAATAATTGTAAATATTGAAGTAGCAGTAGTAGCTATTCAGTCGCAATGTTCCAACTACGCGTTTGTATTCTGTCAGTTTTACTTTCTTATACCAATTTATGCCAGATTGAAATACCTGCTGAACTTACTATAAAAATCATGAAGCAATTGAATAAGCATCAAAAGGATATTCTAGTCATTACTCATGGATTTTCTCATGCAGCAAAATATAATGTTTCAAAAAGATTGAGTGCGGACGGTTTTGAATTTCGTTTTACAAATACTTTGAACTCTAAGTCAAGTCAAAGTTTTGTAATACTTGATGAATCTGCTGTGGGTTCCTTAGTGTCCAGGATGTCATTGGTTCAACATGGACTAATTTTGGTGAAAAATCAAACTCAATTTAATCCGGATTTCCGCATCGAAATCAACCGAGAAATCTACTTTTACGATCGATGTCATCAACGGATTTATGAAAAATATTTCATTGGAAGGCCTCAAATAATCACCAAGTTTCTCTCTAATGTATCTTCAAACGGTCAAATTCAGTCTAAAATTCCGTCAAAATTAAAGAGACGGTCTAATTTTCTTGGTGCTTCATTGAAGGCACTGACTTTCATTTATGATTTGAAAGATGGATACGATAAAAATTCGACTAAAACATTTGATGCTACAGAATTCTTAGACCATTCTGAACAGTTGACCAAGATTTTAAAATCTCTTGAATCGTCAATTAATTTTTCTACAACTGTTTTTGCAAATGTGAATTATTCAGTAGGTAAGTTTGAAATCTGTTTTCTTAATTGAAACATTGTAATTTGATGATTTTGTTTAGGTTACATAAATGGTGATCAAGAAAACGCTAAAGTGACCAATGGAAGCTTGATTGATAGAATAACAAAGAACGAAGCCGACTTTTTGCTTGGTTTCTATTCAATGCTTCCGGAACGAAGAAAATTGGTGGATTACATGTTTCCTTTGAGTGCTACTAAAGCAGCCTTCTTCGTCAAAAAGCAACATTCAAGTGATGACGCTGAAATGATGTCCATTTTCCATCCTTTTTCTTGGGATACTTGGCTCGCATTTGTGTCAATCCTGGCATTTTCAATCACACTTTTAGTAGTTATCATCATGTTGAAAAATGTTGAGAATGGAAAAAGCATCAACATCTTGAGCATAAGTGGTTTGTTAATGAGTACAATTCTTTGGAGTATTTATCAATCCCAAATGACTGCAGAAACATCAATCAAATGGAATGTTTTACCATTTGACAATCTTGAAAGTTTGTCACAATCTGGATTCAAGATCCTAACACCACCAGACACCAGCCCATTGACCGGCTTGATAAAAACTGCTACGAAAAATTCTGTCTTTTATCAACTTCAAAAGAATCCTAGCCTTGCTTATGGTTGGGGTGAATTGGAAAAACAATTGAATCAATTGAGTAAGTCTGATAAGCAAACAATTTTTGAAGAAAAATCAGTGGTTTTGGATAGCCTAGACCCGAGGATATGCCAGATTTCTATTGCATGGGAATCCAAATCGCCAACTCTGTATGCAAGTATGATCGTTCCCAAAGGTTCTCCATATCTTGAGTTCTTTAACTATGCCATTTTAAAGATGATTGATGACGGAAGACTTAACAAATTGAAAGAAACTAAACGACTTCAATGTGAGGATCAGCAATCCGGAACATCAAATTCAAGCAAAAAATTTCTTCCCCTTTTTGGTATTCTGGTTTTGGGCATCTTCATGGGAACAATTTGCCTTTTGATTGAGATCCGCCAACCAAAATGGTTTGATTACATTGTAAATTACTAACGAACAGTAAATAAAAACTTTATTTCATTGCATGCTTGCAATTCATTCTGAAGATCCACCAATGATATGAAAATCATAGCTTGAAAATCTTGTAAATTCTTATCCACTGTTATCACTGTTTTGCCTCTCAAAGTACATGTAATCCTAAAAATCAGAGAATTAGATGATGAAAATTAGATATTCTAGTTCCTTACGATTAGCATTGTTGCTCCGATCAAAATCGCTTTTGTAGCCACATCTGCTCCTGCAGGAAATTCAACTTGGAAGGTATCGGTGTCTGTAAAACTTTCTGCACAACATCCTCTCCATGTCTTGGCAATTTCTCCAACAACTTCTCCTCCAGAACTTTCGATCTGAAATTAATATTGTCTAAGCTTTTGAATTTAAAGTTAAAAAAACTTTGAGGTTCCGTACTTGGAATTGCACATCTCCACCACAACTGCACGGAATACAAGGTCCGGATATGTCATAGATTTTCTGGTCATTTTTACCCCACACTTCCAAATGCTTCCTTGTGCAACAAATTGGCACTTCTCGAATTTTGCCTAGTTCTTGGCCTTGATGGTAAACTTCTAGCAACTAAAATTACAAATTACCAAGAGGTTCGATAAGTTGATAAAATATGTATCAAATTACTTGAGTCCAATTTGGATAGCAGCCATTACAACAGCAATCCACACACCGCAAGGGTCTATCGAAACGTAACAATTCATTTCCTTGCAAATCTTGAAAACTGACTTGCAAAGCACGAATGTTGGCGCAGCATATCCTATCCAGGCATCCGGATTCTTCTTTCATGAAGAAGACTTTATCACCTTGTTCATTCCACACATCATATTTGTTACTGTATTCCCAGCACCCAAATACTGAAGGGGAAAATGAGTTTATTTTTCTTTAAAATAGGAGTTATGTTTCACTCATATGACTTACATTCTAAACATCCAGGTCTACGTTGTTTAACTTTCAGTTTTTCTGATTGCATTAACACTTCCAATCCGGGCAAACTTTGCTGACCTCCTTGACTTTGATACCCATAGTCACCCATGGGTTGTTGAGTGACAGGATACGACATTTTTCTTTGACTCTAAGTATGTATGTAGATGACTAATTTTGAGCTATGAATGACCTAATCTTGATAAGATAAGATAAGACATACAGGGTAATGCAAAACAAATATTTATTTCAGTCACATACACGCCATACAAGAAGTCTGAAATCTTTTTTAATATCATTTCTGTATTTGTGTTGGATCCATTTGGAGTTATCCATTGTTGTTGTCATTTTTCCTCTCAAAAAACATGTAGTCCTAAAATAGTAAAATGGAGTAAACTTAATGTTGTTGGTTTCACCTTTTCCAATCCCAAGAGGACTCAAAAAAGGTGTAATCCTATGAATCAGAATAAAAGGGTGTATTTGGACAACTAAAAGTAAAATTTTTGACCTACCACAAGCATTGTTGCTCCCATCAATATTGCTTTTGTAGTCACATCTGCTCCTACTGGAAAGTCAATTTTAAAAGTGTCTGTGTCAGTGAAGCTTTCGGCACACAATCCTCTCCATTTCTTCGAAATTTCTCCAACAGAAATTCCTCCAGAATTCTCAATCTGTTAATTTTAAAACTATTTCAATAATCACTAAAAAAATTGCTTGAAAGGACGTACCGGAAAGTTCACATCTCCCCCACATGAGATTGGACAACAAGGTCCGGAGATGTCAAAGATCTTTTTGTCTTGTTGATCAAAGACTTCTAAATGCTTTCTTGCACAACATTGTGGCACTTCTCGAATTTTGCCCAAAAGTCGATCTTGATGATAGATTTCAAGTAGCTGTTTCATGGAAGCATAGATACAATAATCTCAACGATGCATTACATAAATTACGTACTTGTGTCCAGTTAGGGTAGCAGCAATCACATGGCATTTCCATGCATCGTAAAGGTCTATCAAACCTTAACAATTCATTGCCTTGCAAATCTTGAAAACTGACTTCCAAGGCACGAGCATTGGCGCAGCAACACCTATCCAGGCATCCAGATTCTTCTTTCAAAAAGAAGATATTCCCTCCTTGTTGATCAAACACATCATACTTGTTCTGGTATTCCCAACACTCCATCACTGAAAAATCAAACCTTCAGAATTCAACTCTTCAAAACACAAAGGTAGGTATCTTACACTCCAAACATCCTGGATGTCTTTGCTTGATCATCAATTCACTCATCTGCCCCAAAATTTCCAATCCAGCCAAATTATCTGGATTCTTATTTGGCACTGTAAATCCACTAGGTTGGTCAGTTATTGGCAAATCCATTTTTGCTGCAAAATTTCTGCTGACGTACGCCTGAAACAGTGTGTCTACTAAACACTGTATACACCTGCTGCTGTCTCAACACTCCTTTTTTCTGCTGCATATGAACTTGAGTCATACCTGTCAGAGACTTTCTGTTAGTGGAACAACATAGTTTCCATGGAAGCAATGTGGGTTAATGACGTAGGCATGCACATTATTGGTTTCAGCAGCAACATTTGTATAAGTTGACATGTGTTTTATATGACTTTATGCTTGGTTTCAGTTGGTTTCCTTGCAACAATGGGTCAATATAAGAACACATATTTTCCAATAATGCAATAGCAGCAACAGATGTTGAGGAGTCTCATTAGGGCTTATAAGGATTGTTGAAATGCAACTCTTAGCCTTTGTAAACTTATATAACATGCACATCAATCACAATTCGCACCTTCTTTTTGTATCTATCTATTGCATAATTGCAACAAGACTATAAATGTGCAAGATTTAGGCAAGGAATGAAAGGATGCAGACCGGAAAGGAATCATCAAGACAATAGGATACACTGTATGCAAGAAGAGGACATTTGAACCTTAAGGATGCCACCTTGCAAAATGTTCCCTTGAGCATAAATTGTAGAAGAAGAATTGGCTGTTAATTAGCTCATTACAATAATTGCTCCCAGTTTCAAATGTTGTGTAGTTCTCATTTGGTGCCTAGCATATTACATGAATAATGATGAGTTGAGTGGTCCACTTTATTGGCTAGATTTTCAGTGTAGTCCATAACACATTGAAGCTCACACTTTTAAGACAAAGGTCCATTCATCACTTCATACTCTCTACCCGCCTTTCAATTCACACCCACGGATCTTTTAATACTTATTCTGGCAGTGCTGAAGCATCAGTGGAGAAAAAAAAAGTTGTGCGCCAATTGTTTTTAACATGGCCCACATACTTGTACAAACAACACTTGACCAGTTTTGATCAAATAGCCTCAAGCAAAACTGATAAGTTTGCAAAATTGGTCAATTACAGGCTAGACCTAATTATCCAATAATGTCAGTTTGAGCCTATGAAGCAATTGATAAACATTGGTTAAACTTATCGAACACATCAACTAAAAATTGTCGCTAGAAATCCAAGATTGAATTTGAAACCCAAAAATAGATTTTTTGACACCCCAAATAGCACATATCAGCTGACGGCCTCGGAGGCCGCGGAGGTCAACGCCGAACGGCCTAAAACCAGCGCACCCATGGGTAAAGGCTACATGCCAATTCTCAACCTCCTGCGGTTACTGGTTTGGCCGTGCATAGGGAAAGGACAGAAGGACAGACAAGGGGGTCAGTAATATATATGTAGATAAAGCAAATGTACTCCAAAACAAAATCAATTCCTTGCATGAAAATCAAACTTGATTTAGTAAAGCATCCAAATATTCAAGGTCGCTCGGAGTGATGGGAATTTTAAGCAAATCAGAACTTTGGACATCTAAGTGTCAATTCATCAGTTTGAAATGTGTGGGCTATCATCTACTTTACATACACAGAGTCCTCCTTATTTGTCTCTAGCTTCATCTCAACTCTTGAGTAGAGTAGTGAGAGTAGAAGTGATTTTCAAGCATGGTTGCAGGGGCAGCATCATAAACATATGCACACAAGGCTATAGGGTGTCTCATACCTTCTTACTCCTGTCCTCCAGCTACTTTTTACATTCTCAATTCACCCTTCCTTGCCCCCAAAAAGGTATGATAACCTGACACCTGGTATCATTTCAGCACTTAGAACAAACTTCGAACCCTGCCCTTAGGTCAAATTACACTTTCTTTCCCACTGCTGTACTTATCATTGCTGCTTTTAAAAACTAAATTGCAGATTTTAACTATGGCCTGTAAAACCAACAATGCATATTTTGCACTTTTTATGGGTTTTGTCTGAAACTCAGGAGACTTGAAAAAGATCCAGGACACTTCATGAGATTCTTCAAAATGAGGAGACTTCAAAAAGATCTCAAGACTCAAAAAGTCTCCAAAAGACCTGAAAAGACTCCAAAAGACCTCAAGAGACTACAAAACACTTTTAAAAGACTTTGATAGACTCTAAGATATTCCAAGATATTCAAGATATCCAAGCCACTCTATGAGACTTTAAACAGATTCTAAAGACTAACGAAACTGTAATTTCAATAGGCTTTGAATTTTCATTTGTTAAAAGCTTCCTCCATTTATCCTGACTACTGCTACATCAATTTGTGCAGCTTGAATAGCAAAGTAGGAATTGATGACCCCCCAAATCCATACCATATTAAGATAGGTAAGCTACTACTGTACACCATGAATAGAATAGAGCTTGTTTATTACACTACATCCATAAATCATTTCAAACGATTGTTTCAGCACTTTTTTCCAGCTCAGGCCATTCATCATTGGCCAATTAAGAGCAGTCAAAGTCTAACAGGCGCCATATTTGAAAATTGCAAGAAAAAAAAGATTCTCTTATCTGTGATCTCCTCTTAGCTATTTTTGGTGTCATATCTGGCCTAAAATTTGTACAAGACTTCAATGAAGCAAGGTCATTGGAGACGTAGTACGAACTACGGGCGGCTTAAAGCACAAACAACAAAAGGATGATTGTCAATGGCTTTAAAGCGCTGAGCAGAGCACAGTAATCGAGCAGCCCAACCGCATTGCTCGAAATTAGAGCTCGATCGATAATCTTGAAAACTTCCTTAAAAGATAAGCTTAGAAATAGGAATATTTAATGAGGTCTTGAACAGTCTTTCAAAGGAATATGTCTATTTTCACAAAAAACTAATGTTATTTTTAGCGTAAAAATTCAAATACCTAAGACAATTTTGCAGATTTTTAAAACGCTAAAGTTTGAATTTTCATGCCTTTTTAAATTGGATTTTGAACTAAAATCTATTTTAAAGATTTTATTTTTGTTCCAAAAATAATCAGGAATGTATTTGAACCTTTGGAACCAAAGATTGAGGTCCCAAATATCGGTCAAACTCTAGTTTGATTTCGGCGTGATCACATAAAAATCCTCCCCAAATTAAGGTCTGACAACATGAGTCACGAATCGGTTAAAAGCTGTAAAATTCAAGAATTTGAGAAAAACATTTTAATGACCAAGCGTGTCTCTTGCTTGTCTGATTTGTTATGGGTATCATCGCTCCTCTCTTCAAACTTAGCATTTCCGCATTTTTTGAAAAGGTCAAAATCAAGTTTCATTTAGAGACTTTAAAAGTACATAGTGACAACAACAACATACAATGTTTGAAAAATCACCGAAAATGTCTCATGTTAATTTTCGCGTCAAAAACAGGCCAAATTGTACTGGCAGATTCTAAAGATGATTTTTGGCGCGAAAATTCGAATATATTCTTATTTGAAAAACGTTCACAATGTTGAAACATGAGACTTTTTGAGTGGTTTTCAAACACTGCTATAGTAAACATTTAAAAGGACTTCATTTTGCTGATGCTATGCTCAAAAAGATTGGAATCCACTGATAGACGCTCCTTACGCTCTATACTCAATTTTGCTCAAAACAGATCAATCTTTGAAGCAAACTCCTAGCGAACGCGGAGTAGTTTGAGATTGAACAAGCACATAAATTCAAACCAAAGGACAATTTACGTTTGGGGACATGAGCAAACTTTAATGCAAGCTTTATGTCTTGATATCTTTTAGGGGGAGGTAGACCTTGCCTTGGATATCCTTGAATAAGCACAGGGTTTGAAAATGCCCCAAAAAGTTTAATCATGCAACATTGCAACGCGTCGAAAATCATTTGTAAAATCTACAAGTGCAATTTCAGTCACTTTTGGCGCGAAAATTCATAGTAACTTTTTGCTATAGATAATTTCTGAATTCTGGTACACATTGGATTTTAATTTTGCATTTATTTGCTTACAAGATAAATGAGTCTTATTCTAGGTAGTGGGATGGGATTCTTGTTGATGAATTTTAAAACCATTGTTTCTACGTTCTAAAGAAACATGAAGCCTGTAGACAATCAGACCAAGACTATGCAGAATGTCAACTCAAGTTGTTTCAAGTACTAAATATACAATTTCAAGTTCTATCTCTGATGATACATATATTTCGGATAAGAGTTATTTTTTTTGTTCAAAGTTTTTAAGTCCATAAATCAGTTGAAAATTCTTTTTAAGTGATGCAAAAGAAGAAGTCCAAGTATGGAGTATAATAAAATACACCAAAATTTTCTGCAACAGACATATTTATTAGGGCCCATTTCCATATTTCATTAATAGGTGCAAAAAGTGTCTGGCACATAAAAAAAGGCATAATTGCTGTTTTTCCATCCATTTTTTGAGAGGTGGGGAGTCTCTCTGAATTCCAAGGTCGTCAAATCAGAACAATTTGAAGAAGCACTTCATTCACAACAGGAGCTCTTTGATTAAAAAGGGTCTAAATTGAGACCCAAAAGGTTTCAAATCTCAGTAAGAATCCTTGATTTTTTAAGGGTCCAAGAAGAGTTCACATTCAAATGCATCCAAGTTGAATTTTAGAAATCTCAGATCAATCCAAAGATAGAAGGTTAGCAAATATTGGTCTTCAAGTCTTTTTTGGTGATCTGCAAGTGCATCATCAGTCCTCATAAAGTTTGCTTTTCGCATTACGCTCGACAGACACTCCAGATATCGCAGCAGCTTTGAACTTCAGTTCTTGAGTCCCATTTTGGGCCAACATAAGAGAGTCGAGAAAAATCTCTTGGATCAGCAGCAGGATGAGTCATACTAGTGAGTTTGCGTTTGGCAACACTTTGACCTAATTTGAATTTTTGGAAGGTAGAACTAAATCTAGTCACAAAAGTACCAAAACACCTCCGCATTAGAAAACCCCGTAAATGTTATGCAAAAACGATGAGTCAGAGACTGAGAAAACCCCCTCATTATCATGATGAATGAGCAAATAAGGACAAAATGGTGTTGGAACATTTTTTTCCTTTTCAAAAAAAGCCAAAAATAGTAACAGTGAATACCAAAATTTGACATTGAAGAAGTCATCTTATCTTGAAAGCTTGCTTTGAATTTTCGCGCCAAAACTCTCCAAACTTTGCTTTGTAGGTAAATTAGTTTTAATAATCCACCCACAGTGGTTTGAATATTTTGAGACTTTTTGTAATATGTCAAAACTATTTAAAAAATTCTTCTGACATCATCAGTCTTTTTGGCTTTGAAATGAGAGCTAAGAAAAAAGTAGCTTGAAGTTCAAAGTTACTAAAAGTGGATTTCCTCTTTTGGATGTCCTTTTCTGACAAGTGATCAGTCTTATGAAGTGTCATCCTGGTCCCCAGTTTTATTTTGATCTAGTTTTTGGTGACATTTGTAAGTAAAGGGAAATACTAAAGCTACAGCTAAATGACAAAGTATACCTGAGTTTTGGATCTTTGGATTGAAGTCTCACAGTCCAAAAATTATTTTTTATGACTTTTGAGGTTCAAGTTTACTTGGGCTAAACTCACTAGAGTATTTCAAAATCAAAGCTTTGTATATGTAGGATAAAAACTAACTTGTCAATATCTGGTTTACATAGTGGTCAAAACGAAGCTTTTAAATTCAAATTGGTCTACATGCTGGAATGTTTGTTATTATAAGTTTTGCACCACTACTACCAAACAACTCGTTACTACAACTGAACGTTCCAAATTTGTCAAGACTACAAAAATGCCACATCATTAGTGCTAGAGAACTCTTACAAGTTTTGAAGATCTCTTGAAATAAATTGCAGAGTTCAAATAACTCCAAATCTAATGTAAAATAGTGTCTTTAGCCATTGCACAGTAGGATAAATTAAACTTTATGCAGTCTTTTGGTTTCATGAGATCAGGTCTACTTTGTCATTCAACTATTTTGCCAAACTAGTTTTTTGGTAAGAAAAAATGATTTTAAAACATTTTAAGAATTTTGTTATCAGTGGTTCTGAAGCTGATATGATAGCTCCTTTTTTATTTTCACTGGTTTTGAAGAATGACAAATTGTTGCTCTTTATGTAGTGTCCAAGAAGGCCGCGTCAATGAGTCTGAGACTTAAAAACCTCTCATCAATCTTTGTCCACAAAATCAAAAGCGACCAAGCAAGTAGCAGTAGAGTCCTCTAAGGAAAGTGTTGCCTTATTAGGACTAACAGAGGCCCCTTTATATAAAGTTTACAAAAGACTAAAGAGTGAAAAAATTCTAAGCTTGATACTTATATGTCTGGTTCAATTACTATTGAAAACCAACCAATCAATTTGTTCAATGAATTGTCACATAATCTATACCATAATGGTTATCTAGATCATTTCAAACAAAAATCACGAAACTAGATTTGTGTGTAAAAACTTGTTGTTTTTCTGAGTGTCAAGAGACACATTACAAATTTGGTATGACAAGACTTCCTTTCCAATTATTTCTACCTACTAAAACAGATATTCTAAGTTTAGACTAAAGTTCAATCTGAATCATTATTCATTTACTTATGTACATTTGTATATTTCAATGTTTTTGTACACAATACACATTACTAAAATCATCTTAACTTAATCAATTTTCAAAATATATATAGAATTTTTTTTTGTGGATTTACATTTCCATTTCACATGCAAAATGGTAACTTTTTGTGCATGTGTCATCGTCCCATCTATCATGTCCATAATATCCAATCGTCACACAATCTTGGTCACCAATATTATTTGGTTCATTTTCATCCCAATTAAAGTACCTAGGCGTCTGTCCAGTGCTCAAAAGCTTGAATCTAGACAGAAATAATGAACAGAACATTTTGAATAAAAAAATTAAGGAATAGATTTACTGATTTTCATTCCCTCGGTCAGTTACTCCAATCCAGATGGTATTTTTGGCCAATCGATACAGTTCATTGTTTTCTATAAACAAATTCTTTTAAATAAATAATTTGGAAAAATGCACTGAAATTGTCCCAGGTAGCGCTATATGATTTGGGCAATTATGGTATTTTGTGGGCATTTGGGCAAGTTACATTACCTATTGAGTTCACTGGTTCAGCCAATTTGGCATTTTTCCTCCGACATGAAGCTTCAGCATCATCAAAGTCAGCTGAAACAGTGCTGATCTGGTAGCATTTGGACTGAAGTTTTGTCCAACCATCCGGGCAATTTTCCTCTCGTCCAGAACATTTGAGACTTCCAATGGAGACCTTGGCTTGTTCTAGGTCATACTTCATTGGTCCATATGCAAATCAGCTTGCCAAACAGGCAACTTTGCATCGCAATTACAAGCCAACTCAGGAACCACACAAGTCTGGTTGACCCCACATTGACATAGATGGGGTTGAGAAGTAGTGTCCAAATGGTTTCCATGGAAGACTGTTCTTTGGGTTCCATTCTTGTCCCTCCAGGATCCTTTTGAATCATTTGCAAAAGACATCAATGGAGCCAAGAAGCAATCAAATCTTAAGGACTGTTCACAAATTCCAGACAATCTGATCAAAGCTTCAATCTGACTCATTGGTACCTGATAGTCCAAATTGATTTGATGATCATTCCCATTTTGCTTCTTTTCAATGTCAATCTCAGTGGCTTTGTCATGGACAATCTCAGTGGTATTGGAAGTGAAGTCACAATGTACCTCTGTAAAGAAAGTTTTTACGTTTTTGAAAAAAAACCAATGGTAGATAGGACAATGGATTTTAATATGTATAAGTTAGACATTACCTATTGGTTCTTCTTGTTCTGGACCATCTGGATCGATTTCATACCTTCCTGATTGAGTGACTCCAAAGTTGACAAGATCTTGACAAGACCTGTGGCAGATCATTGGATCCTGGAGGCTTCCTTCATGGCCTTGATCATAACTCCAGACATGACTGAAGACATTTCTTGGGTCACATCATTGAGTTGTACAGTCAAGGTTTCAATCTCGTTGTTTGCAGGGGACTCTTTCACTTTATCTTCGAGTTGGGTTGATAGACCATTAGCCAATTGAATGGTATGAGCAAATTCATCAATGAGAACTTCAGTGGGATGAGGATCATCAGAGAACTCAAAGAAGTCATCAAACTCATCTTTGGCTTTGACAATGAGTGGAGAGCAAAGGAAGATCCAGAATATCATTTTGCTCTTGCAGATCATCATTGTTCTGCTGGGGCAAAAGATAGGCTGGTGAATTATTATTATTTATTATCAAGTGAATTTGTATCCTGTAAGGCGTTGACTATCTGTGAACGGGTTTGGCTAAAATGCACAAAGTATGTGTCCACTCCAGAGTAAAACAAACTCACAAACTCAAAACGAACTAAAAGGGTTTCCTCAACTGAATTAGGTTGGGTCAGTTTGGGATCGGTTTGGGCTTGGGTTTGGGTGTGGTAGTTTGTATGTTTTAGGAAAACTCCTTTTACCCGACGCGCAATTTTGATTTTGTCCTTGTCAGAAACAAGACAAATTATATATAGAAATGTGAGTCATCATGTATGTTTGATAAAAACAGGAATGCTTCCTCTGCTCTGCTAAAATCACTTTACTAGAGCATAAAATGTGGGAAAATAAGCTGATTTGTCCTCAATTGTGTAGATGTCAAGTTCCAACAAAGCTTCAAAAGGATTATTATGCACGTTGGCTCGTGTTGTTCTGCAAACTTTTTTGAATAGCTTTAAGGGTCTCCAAGCACCCAATCAAGACTTCTTTTACTGTTATGTCCCAATCAATCCAAAAGGGCAACATCAGAATATTCTGTCGCGCGCGCAAATGTGGCGTCAGTCTTAATGAAAGTTGAGCCAAAAAGGTATACTCAAATGGTTCATAAAATAAACCTCTTAGACTCATCAACCACATTCCACACTGTTTGAAAATCGTCTCAAAAAATCATTTGAAAAAATACGCGGCGAGCTAAGCAAGCTATGATTACAACAGCGCGCTTAATTTTCGCGCCAAAAATTACTTCATTCCAATTTTGCAAAAAATGGATTTATTTGGGTGATTTTCAACCACTGTGTTGCAACTCAGTATTTTTTATAACTTTTAGCGCATTTTTTTGTCTTGAACTATCCCCCTAAAAATCTTCTCTCTTCTCAACTTTTGTCTTTTCCACCCACCAGAAAATTCCTTGTTTGTACTTTGATAATGATATGTTTCAAACAAAAGATAATGAGAGGTTTCAAAATTCATCAACTAATTTTCTGCCATTTATTTTGCCATTTCTGCTTTGCAGTTTGCAAAAAAGTTCTAATGAGAAAAGAATTGAATTCACATGGGAGTGAACCAAAATACTTTTTGCATTTTCACGATGTTTGAAAATCCACCAAAATTTTCTCATTTGAATTTTCGCGCCGAAAATGACGTTTTACTTCTAAGAAACAAATATTTGAACTTTCATGCCAAAAAAATATTATTTTACTTCTTGGCAACAAACATTTGAATTTTCGCGCCAAAAAAGGACAACATTGCAGTAGCTAAATTTTAGCACAAAAATTCAAATATATTATATAGCTCACATTTTTTGAAAATATTTGGAGCGATTTTTAACCACTGTGATTTTGGCTACTTTTTTAAACCCACGAAAATTGTTCTTGTCAATAGGACATGAACATAATTTTGAAGTTAATTAGCACTTGAATTTACAATCTTTTCAAATAATTAAAGTAAAAATGTCACTTGAAAACCTCTGACGTCATTTTTTAAGTAAGTGCAATTTGCACCCCCTTAAAAAATCTTGTGAAAATGAGGGAGTATTAGCCAAATAAGGCAAGCTGAAAAATGAGGGTTACCTTTCAATGTGGAAGTTCCTTTAGGATGACATCATTTGACTTTTTTTTGTTAGAGACGTAAAGTTGTAAACATTGTTTGAAAATCCCTCAAAAAGTCTTATTTACAATGCGTTAATTTGAATTTTCGTGCCCAAAATCATCAAAAAATCTACAAGTGCATTTTCGGTGATTTTGGTGCTTTAGAAAATATCTGCTGCGCACTTCTAGTCTTCTAAACAAGATTTTTTTCAAATGTGAAATGACGTCAAGAAAAGTTGTTCATTTGGTCAAAAATGTGAAGAAAAGTCTGATGACTAAGAGAGTTCTGCCAGTCTATTATCTTTGTGCTAAACACTTACACCTGTTACTGCAGTTTTTGAGCCGAGCATGAAGTTTCAAGCTGCTGCAGTAGAAAAGGAGGGGGAACGCCCAAAAATGCCAATTTCTGCAATCACATACTTATAGTATAAGCCATGCAGGGCTAAGGCATAATGGCTTGAGTAGCGGAACGAAAAATGAGAGTAGAGTCGACCATTTTATTAGATAAGTGATGCATTGAAAAATCAAGGCTTTACCAGACAAATGGGCCGACTATTTATGAGTGCACATGAATAACATTTCAATTTTCAAAGATAAAAACTCACCTAAGTAACTTCCTTCAAAACTACTTATTTCCATTCTTCCATGGTTTTCTATTCTTTCTTTATCAGTTTTAGTGCTGTTTTTACTGTTGAGCAATGTTAAGTTTATTGACATTTTGATGACAAATCGAAATTAACACACATTAAAGGACTTTCTCCCCCTTAAAAGTATTTTGTGTATAATCATGAGTCATGACTTAATCAATTGAAAAAAAGAAACTTAAAGTATATTTGACACAATCGGATTAAAGTACAATTTCTACCAATTTTCAGTGTCCATTGTCCAATTGATTATGAATAAATGCCCTAAACATATCAACTCGCGTAAGTTTATTTTGTTATTCTCAGCTCAAAACTTCGACCAGACGACCACGGACCGATGCGATGCGGACTGCAGAGTCTATTGATTGGGATTTCAAGAAAGGTAAGTTTAATCTGATTTTCTCAAATCTACCCTCGATTTCAGGTCAAACCAACAAAAAATCTCGGCGACATGTCGCGTCATTTGCCGGTCGCCGCGAAGAATCAGGCCTAAAACAACGGCGCCGCTGCTGCTGTACTACTAAAAACTGAAGATGAAAAAAAAACTTGGTTTTGAGCGTTGAGCCTAAGCGGTCTTAAGGTGGTGGGCGGCCCGCATGAGCCGCCTGGTAGATGGCGGTCGGCGTTAGGGCCACCTACGAGATCCTCGCGAATGACTCAGTTGCTGACTTCAGGACGACCAAGGAAGAGTCGATTTTGTCAAAGAGTGTGTCAAAATTGACTGTCCTCCACAAAACTCGCCGGAAAATAACAACCTAAGTGAAATTACTAGTGAAGTGAATTTGTTTCTAAAAAACGAACAGACATAGCGATTTGCTTACATTTATAAAGGTAAGAAAATATTGTCACAAAAGTGGGGTTTCAAACAACAATTGAATTTGTATAGCATGGAGCCAAGCGAGTTAAAATTATTATTTGAATGTTCCCGCCAAAAATACACTTCTTCGTATATTATCAAATCAAAATTTTATAAACTTTTGCTGCAAAAAATATGAAGTTGAAATTTTGTCCATTTTTGGAGGGAAAATTAAAAAAAGAATGATCAATTTCTAATTTGAATTTTCGCGGCAAAAATTATCGAAGTCACTTTTTGTAGCCGAAAATTAATTTAGCTCGCTTC
Source organism: Oithona nana (assembly GCA_900157175.1). Lineage (NCBI taxonomy): Eukaryota > Metazoa > Arthropoda > Copepoda > Cyclopoida > Oithonidae > Oithona > Oithona nana. Next base: position 757,423 of record LT727893.1, read on the forward strand.
GCTCGCTATGTCTACCTATTTGGCTCCAAAATATGTTTTTCAGGTCCTACAATGAACCTAAATTGACCTAAAATATGGCATCGAAGCCTCGTACCCTCAATTCTTCGCCCACAAACTTGTCCCCGTCAAGAGTCGCAATCCGCAACTCAAGCCGGTCAAGTGGTGGCACGAACGGTTCGAAAAAAGGCCCCAGCTCGCCTTTAACCACTCACACTGCCGGGCGAACGCCTCAAACCCGCCGGAAAGAGTTGGCCCTGCAAAACTCACCCGTGGGCTCGCCCAAGAACAGCTCAGTTAGAAAGACCCCATCGACCAGCACGCCGGCGGCAGCGTTACCAGGCTCCCAAACTCAAAGTCGCAAAAATTCTTTGAAAAACAGCCAAAATAGTGCAGGCAATCGGCGTCAACCTCGTGTGAGGGCTTTGAGTGCAACTACCCAACCACTTCCCCACAGTCCAGTGAAATTACGCGAAGAGACGAAATTTGATGGTTTGTGGGATGTGAAAACCATTAAAAATGGTTGCGTGAAAATTCCAACCCAGTGTCTGGATGACTTGATTACTAAAGACAGCATTGAAAAATTCTATGTAGTGGAAGATACTCCTGTGGCAAGGTAGGAAAATTAGTACAATTTGGGTAATAGTTTGAAAATCTTGATTGATTTTACCTCCTTGACAAATCCCAACCTTGTGTTTGAAAATCACCAAATATATCTTATAGTCATGCCGAAAACGACATATATTTTATTATCTTATGTTTATATTAGCAGTTTTTAAGTATTTGAATTTTCGCGCTAAAATATCCGTAATACTAATTGTTGATTGCGATGTTGATTTTTGGCACGAAAATTCAAATAGCTTAAACTCACTAAAATGGCAAAGTAGAAAAGTGAGACTTTTTGGGTTGCTTTCAAACACTGTGCCTATTTGAGAAATGAACATTGTCTAAGCATAATTTTAAATGTTTCTAAACTTGATCTTTGATTTACGAGTCCTCCTTCGTCCAAAGGACGACAATCAGTTTGCCAAGTAGAATTTGCATAGTTGGACTTTGAAAAATGACATTTGCATTCTTGCAATTACAATTTCAATTGGCTGCCGCCCGAGCTTTGAAGCCTACTGCCCTCCTGGGCTTTAGATTCATTTTATATGCGTCTAACGTAGCCACCAAACGCTATTATGCACGTGTAAATGCGACCCATTTAACATATTTTTCTACTCAGATATTCATTAGAGATCAGTTCAAACTTAGGGTATTTATCTAATAGATGGCGTTGTATGCGCCGCGAAAAATGTAGTCCAGAAATGGACAGGATCAATGATTGATTCCATTGCTGGTTTGCCAGCTCAAGAGTAGACTTTTTTGAGATCTTTTTCGTGGTATCTTTAGATCAAAGCTTAGCAACTGATCATACCTAAAGTGACTTCATTTTTTGAGTTAAGTCTTCAGAGAACTCAAGTATATCCTTTAGAAAAGTTTGATTGAATGTTTTTCATTAAATTGGAATGTATCTTCAAAAACCAGATTAGAAGGCTTAAAAATTAACTATTCTGAAAACCATTTTACTTTTCATTACAGAAAAGAAAACTTTAACTTCAGATAGCAACAGCCTGTAAAATTGTCAGTGACACTCAATTTTCTTTAAAAACATATCTTTTTGTAAGTAGTGTGTTGGATATGTTACTGAGTCACCTTCCTGAAGCTTGGCGCCAGAAAGCCTTAGGTTGGCCATAAAAGGAGATCCTAGTCGAAGCTGCAAGTTCATTGTCTACTGAACGAAAGCTATGGATCTCATGACCAAAAAAATCTATTCAAGTCTTGATTGATCATTGTTTTGGCTTTACCAAAGCACTATTATTGCTAGTGTTCTAGACTAATTGGATAAGCTACTTACTAGGTATATCATTTCATTTTTCATAAGGTTCTATACACCAAACTTTGATGAATCATCATCTCTCTGCTAAAGTCAAATATGATGCATTTTTATAGCTTGAAGAATAATCTAAAATTGCTCTGGATGGTATTCAAATTTGCTTAGGTGGATAATAAGACATGTGTGTCCCTTTAATCCTCCCCACCCTCAGAAAATCCTTTCAAGGCTATAAGCAGAAATAATGCAAGGTGTCTAAATCAATATGATATGCATGAAAAAGCCTTATAGTCTCTGGCAACCAACAATAGGCATATTAGACCTGGATCATTGCCTTGAGCCATGTCAAGCCATGTTTTCATCATGTCTGTCTGGTCACCATTGTGTAAAAAAGCTTTTGAAAGTGTTTTTTTTTTTCTGAGTAAAACACTGGTTTGGTTACATTTTACACTTGTGAATGATTGACAGTAAAAATGTTGAGTTGTGATTGACCATTAACTTGAAAAGAGGCACTTTATTTTCCAAATCTGTTTTGTTTAGTGGAGAGGCAAACTCCTCTAATTTGCGGTCTCTTCTAGGCAGACTTCATGTCTACCCATCCTTGCATTTCTCATTTCCCTACCTTAGTTTACGAAGCCTTTTGACTCACTTTGCTTGCTTCTCAGATTTTCATATTGCAAATTGAATTTTTCTAAAATTTTAACAATGATCAGAATGTCCAGTTATCATAATTAGATTTTGAATTCAAGGGTCTTAACCCAGTAGAACCCAAAAAGTTGAATACCTTACACTTGCCCATATGAATTAAAATGAATAAATTGGGTTTCCCTATGCTAAATGTAGCCAAAATACTCTTTAGAAACTTGAATTTTTAAGAGCAGAGCTAGGCAATAAGTCTGTTACAATATTCAAGTTTTGTGATCTCGCCCACACTGATTTTTGGCTATCAATTCTTGCCATCATTCTAGGCTAGCAAGTTCACAAACTATCAAAAAGACTTTGGAAATAAACTTCCAACTAAAGTAGCTGAAGGTGAACTTTAACAGACCTAAAAATTGACCATTTTGGAGTCAGACACAAGAGACAAAAATAGGCTTTGATATGGTGCCACTGCTGCTACCCAATTGACTTCCTTGTAGACCATAAATTGGAGGGACAATTGTTTAGTAGTATGGTGACTTGAATGCATATGATTTATGACTTGAACTTAGCTTGCAGCAGGTGTTGCTTTTTGACCTTGTTTTTGTCATTCCCAATATTCAATTGGCATATTTTTTGCAACTTTCAGTAATGGTTGACGAACATGACGTTTTCCAACCATTTTTAGTAGATATTTTAGACAAAATTCAGGAAGTTTTAGTCAGTGCCGGAACGCTAACTTTTTGGGTTCTCGTGATTTTAGGGACCTGAAATTAAAATCTTATTATGAATATTGATGTCTGTGATCAAATCTTTTTTAATGCAAATGATTGGTTTATTTGGTGAAAAATTGAGAAATGGACCATTTGAGTTAAGAGACCCCGTAATTAGGGGTATCAATGCATGCTCAGCTTAATTTGGGTAACCAAAAATGAATCTGTACAATGGAGTCTAGAGAATATGCAGAAAAGAGTTTGTCTAGACAAACTCTCCATTAATTTTATGAGGGTAGGTGGACATTTCTTCAATTTCTAAGACAGTTGAAAAGCAAGATGGATGACCAAGTGTAGGTTTTGATGTTGCACATTTCATTTACATCAGTGCACAACTACCTCCCAAAAAAGTTTGATTATGAAAAGAAATGAATTAGTAGGATTTTGAAGCAGTTTTTCAAGTAGTCAAGAAATGCAATCTGGATTTATGAAGCCATTTAGGTTATTGCAGAAGCTGGCAGAAGAAGAGAGAGAGAGACAGATCAGCACGTGTGATTACCAACAGTTGTCATTCCTCATATGGAAACTTGGATATAAGCCATTGTGTAACAATGCAACTAGAACTATTTTTTCTTTACTACTGCGCAATTTTTGAATTGAAAATATTGGAAGAAATCAATCTGCAGCCTACAAGATAAATGCATTTGCTGACAAAGACAAACTGTTGTTTTTACAAAATTCAATTGGTTTTGTGCAGCTCAATGATTTTTTTTGCAATTTTTGAGGAATTTTGGATAAGTTTACTGAATTTCAAACCAGGGTGGCTCCGCTAGCTTTTGGTGCTCTGGTGACACTAGAGATCTGAAATTAAAATCTTATTATGAATATTGAACATGTTTTAAGTACTTTTGAAGTTTAACAAAAATTCATTTTATCTTTTAAAAAGTTGGGATATGCATTATGCACATTTGTAATGAAAATGAATCGTAAATGGATGATTGATATTTTCCTATAGTTTCTATGTGGCAGATAATGATAGAACACTTTTGCCCAAAATGATGTGAAAAGAAAATGGATCGAAAATTATAAACGCTGAGCTGTGTTGTGTGTGATATGATTTTCATAATGCTGAGCTGTCACAACACACCCAAAGTTACAATTTTAGTGAGAATACTAAAATTGTTTAGTGCTCCTTATACTGTAGAGTACTACAGACATTTCAAGATGTAGAGTAACTTTGTTTCTCTCTCAACTGAAGTGGATTGGGACTCTGTAATAGTGGTTCTGATGGAATGTGTCAAGGTGTCAAAAAGAAGATGAGTTTGCAATCAGTGCCTAATGCACACTGCGGCAAACTCAATATTTTTGTCCAAAAATCATTTCTTCCATTTCTTGCTAATTTTGGGCACGAAAATTCACATTTATTTTTGACCACAAATTGAGTTTTGATAAGTATGAATTTTCATGCCAAAAATATGGAAGAGGAACCTTTGATTTTGTATCAGTGTGCAGTTCGACTTAACTAACGTTTCTTAACTAAGGTTGGGCTTGAAGCCACTTTTAGTGGTTGTAACTGAAAATTCCAAATCCACCTACGCAAAAACGACAACTCAAGAATTCCCAAACCAACCAAAAAGACTTGAATCTTTCAATGTCACTAATTTTATTCAATAATCACATTCACATCTGGCAACACTTTTTATTTCATCAAATGATGCAGGTTATGTTTCACAGCAGTTGTTAGACATTTGGGTGTGTGTTTAAATTCAATTATGAATTAGGTTTGATTTTCGAAATAAGAAATCATTTGGTATGCAAAAGGTTAGGGCTATAAATATTGTAGGTGTGGAGTTTCTAGTGTCAGAAGATTTGTGGTTGAATTTCCTGCCGTTTTCCTTGCCATATCTGGTAACATTGTATAAATATTTCATTAGTGATTCAATAGCCACACATCTCTTTTTATATCTATCTGTTGCTAAGCCAAAATTAAACTTTCTCGATTTCTAAAGATTACACCCAACCCAAAACTCTAATTTTTTTATTGCAATAAGTTGGGTGAGTGACCCAAGTAATTTCACAAGGATGAGTAAGCTTGTAAGTTTGTTTTTTGTTCTGATTTACTGTTTTTCACTCTATAGTACGTACGTAGGCAGAAATGTCAATCGTTGATGGCCAAAAATGGAAGATGAATGCCTTTATGACATGGGAAATTTCCACAATGACACCCAACTACTCCTCCGCAAAAAATACAGAAGAAATTAGAAACTCTAGAGATCAAAAGTACAGCAGACACAAATCAATAAAAGAAAAATGATAGCAGCAGTCCAGACTCTTTTTATGGAATTCTAAGATAAGATGGCGTTTTTATGACTGTTTTTAGAAGAAAGTGCATTGGCAGTAGTAAAACAGGATCTCTAAACATCTGATAACACTAACTTTTGGCAAATACATTCCAAATAGGTCATTACTCATTTTACTAGCAAGCAAGGGTAGTAGAAGCAGCAGCAGGAATAATGCCTAGTTTACAAGTTGAAATATTATCCTTTGGATGTCAGGTCACTTGAGCCACTGATGTCCCTTAGGCATCATAAGATTTCTATGAGAAAATTCCATCTCAACATCTGTTCTGTACTTCTGCATACACAACCCAAATAATTTAACCTCCTGATTTGATTTGTAAAGAAAAAAGAAGTAAAAATGAGACATAAAAATATGGCAAAAAATATTTGAATTGTTTCTAAGGCAAATATTGTAACTAGGTAATTTGCATTTTATGAATCTAACGTATTTTTTTCTAACGTCTGGTATGGTAAGGCTGATGAAACAATCCCATTAAGTGAGTCTCAGCAGGAAGCCGTTCTTGCCAAATCTGGGATTCTAATGAAATCTGAGCCCCTTCTGTGGAAATCAACTACACCATAATAATAAGAAAATGACTTAGCAACGACATCTAACTTTAGAAAAACCAGATTTTTCCTTACATCTTGATAAAAAAGTCTTCTTTTTTTAAAGTTTCACTTTCGTTTTATTGTTGTGCCAATTTTTACGTGTACTGCGAGCGCCATCTAGTGATTAAAAATCCTGACTCAGCAAGTAACATTTTTTCTTTACCCTTCTGAAATGAAAAGTGGATTTTGTGCAACTTTTGTGGTAGTATGACTACCTGATTCAATTCCTGGTTTGTAAGATGAATAATGTTCCAGTGCATCCATCAACAGCACTAGCAAAGCAGGATTGCATTATTCCAGATGCCTTATTTGCAACGTAAGGTTTGGTCCAATTTTTGTGACTTTGAGTTTGATTTAACGAACAGAAGATCCTTGATTTGGTTTGGGTTTGGGTCTTGGAGTCTTATTGAAAAATGTGGATTTTGCCATTTTTATGATGCTACAAAATTGATGATGAAACCTAATGATGATTTAGCCCGTTACCAATTGAAACATGAACCTTTTGCAAACCCTAAGTTGGTTTTAAAAAGGATCAAGGCTGAAAAATGTGAAATGCAGTGAGTGAATTTCGAGAAACTGTAGGAGGAGCATAGCTAATGGCTTCTGGTCACGAGCAAGCAGATCTATCTGGCAAAAAAATATCAGATGCTCTAAAAATGAGTAGTGCACTAATAACACACTGAATTATTAGAAGGCCTCTCCTCACAATATTTCAAAACTGGCCAAAAGGTCATCAAAAGTAGAAATGTTCTCATTTCTGAATTTTAAAAGTTTTATTCACTTTTTTTCAACCACTGTGCACCTTTTTTGATGGGTGTGACAGAGGTTCTGTGTGCTTTTGATAAATTGGTTCCATTTGGACAGAATTTTTTGGCAAGACTCAAGTGACTTGAAAAATATTTCGCCACGAGATAAATGGGTTTCAATGGTATAAAAAATTCTTTTAATAGAAGTAAACAGTCAAGGCATTGTGTTCCAAAAAGACCTTGGCGGTGGTCATCATGCTAAAAAAATGTCCATTGGACCAGCAACAGTTGAAAACTCAAATCACTACCTAACCATTAACCAACCTAATTCATTGAACTGATTTTTGGTGAAGTTGGATTACACAATTCATACGCACTGGGGCAAAAGTCTAATTTTTGTTCAAAAATTCAATTTGGAGGAAAAACTTGCCCTAGTGTGAATTAGATGTGTTGCCATTTTTGTCCCAAAAAATACGGGTTTTAGCGTTTACACCTCAAAGTCATGTTACAAGGCCTCTCTCCTCCTTCTGTTGTAAAGCATAATGTGGGCTGGCACCCCAAAATGTCACGATGATTGACGATTTTTCATCATTCTATTGGAGCTTCGTCAACGGAACATCACCACGTGCTAACGCAAAACTTGACCTTGAAAAATGACCCCCCTTCTCTCTCCCTTTAGTAAAAACCTTCTTAACTATCATCCTTACTATCCAGCCTATATGGTCAAATTATCCGGTAAATACCGGTGTATCACTGTAAAGTCATAAATTGGCCATTGCATTCCTTGCCAATTAAGTTTAATAACCATAGAAGTTTTATGAGCTTGTGGTACACCTTTAAATTGTCGTTAAACTTAGAAGTTGTAGCCAAGAACGGAATGCGGAAAAATGCAACAGAGCAACATCATTTGCTTATTTATACAATGCACGACATCTCCCTAGGATTTTTAAAGCAAAGGGATAGATACAAAAATAGTGTTGCAACAACAACACAATCCCCCAAGTGCATATTTCTGTATCTCCTCCTGTTGCATTTATAAATCGTAGACGTGATGAAAAATGGGGATGGAAAATAATTTTCTTACAATGCTTTTGGGAGTTGCGATGATTCTTTGCAGTGCAAGTAAAGTTCTGCTTAAAAAAATATTGCTTCAAATATTCTTTACTTAGGTCATTTTAATTGTTAAAAGTTACTTTGGTTGCTTTTGAGGTTCGTTCTTCAATCTCATAAAATTGCATTATATTGTCGCTTTGTCGTGTCTATTCATTAGATGTTACAAAATATTTGAAAGTCTTTGCTTTACAATTGATATGAGGTCTACAACAAGTGCCTAATATTGCACTGCATCCAAGACATAACATTAATTTTCACAAATGGACACTAGCATAATAAAGAAAAATAAATGTTTGTCGAATGCGGATATTAACAGCCTGCACTTATTTTTGCCTCCCTTATTAGTGTATGAATTATGTTTCAAGGATTGTGCAATGCTGTATTATTAAATATTGATCCCATTTGGAATTGACCTAGCTCATTAGCAAGAATTATTTTAGACATGTGCATTTTATTTTTTGAGCACACGCCCATCTACTTTCAAAATGAGTTTTGAATTTTTTGCACTTAAAATTGAAAGAAAGTGATATTTTCAAGGTCTAGAAAGAGAAATATGAAGAAGATTTTTTTATTCTTTAAAAATTCTCCATTGTCTATTTTAAGGTCAATTTTCAATTATAGTGTCAGGATTCTTGACTATTTTTGGGGTGGAAATAGGCATGAAAATTCATTTCACGGTGGTGTGTTTCATCATCAGCATGAGCCTTTTTTTACACGCCTACGATTTTTCTTTAGTGAGCTAGTGTCCAAAAGTGAAACTGCGTTGAGTGTCTTAGTATGAGTGCAATTAAAGGCACTTGATATGGACCTAATGTCACTTGCACGCATGAGTTTCTCAAATGATACGGCTTCTTTCCTTCAACATCTGGGCACTAAACATCCGACCTGATACTATTTGGCAAAAACTCAAATAACTGTTAGGTCGGATGTTTGATGCCCAACTTTTCATATCAATTATCGTAAAGAAAAACTCTGAAGCAATTTTTTGTTAAATCGAGAAACTAACTTGTAATGTCAAGAATTTTCACAACTCAAAAAAGCATTGACAGAAAATTATTTTCCATCTCCTTTTTTTCATCACGTCTATGATTTAGTCGCATGTTTTTGGTCAAAAAGTACAGAATCCTTCCTGCTACTACTTACGTATGATGAGTCACCAACGTGCAAAAGTGCAGCCCGTTGAGTCTGCTTAACAAATGTGTCTGACCTTGCGGCTCAATTGTCTGATGATCATCTCATCGTGATGAAGCTAGGAGCCTTAGTGCCTATCAAATCATCTGTTATAAGAATAAGGAATTAAACATAATGAAATACCAACATAAAAAGACTGCATGATAAACCAGACACAGAGACAGAACACAAAGGAATGTACACACATAAATGAGACACTAATTGGAAATCTTAAAAAGATTTTTGGTTACAAAAAAAGAGAAGGGGCTTGTCAAGGAAATAATCAAGTCAAATTCATCAAAGCTAATGATAAACATCTTATGCATAATTTATTACAAGTCTACTAAAAAAGAAGAAGATGAAAATCAAACTCACGATTTTTTTATGTATATATTTTTCTTTCTTGTCTTTTCAGTGGATTGTTTGCTACAGTACGAAAATGTGTCCATCGAGAAACTGGGATTACTTACGCAGCCAAATTTTCATCTCGTGTTCGACTTGGTGATGACTGCTCAATGGAAATTCTGCATGAGATTGCCATGCTTTCAGTCTGCACAGATTCAAACAAAATTGTCCACTTAAAAGATGTCTTTCAAAATAGACATGAAATCATCCTGGTTCTGGAATAGTAAGTACATATTTGGATCAAAAAATATTCTTAAAATTTTTCATCACTTTCGAACCAATTTTTGGATCAATTTTTGGATTATTTTACGAACGATGCCAGTTTTGTTTTTTTCTGTATATTTTTGAATCTCGGGGTCAAAATATATTTTAAGACCTGAACTTTTTTCGAATCGCCATTGAAATTCCGAAAGATTTTTTATCTACAGGACAATTTGAATACAATTGAAAGTTTGTTGTGCATCAAATCGATTTCCATTTAGACCTCAAAAAGATGCAGTGACATTGGTTTTCAAAGATGGATGGAAGGCACTAATGGAGATTTGAACGCCTTCAGCATTGCTTTTGCACTTTTAGAGCAGCAAAAAACATACAGTACCTTCACTACTACTCTTTTGGTCCTTCCTCATGAAACATTAATGAGCAAGCATCTCAAAAGAGTTTTGAACTCTTCATTTCATCCATTCCCCAAAGCTTTGCCATGCATTCCCAATTCCATTTTTCTTCTACCTAAGCAATAAGCATACGACAAAAACTTGCAACTTAGTTCTAAAAAAATTTCAAAAGGAGCTATTTGAATTTTCGCGCCAAAAATCACATCAGTCCGTGAAAACTTAAAATTCGAACGAGACATTTTTGTAGTTTTTCAATCATTGTCAAAAATGACGTCAATGATCCCAACATAAACCATTAGCCATTTAAACCCGATTTTACCCTCAATACTTTTGAAGATGTATGAATTTTAGCGCAAAAATTCAAATTCAAATAGAAAATAAAACGTAAATAGCTACAATCGTTCAGTTTTAAAATGAGATTTTTTGAAGATATTTTAAAAACATTTGATGTTTTGTGACCACCAATTGTGGAACGCGCGTGAAAAAAATAATGCGTAAACATAAATTTTCATGCTCATAAATCATGGATAATGCAAGTTTAGTAAGAAGATTTATATTCTGCTATGCTAACCAAAATTCTAAATGATTTTCTCTTTGGTTCCAGTGCTCCTGGAGGTGATTTCCAGTCGGTTTTGGATGATGATATGGTGCCTTTTGAAGAGGACGTTCAGGGATTTCTTAGACAAATCTTGGAAGCCTTGGATTTCATTCATGAACGTAACATCGCGCATCTGGACATCAAGGTAGGCAGAGCACTAAGCATTTTTAGTCATTCTCAACACATTGTATTGTTTGACCCCCGAAAATACAGTGTTTGAAATTGGCCCAAAATTTGTCCTATCAAGTATTGCGAGCAAAGCGAGCTACTTTTATTACTTTATTATAATTACAGAGTTTTAGCAAACAAAAATTGCACTAAAAATTAGAAATTTTGGCGTGTAAATTCAATCATTATTTTGTATGTACCTCGAATATTAGAAACATTTTAATTTCACCCAAACATTTTTACGAACAATATTTTTGGGGATTAAATAACCTACTGTTCAACCCCGCACAAAACTTGTCATTACCGTCATCAATCAAATACTCACCAGGGCGGACTAAAACACCCCCTTTGCTAAGCATCTAACATGCATGCCTACACCATGTTATGTCAACTTTTCAAGGATATATTTCTTCATATGTACAAGCTACTTGTAATTTAGATTCCAAAATAGCTCCTCAAAATGACTTCACAACATAAATTCGCCTTCGTCACAAGCGCAAAAACTAGAACAAAAGAGCAAAATTAGGATTGACTGGATGTGTGGGTTTATCTATGGAAAAAAAAATTATGAGAGGCGACAGATGGCGTTGCAATCGATAAAAATCCCTTATTTTTTATATGTAGTGCTTTCTAAGAATATGAATTTTCACGCCAAAATTACAAATACCTACATACTCGTGTTGTGGTATTAATCGAGAAACAAAAATATTTTTCAAATGTGCTTACCCAAAAAAATTTTTGACTTGGATAGTGGAACCGGGATGCAAATTGCAAAAGAATTAGAGACCACACGGATATCGGGTATTCAAAACCTACCGCTCTTTGATGACAAAACCAAAAATGGCATGTAGTAAAGTGTCCTCCCATTGAAGTCCACAGCAGTTGGTTGCTTATCTATGTAGACGACTTCAAGTCCTCATGTCACTTTTTTATGTTTTCGCGGCCATAAAGAGATTGCTACGCATTGAGCGGCTCCTCAGTTATTCACAGTCAGCCTTCTACTAAAATTGGCAAGTGAATAAAAAAGCATACCCTTTAGTAGTCTAAATGTTAAAGTAGTACCATTTGTTACCTACACTTTATTACCCAAAAAAAGTCTGACCACATTTGTGATGCACAGTAGGCAAAAATACACTTTTAAATCTTTTCTTAGATAAAATTAATGCTTTTTTAAAGTAATTTGAAGCTAATTAAGTTAATTTTTGGAGTGTAAACTTAGGTAACTCTTTTTTCCTTTTTGATTTTTCCAGCCTCAAAACATTGTCTTGATGGGTCCATATCCCAACTGCGAGATCAAACTCTGCGATCTGGAGGTGGCCCGAGTGATCAAAGAGGACGAAGATATCTGTGAAATCATTGGAACCCCAGATTATGTCGGTAAGCTGAAGTTGGACTTGATCCAAGAAAAAATGGCTTCATGGAAATAACGCCCACTACAAACGAGATCACTAAAATCCGTAACATTTGGCTGCTCGATGCCCCCTAAAAAAAGCTAAGAAGGTGTTTAGAATAATACAAGGTTTGCATCTCAATGAGAGTACAGAACAAAAAATCAAACCAAAAGTCTTTTTAAGAAGGGTATCAGGTTTTTTGCTCGGCTCCTTAATGCTATTTTGCAAAGGGCACATGACCTTTATTCATACTTGACCCCTCTATTCAATGAGCTTCTTAACTCTAATTTCAATTGCAAGCATAGGAAGTTCAAAAAGTTTTTTGCTGAAAATCATCTTCAGGGTTGTTACTACACAAAATGAAATGTACAATTTTCAATCAATTTTACAAAACGAAAACTGTAGAGAGGCTCCTTTTAAAAAAGAACGAAGCAACTAATTATGTATGGTGTTATACTGGTCTCGTAAACTATCAAGTGGACTGACAGCTAATTAGCACAATTTTTTGTTACTTCACAGCCCCTGAGATCTTAAATTGGGATCCTATAACGTTGTCAGCAGACATCTGGAGCTTAGGAGTCTTGGCCTATGTCCTACTGACTGGATTCTCCCCTTTTGGTGGAGATGACGAGAAAGAAACCCTAAGAAACATCACCACAGCTACCCTGGATTTCCCTCTAGAACTCTTTGAAGGAGTCTCAGACATGGCCAAGGAATTCATAGCTCTCTGCTTGAACAGGGACCCCAAAAAGAGACCTTCAGTCAAAGAGTGTTTGAACCATGTCTGGTTAGCTCAAGAGGATGAACCACCCTCACCATCCCCACTTATGCTCAAGATTCCAGCTCCAGACCTATCTGAACCAGTGCTAGCTGCCAAACATAATAGTCATGGGCATGGACCAGGACATCATACCAATGGGTCTTTAGGTTCTGGACCCTCTTCTACTCGCAGGTCTTGCCAAACTTGTCGAGACAAGATCATTGAAAGGAAGAGGTACTTGTCAAAGTCTCGAGAAGCCATTTTTGAAAAAGTGGCCCAAAGTAATCTAAAGAAAAGTCTTAGCAAGAGTCGTGAAAGGTTGGATGGGATGAGGTTGACTTTGTCTAGGTCCAGAGACAACTTGGGACTCTCTGATTTGACTAAAGTGGCTTCAAGACCTCAAGAGAAGTTGTATGGATTCAAGAATTTGTCCAAGTCTCAAGAAGTGATTAGTGCAGCTTTGGGAGGTGTACCGATGAAACGGATGATCAATGGAGCTGTTTCAGACATTTCATATGCTTTGAAACCAGGAGACAATTCATCAGAGTTGCCTTCGCCTTCGATGGACTTTATATTTGTACCTGGGAGTGGGATTTTGGTGCCACAGTCAGAATTACTCAATTCGGGGTCATTGCAAGTCTTGCCTTTGACAGAATCTGGACGATCAACTCCAGCTTCCACAGCCTCAACCCAAGAACCATCCAGAGAGGTCCAAACAGAGGCCAAATTTCCAGTGGTACCCCTGATTGAAGTCTCAGAAGAGGACGAAGGCAGTTCAACAACTTCCAGAGCTTCTTCAGTGCCTAAAGACATCAAAGAATCGCAAAACTACGAGAAACAAAAACGCGATCAGAAAAACCAGAAATCCTTAACTGAGAAAAAAGAGGTGGGAATACAAGTCAATCTGATTGCAGCTGAACCTATAATTCAAAATCCGGTCTGTAACAAAATCCTTAAAAATTCAACAGTGTCTCAAAATTCACCCAGATTGTCACGAAAATTAGCCAATTTAGCTAAAGAACCAGAAGAAATGAACATTGATTTACATCTGATTAGAAATAATAAGGCTAATTATCAGTCCAAAACTCTGCCCAGAAGAAAAAGCAATAATGATGTACCTAAATTGATGAAACAGTCGAGTGTAGAAGAATCGAAAGAAAGGACTTTGAGGAGAGGCTACACACATGATGCTTTGCTGGGGGTCGATCCAAAATCTAATAAACCAGCGTGGATGACAGAGTTGAAGAAAATTAAGAGTTTGAAACCCAATCGAGTGACAGAGCTTATTGGAACTTTTGACAAGAAAGGTGAGATTAAATTGATATTTTAGGAACATTCAAAGTTTAAACATTCTTTTTAAGGGACCAATGAAGTCACCGATGAATCAGAATTGGCGGAATTAAAGCAAAAACGTCGCGGTTCCCTCCAAATCCATTTAGACGCTAGTGAAATCGGAACGCTAGCCAAAGTTGCTGAAGAGCGTGAAAAACGCAAAGAAGCCCTTTTGAAAAGTCAAAGGCGCAAATCCACACCCATCTTGATCAATAGCCACCACATTGAAACCATGAAAATCGAGGAACAAATCAATAATACGCTTAGAAACAACAACAGTGAAGAAAGAGAAGAAGAAGAGAAGAAAGATGACGAAAAACCTGAAAAAACTTTAGAGAACGGAGATCAGATCCTCAGGAAAGATCAGAAAAATTGGGATTATTTTGAAATTGATCATCCCAAAGCTATTTCTGATAAGAAATTGCAACAACTCAAAGCCAAATACCTGCGAAGACGTACAGAAGGAAGTTTAGGTAAGGACGATTTTCCACTTCATTTTCCCCTTCTCATGTTGAATTTCATAGGTGAGAAATCAATCAGTGAGGAATCCGAAGCTGAATTGAGCAGTAACGACAAGAAATGCAAAGATCGTAGCCAATCAGTACCAATCGTAAGTTTACAAGACAGTGAAGCCATGGACATTGAGTCGGAAGAAGGGATTGAGAAACTGCGACGAATTAGTACAGATTCGGGTGAAGAGTCTTCTGCTACCACCGACAGTTCAAGGAAATCAAGTGGCCAAGGCTCCATTTACCGACGAAGGTCATCGCACTTGTCTGAATTCCTAAGCAGTGAGCAACAAACTAAACAGAAGATGACCATCGAAACTACTGAAGATCATGATGATGCTTCTGACCATAAGACGAACACATCAGCCATACAATCAGAGGAGAAAAAACGGCGCAGACTTTCGGTCGAAACACATCAGACCATAAAGGTATTGTTTCTTGTCTTATGTCACAGTTTTGTTGGATTATGAAATGTTTCCATTTTCAGCCTGAACAACATCAAAATCAAGCGGAAGATGACGGCTTTATCAGTCTACCCCACACTCCAACAGACCTCATGTTGGATCCTAAGCTGAAGATCGCAGGTACCTCCTCGGTCTCCTCAACCACCTCCACCAACGATGATGGCATTTTTACTTCATCAGAGGAAACATTGATGAAAGTGACAACCTCAAGCTGTGATATTGACTCTTCACGACCTTCATCAGCGGCCTCTAAACAATCTGAGGCCGAGGCTACCAGGCGACAATCCAGCCCTATGATCAGACCTTCTTCCAGTTGAAAAGACATTAAAAAAGTGTATTTATTTTGAATAGAATTCCTTACTTTAAAAAATGTTTGAAAATCAACTAAATCAGGCCAAAAAATTCGAATTGTTTTTCGTCCATTTTTGCAAGCGCACTTAATTTTTTTTTTTTTTTTGCTTCGATCGCTTGTTTAGTTAAGGTTTAGTCGAATTTCAACCACTTTGTGAATCTCTCTTGATTTTTTTCGCCAATGTTGTTGTGGGTGTTTTGAACTGTGTTTTTATGGTCATATCTAGTGTCGAGTGGTCGAACTTTCAGGTTTTCTGAGTTTGTCAATTTAAAGTGCACGTAGGTGACTCGGGACTCGTCGAGAGCGTGGGCCCCCAGAGTCTTCTTGCTTTTTGAGAGGGGGTCCAAAAACCAGGGTTGGGGCCTAGACCCAGCCACATATTTCCATATTTGAAAGGATGGTTTTTTGGGCCAAGTTGACTAGGCGGTGGGTCTGGTCCAAATGCTCTATTACTTTGTACGGCTGCTCACGAACCAAGCACTTGAGTGGGCGAACTCCGCTACATCATGGTGAATTCGCATGCACTCTACAGACACAACTGATTTCTGGGAGAATGAAGTAAATCCTTGCGCTCCTTTTTGCGCTCCCTTTTTTAATTACATCGTTTCTTTCTCTCGCTCTATGCTTTTCTGTAATCAAAGTGTATTATGCAATTTCCGCTCTTTTCCACACATTTTACGCTTTATTGCGCTCTAATAGAAGAATATATTTGTGTGCTCCTTTTGCGCTCCCTTTTTTCGTCTTTACATATTCTCACTCCTTCGTTTTCCTACGCAAGTCTTCCGCTTCATTCATACATTCCAATACACTTTACTGCGCTCCTTTTCGTTCCTAGTTTGAGGGATTTTCTGGTCAGATAATCCACTGCGAATTACAGCAGCAGCATCAGCCTTTGTCCGCCGAAATCTATTCAGATCAATGGTAGAAAAGAAATCGACCGAAAAGAATAGTCGTGAGTTTGGTTTTTTATGCTGCCTTGTTCTCTGTTGAACATATGGTTTGGAGTGGAAAAAAGGGATTTCAAAAGGAGCAGGAAGAAGAACCTTTGGAAGAGCAAGGACAAGTAACTTAGATCTTCAAGCATCATTAATGTAATTCATTGATGTTAATAAGTACTTGCTTGCAGAGTAAAATTGAAGCGAGATGGAACTCAATTAAACCTAATATGGAATAGAGGGTGTCTCAACAAGTTTTGCCTAAGATGCTAAGCAACGCTCACAACCTCCGGAAAGTTAGGTTTCAGTATTGCACCTAACTTCCTTTCAATAAAACTCACAAATCTTCAATTATTTGAATTTTTATGCCAAAATTGGTGAAAATTATATGTTGATTTCAAAATAGATATTGCTCGCTTTGTTTGGAATTATTGCAATCTGAGACTTTTTGGGCGGATTTTCATATACTTTTCCCTTTAGTGCACACTGTGTTGTATCTCTTATAAGTAAACAATCATTTGTTTGACACAAGCATTGGGCATGCAGCAATGTTGTGAGATGCCAATAAGTCACCCATCCATGCCTTGAGAATGCCATTAGGACTTTTATGGAGGATACGGAGATCAGATATCTTGTTGACTCCATCATGAAATTAAGCTTTGTTGTGTAGCACTGAAGCACTCTTCTCAAACCGTCTTTTTTTGGGCATTTTTTGTGAACTTCACGACATCTGCCTTCTTTTAAAAGCAAGAGCTGCTGATGCCTAGACTATCATCCAGCTTTTTGTTTTGATGGAAGACTTGTCAATCTGATTTGAAAAGTAAATGTCACCCAAAAAGCTTTCTTACATAACTTTTTTGTGGAGAGAAAATCCATAAAAAAAATTCTTCCATTCGACTCACAAGTGAGTCATAGATGATGATGACGACATGCAAACTGCCTACCACAGTTTTTTAATTGCCATTTTGTAGATTAATTGACGCCACCACCATCGTGTCTTCGAAAGATGATGGGCTTAAACGGGCTGAGACAAAGGGAGAAGTTTTAACATTTACAAAGAGAATAGGGGGGCATAAAACCCTTTGAAATGTGAAACAAGATTGCAATGCTTTGATAATACATCATGAGCACTACTTTATATATCTCAAAGATGTTTCATTGTTTCTTTTTTTGACTTCATTGTTGCTTATGCAAATGAGAAATGCGACGCCGGCTTCTTTTGCTCTAATACTCCACTTCAAAGAAATTCAATTATTTTCTGTTTATCAGGAATGGATCAGACTGAAGGATTGGATGAGAATGGATTTGTGGATTTTTGCTGAAAAATTGTACCTTCATACAAAATAATTATTAAGAATTGATTTAAAAATGGGAATCAAAATTCTTGTTTCTGAATTTATGTTTCCAGATTTTGTAGTGTGCGAGGGTTGATTTGGCTGAAAAAAATACATGGTCGAATAATTTTAAATGTGCTGCACTCACAGGAGGCAATAGCAGCAGAGGAGCGCATCCTCCCACGGTTTGTGCAATTTTAAGCCTTTAGATATTGTTGCATTGTGCAAAAAATGTGCAATATATTGACGGACAGGATGTTTGCAACAGCAGCGAAAAATATCAAGGATGATAGTCTCTTGCTTCAACACAAAAGAAGCAATCATAAATCGTAGGGGCGGTAACATGAAATGGGTCTTTGAAAGGTTGCGTGTTTCTCTGACTGAATTGTTCCGCTAAAAAGAATACTTTGAGACTTTTTTGCCACATCTTTTTTAACTCCAATCCAATAAGCAAACCTGGCTGATAAACTCTGTTACTTGATTATTTAGCAATTTCAAAGACACTTTTCTCTCATACATTTACAAATCTGAGAATGGAATTGAATGAGGAGCACGGACGGAAAGAAGACGGAATATCATCATTGAAGAAGCCAACTTCGGCCTTCGCACAAAATAAACTGTAGCTTTTGTTAATTGTAGTATGAGTCAATCCCAATTTTGATTAAAATATTAGGCAATAATTTTATTATCGGCCAGGAAATATAATAAGTTACTAAGCCAAAGGATGTTGAATACCAATTTCACCCCAATTCTTGATCTTGATTTGAGGTACCACATTGACAAACTTGCTATCATCAATCACATTGGGGTCAAAGATCTCTTGCAAAACAATTTCATCTTCAGTCATCTTGACTTGTCTTTTTCGTCTTCCATATCCTGGAACTCTTTCGATTTTTTGCCTTTTAGCATTCGCCAATTTGTTAGCTAAAGCAATGGCACTACCTTCCAACCTGGCAGCATAGGCAGCATTGACAATGGGTGCTGGAGCCTCAGTAGGTTCAACTTCAGTAGATTCTGGCACTTCTAAATGATCCGCCATTTCTTGCCTTTTCAAGCGGCTCCACAAATCACTTGGGTTTTCACCATGTGAAATGAGCTCTAAAGCTAAACCACTTTGACCGCCATTTAGACTATCTTGTAATTCATGGTCACGTAAGTCTTCATAAATAGTTTCTTGGGCTTCATCGTGCACAATACCATCTGTTTGTTCTTCTGTAGGTTTGGGGAATGCATGGCAAGTGGCAACGATGACCAAAAGAGGAAGGAAAAGCTGGAATAGAATAAACATTTCTTGATGATCCGGATCCGGAAATGACGCGAGTTTTTCACATTTTTTAAACAATCGCAAAAGTCTTACATTAAAAATCAAGTGAAATTATGATTTGAATTTTCGCGCCTAAAATATACAAAAATGTATTTTTAGCGCAAAAATTGAAACTTAATTTTGGGCTAAAATGGGGTTTAATTTCTGACTTTTGTGAATATTAGAATCTTTGATGCACTTTGATTTTAATTTACCTTTTGTGCAACCATGATTTTCAAGTTTAGTGTTCTTGTCCGTGTTACGGTATGTACGCCAACAACAGACACAACAAGACTGAACTTCAATGCATGACCCTGAAACGCTTATATACTGCTAGTCACTACGAACCATCATAATTATCTAGCCATCTAGCGTTCAACTACAAGAACCAATTTTGATCCTCCTTTTTTAGCGTTGCCAAAAAATCTGAACAGAAATTTCGAACTTAAATTATGTCAATCATCAAAGGTTAATTGAATTTTGATGGAAAGGATGGAAGAAAATTGGCTTCAGATCGAAAAACATCTATATTCATGAACCCGGAAGTACTTTGAGAATTGTGGTCATTTTTTGTGTGTTGGTCAAGTGATTTTTGCATTCTTTGTTCTTTTTGAGTCAAATACGCAGATTCAATCACAATGTATGAAATGTACATTGAATTGAACTCTATACTACTACAAGGTGTCAATCTTACAAAATTCCCAAAATTGTTAATCTATATTTGCAAAGACACATGCATAAAAATCGTAGTAAAACTTGGCTTAAAATGCCTGCTTGCCGCCAGTAGAGGGACACAGTGTTTGAAAATCTGGCAAAAATGTCTCATTTCAACTTTCACGCCAAAATTAAGTTTGAATTTTAGAGCCCAAACAATGGCCTAAATTGTATCCTTCTAATTTTAATTTTTGGACCGAAAATTCAAATACCAGGTATCTTAATTTTGATAGTAAACGTAGCTGACTTCGCTCACAACATTATAAGATGAGACTTTTTGAGTGATTTTTCAAACAATTGGAGATAAGGTCGTCATGAGTACCTACTACCTAATCGCCCTAAATATTCAATGCAAATTCTGTAGTAAACCTTATCTTGTTTAAATTCAGTTTGTGTGTGAAAAGTTGTCAAGCTTGCACTTTCAGTTCTGTGTTCAAGATAAGAAATTTCAAAAATTATCATGCTCACGGCAAAGTGCTTTAACCTTTTAATCTTTTTGGGGCTAGCTAACAAGCTAGCTTATGGACAAGTGTACCCTTACCAAGATGCAGCAGCTCCTGCATATCAATATCCTGAAGGAAATCAAATGCCAAATATTGGCTTTCCACAGGTAAAATGAAATAAAATTGTGCTCCTTTTTTTGCAAAAATATGCTCCATCTTCAGGATTCAAATCTTGGGTTCCCTCAGGATCCTGGATTAGCTTATGCTCAAGATCCTGGAGTTCAATATGCTCAAGATCCAAATAGTATGGTATACCAAGATTCTAATAATGCGTATCAAGATCCAAATATGGTATACCAAAATCCAAATATGGTATACCAAGATCCAAACATGGTAAACCAAGATCCAAATATGATGTACCAAGATCCAAATATGGTATACCAAAATCCAAACATGGTGTACCAAGATCCAAATATGGCATACCAATACCCAAATATGGTATATCAAGATCCAAACATGGTAAACCAACCCGTGCTTCAACCAAATGGACAACAGAATGGTTTGTACCAACCAGAACCATATCCTTACCAAGATTTTGGTATGGCACAGCAACAACCATCTCAATCTGGATGGTATATTCCACCAGGAGCAGTACCAAATGGTTTTGAGTTGGATGATACCCAAAATACCAATGATGGAAGTTTGAACGATCCCGGAGCATACATGGACAATGATTTTGAAGATATAGATTTTGAAGGTAAAATCTTTAATTGAATTTTTGGAGCAAAAGTGTACTTTTGTCGCATTGTGAGTTATCGAAAGTGAAGGAAGTGTTGTAAGAAATCCCCTTGGTTCTTTTTTCCGCATACCAGCAATTTTTTGTCCATCCTTTCTATTGAAAGCCAACAAAAGATAAATGAGGTTTCCACACTATTGGAAAAGTCTCTTTTCCATGAAATTCTACGAAACAAATGATACGAATGACCTCCTACTAAAAGCTTTGGTATTTTGCCACGTTGTGTAACTTCTTTTCTTTTCATCAGAAAGTAGGAACCCAGAATTATCCTGGCAGAATCCTGTCGACTATTATCCCGCTGGTTTTGCTCCCCAAGAAATGCAGTATGATTACAACAATTATTACTCTGGTCCTTGTATGGAGCCTCCAATCATTTGGGATAATGGATGTGGCGGCGGAGGAGGAGAGGTTCCCTATTGTGATCAAGCAACCTGCACCCAAAACTGTTTGCAATTCATGAATAGTGCAAAAGGTGTTTGTATTGATTATGAGTGTTTTTGTGAAAAGACAGATGTCACTGAAAAACCTAAACCTGAACAGGATTGGAACCATGATAATCAAAATGGTAAGAATCGTAAGAATGGTTTGAGTCTTTTTTAAAAATTGATTGATTTTCATATTTTTCACAGAATGGCCAGAAAAATACCCCAATTGTGGCAAACCAAATCAAAGCCCAAAATGTAACTTGGATGAAAAAACTGAAATGGACTTGAGCAGAAAGATCACTTTTGACTACTATAAAGAACCCTTCGGCTTGATTGTCGAAAATACTGGACATGGAGGTGAGATCAGAGAAATTAAATTGTTCATGGTTCATTATTCAAACTTTTTGTTCAGTTAGAATTTACGTGCAAGGAGAAGAAAAATTGCCTGCTTTGGATCTCAAGGGAGTGCAACTTGAAGGAAATGACATGAGTGGACGATTTACACTTTCTCACATTGATTTACATTGGAGTAGAACAGAACATTGTGTAGATGGGCTTAGAGGAGACCTAGAAATGCAACTCAACCATTTTGATTTATCCTTTGAGGATTATGACGAAGCCTCCAAAATTCCTGGAGCAACAATAGCTTTAGGCCTCCTTTTAGAGGTACAATTGGCTTTACACGCTGAACCAAACCTTTTTAAAAACTAACAAAAAAAAAATTTTAAGGTACATACAAATGAGACGGATTTGTGTAAAGCAGTGAGCACAGCTATGAAATCCATTGTGAAACCAAATGGAGCAGGAGAAACCATTGGTTCCATGGCTCACTTGAAGTTCATTCCAGAGGGAATTGGAATGGATTTTTACCTGTATGAAGGCAGCCAAACTGAACCACCCTGTAGACCACAAAATTGGTTGATTTCTAAAACCAAATTCAAAGTTTTAGAAAGCCAGGTTTGCAAAATGAGACTTTTTTGAGTTATTTTCAAACACCGTGCAACTGTTTGATTTTTGATTGCAATTGTCCTTATTTTTGTTTCAGATTGAGGAGATGAAGGAAATCCATGATATACTTGGTAATCCCATTCTCAACAATGTCAGAGATGACCAAACTTCATGACTGGCTAATTGACTTTGTTGTAAATATTTGAGAAAGCATCTCATTGCTTTAGTAGGTTGGGCGTTGTTGTAACTTTTTTTTACTGTTACTGTAATCAACCTTGTGAATAAATAAAACGAAGAGAAGTGACCTTGTAATACCATTAATGGCACATTTTTTGAGTTGAGCCACTACAGTTTGCACATTGTTTGATATTCAATGAAAAAGTCTCATTTCCCACTTTCTGAGAGTGAATTCATCCAATTCATCTACTCCTAAGTAGTAGTCCAAATTCCACTGGAAACTTGATTTCCATAAATTGTATGGAATTAACATTTCCACAGAATTCATGGGAAAGCTGCCTTTAATTAATCAATCTACACTACAATGGAATCATATTTTCCATAGACTTTATGGAAAATTATCTTCCACTGCATTGTAGATGAATTGATGGAAAGTAAATTTTCCACAAACTCTGTGGAATTCATTCCACAGAATTCTTGGAAACACTATTTCAGTGGAATTTAGTCTTCCATTAGCAGATGTTTCACTCTAAGTTGGTCTGCCGCCCGGGAGGCCTCGCTTGAGGCAGCGATGAATTGCGTGAAAAAGCAGAAGCATTCTTAGATATGATTCATGAATGAAGCATAGCAAATAATTCTCGGAAGAAAGGACTCTTTTTTGCTTTTCAATAGTTACACCAATAAAAATCACCGTCTCATGAATAGATAGTGTAATGTAATGGGGTCTTCCTAGATAACCCTAGGAGTAGATAGTAGCCAGGAATATCTGATGAATCAGAATTCCTTCATTTTTTTCTGGCGGAAGAAAAAGATAATAAAGATTATGTCCAAATGATTACAATGCCCTTTTCTATGGATAACAATCTCAACGGAGAGCATAGGTACGTACGTCATACAAACATGCCTATTTTTTATGGAAACTCACGTGTTTCAATAGCATAAATTGGCCTAGACACCTGTCAATGGTCCTCAAAACTTGTACACTTGGTCAAGAAACATGAAAACAATTCAATGCTTTATTGTTTACAGTATTGGATGATATGATTATGTAGCAAATAATTCATGAAAAAGACTTTCATCGACAAAATATTCAAAATGTCCCTTAAAAGAATACTTTGCCTACAAAAAATATTTTATCTTGTACATTAATTCAGTAAAATATAAATGTAATGTATGATTAATGAAATTGCACATTTTTTGTTTATGGTGGTTCCTATAGTTCCAGACATACGTGAAATGTCTGTCATCATATCCATTAATTGAAGTTGAGTTTGGTGAGTAGTAGTGTGGGGCTTTTGCAGAGCAACGGCGGGCAGCAAAGCCAAAGAAGAAGCCAAAGAGAGACTCCTCCTCGAGAGAACTGTAGTTCAGTATATGTATTGGCTACTAGAAAGCTGCTTCAGTACTGTAGTACTGAACTCTGAAAATCAGTAATCTAGAGTGTGTCTAACAAGACGGAACTTCATTTTTCATGCCTTAATCAAAATGAATTAAAGCAAAAAGTAAGTTGAAGTAATCTCATTTATCAAAAAATCCTTTCTAGAACAAAATGTTCAGAATCAAAATCTTGTACATAGTTTACAAAGTATATGATTTATCAACTCTTTTCATAACAATTTTATGTTTATCTACATGTTACTCTACTTTTGGCCACAAGTAGCAAAAAGGTAAAGAAATGCCAAAGGAAGAACTTTTATCATAAACAAAACACAGATGCTTCTTTCTGAAAGTAAAACTTTTCATCATTCTCTCTACTACTACTGCCTGGCTGGCCATCAACACACAAAAATGCAATCTGCAATAGAGGAAATGTTGTCGATATGAAATGCATCATCATATGTTGAATACATTTGCATTACCAGTAAATACAATTTCATTTACAACACTTGTGCAAAATTATATAAGAAACTACAGTAATAAATCAACTGGTTTCAATACCGGAGTCTTTTCAAATACTCCTTCAAATCCTCAGCAGTTTACAGAACAAATAAAAAATCTTACAAGAGAAAAACTGCTTAAAATTGGTCATTTTCATAATAATATTTTAAATTCAGGCCTCAAAGCACCTTAGAAGTTGAAAAGCTAGCGTTTCATCAAGATGCATCCCAAGGGAAGTTAAGAAAAGCTCTTCATTTTGATTGGAAAAGTATTACTAGGACCTAAAATAAGTCCCATTTTCCGTCCTTTTATGGCCATGAAAACATGAAGAGCCTTGAAGGCCTGTCGTGGGCAAACTTTTGTGTACTAGAAAGCATCATTCCCCCATTAATTTTAAGATGCCCTAAGAGTATCACAATGAATATCAGTGTATACTTACACAAAAAGCAATCATATCATAGAAGATCAGCAAAGCTTATTTTCATTTAGAAAGCTAAGTGATATTGATACTTTCAGCTCTCAATAATCTCAGATTGAAGTCCCTTGGGAAATGCACTTTTATTATAGATCTTGACACTACTCTCAACTCAAGAGCATCAAACACCTTCAAAGTCAACAAATAAACCTTAAAGGACTTCAACTTCTTTATCTGGCCTAGCATAAACTTATTCTAGGTCCTTGCAGTACTTTTCCATTGAAAATGAAGATTTTTCTTTTTAACTTCACTTGGGACGTGTCTTGACGAAACGCTAGCTTTTCAACTTCTGAGGTATTTGGAGGCCTAAATTTTAAAATCTTATTATGAAAATGACCAATTGTTTTCGTTATAAAATATTTTTGATTTGTTTCGTAAAAATCTGAGGAATGGAAGAATTATTTGAAAAGACTCCGTTGATCGAAATTTTTGGTTTTTGGTAATGGCATTATAGACTGTTTCTCTTTCTCTCATGATCTTTGCTGTTGAAGCAAATTGCTTTCACCAAAGTCAACAAATGTGACATGTTATTTCAACAAAGAAAGGCCTTGTTCAATGGTCAATTTGGGGCCAATGAAAACTATTCTTCAATTTTCCTGTCTATTGATTGCAAACTTTTCTTTTTTGTGCTTCTCTTGAGTTGTTCACTGCAATTCGAGCAGAGTTCATCAAGAAGTTTGTTTTAGTGTATAGCAACGACGGCAGAGCCATGATGATGATGAACTACCTAATCATGTTGCTATACAATCAATAATCAAAAGAAGGATATTGTGTGTAGTTATATCTAATTGAATTATTATGTATTGTATCTATGAAAATGAATGACCTAAATCAATCAATATTTTTAGTATATAGTGTTTCCTCGTTTCGTCGGTCTAATTTTGAAACTATTTGAATTTTCACGCCAATTTCTATGACGTTTTGCGGGATTTTTAAACGTTGCGTTGTGATTCAGTTTTTTTAGAGCCCACTTCATCATATACAAAATATGCTGATGTTGTTGATGTACAACATACAAGTAAGGAGTCAAAGAATCTGAAGTTCATTGTACAGAGTGAAAAGGAGCAACACATCGTTAGGCAAAAAAGTCCATCAAAAGTGACTAGTGAGTCGGAATAAGGGGAATAAAGGATCCAAATAACTCAACACAAAGCTAGGAAAATCATATTTGAGTGGAATGCAGTCCGTCTGCTATTCTCATTCTTATGCTAAGTCAGCCTTGTGAACTCACTATTTTTAAGGCTTAGTTTTGTGCTTAGGTCATTTCTTGGGACCCAGACCGAAATTACTTTAGTATGTTTTTGGTCTCATTTCCGTTCCATTATTGAGACGGAAATCAGAATGGACTTAATGAGGCAATAAGCAATTCATCTTGGAAAGAAAGCTACCGCCGCAACAGCAGTCGCAAAATCTTCTTGGACAGGTTCTATTTGGTAGGGAAATTGGGATCATAAATCCCCAAACCAAAAGAAATATGGAACTGTGGAAAAAAATCCCACTTTTTTAAAGTCGTTTACGAGGGTTGGCCAAATTCTACACGGATCACGTAATACGTTTTTGTAATAGATCAGAACAAAAGTTTTCAATTTCCCTTGGGACATGTTTTTCTACACAAAAATTAAAGCTTTCTGTCTGCTCACATTATTTGAAAATCATTCAAAAAGTCCCAATTTCAGAATTTTCCTCAGACAAAAAACCATGCCAAAAATCTTGACAAATATTTGGACATCAATCATTGAATATGAAACGCCACGTTTGGTACGAATACACAACCGAAAACTGGGTCTGGTCCGGAGGCTGATCCAATTCTCAATAGGTAAACGTTCGACTTTATTTCTCTTCATGACGGTGTTGCACACTAGATGGCGCCTTGCATAATTGCACATAATTTTACATTCCAAAAAACACCATATTGTAGTTCGTAAAACTACATTCAAGCTACACAGTGCATAACTCCTTTCATTTCGATGAGATTACAGAGTACAGACCCCCTCTAGCGGCAATTTTAAGGCTATGATTGAAACTAAAGTTGTTCTTCTTTTATAGTCTGTTATGTCTTAGTCTACGCCTTATGGTTACAAAAAGGTTACCAAGAATTCACCCGCGTGGAATCTTCCATTACGGTCAAAATCAAAGGAGTGACCAAGTCGGAATTAGGAGAAGATACAAATAACAATCCTGGTGAGTATTAATGATGCCAGCAAGACTTGGATAGCTCCTTAGCTTACCTTTTGATGATTAGCTTACTAAGCAAGTCAACAATCATTCATTTTCTTGCCCTTTAAGAGGCTGTAGCCAAATTTTGAGTCGTCTCGCCTTAATCCGGACACCCATAGTGTTCAAAAAAGGACAAAAAAAAATCTCATTTCGTAATGTTGAAAAATTAGACTTTTTTAGTGATTTTCATGTACCGTGAGTTTTGTTAATTTGTGCAAAAACCAGACAAAAGCGAGAGTTAGAAAGTTTTATTTAAAGCAAAGTTTTTTTGTTCCTATGATGTAACAGGACTACTATATATATGTACTCTAGAGAGGGAATATATAGTAGTCCATCTTAAAGTTGGCAACAGACAGAAGTAGTCTCATTTTTAACATGTTTAGTGTTTACAGTTGGTATGCGTTAAGCGTAGAAAAGAAAAAAGGACATTCTTATTAGGACAAGTCACAAGGGAATTTAGCTTTTTTATCCATCTTTTCCTCCTAAGTAAATATTACTTAGGTAGTGTCGTAGTGATCGTGATAATTGCTCACGATTTTCTCAATAGTCACGTAGTGGACTAAGGGGACTAAGATCTAAGGAGGAAAAGATAAAATACCATGTTCCCTAATGACAGTATCATACAAGCGCAAATGTTTTTAACTCGCCTTCGGTGGCATTCACTGCAAGGCCTTCGGCGGTTGCTTAATTTTCTTTTCAATACATTTTTGGTGAATTGAATGTTTCAATTTAGGTATTTTCAAGTACATAAATGTTGGTAAGTTTAATAGAGCAGCAGAGAAAGATTGTGTCTGTTTATTGCATCGTGAAAAATTGTTGTAAGTCCACTACTTTTCTTTCGTCGAGTATTCAATTCTTCTTGGATTTTGCAGATTTGTACACACGTGTCTGGGATGTAGCGGATTACGTGGTACCTCCAGCTGAAAATGGTGCATTTTTTGTGGCGACCAATGTTATTATCACAGCTAACCAAACAAGAGGTAAACCATATGGTTTTTCAAATAGCTTATGTCAAGGGAAAGTTGTACAACTTCTATCATCATTTGCCAGATTCATCAGCTGATTCAAAGTCATTTTTGTTCATAAAATAGGAATTCTTTTTGGTTATTTTGGCTTTGAAAATAGAAGGAAAATAGGGTGGAAAAAAATCTGCCACTAGATTTGAGTGACATCCAGCAGACCACCAATGCGTCTCTTTTCTGCTCGTATACACAGTATGCGACACAATAAATTCCTTTCAAAGCTGTCAAAAGATAGGGTAGAGCAGCGGCTAGAGCATAGAACATCCTGAATTTATGATTCCACTTGAAAATTCTGTTGGATACCATGATTCAATTGCTACTTGGAAATCGAGGCCGAGCTTGTTAGAAAGTCATCCATTTGAACCATTTGAATTTTATGCATGGTGCATAAGATTTTTTTAAAAATTGATTTGATTTTAGGCCAATGCCCTGAAGACCACATAGACGTCAAACGTGTTACCTGCCAACCGAACCTAACCGATTGCAGCAGCCTAAACGAGAAGGGCTCAGAGTCTTTAAAAGGTTTCAAGAAATGCCGAGCCCAAGGGAATCAATGTCCTAAGGGAAAGACTATTTTTAAGGCACATGGACCTTTGACAGGCTACTGTGTGCCGAGTGACAGGTAAGGATACTACCAATGCTGTTCTTCTTTTACTCTACGAAAAATTCAATTTTAGTTTCCAAATAACCAAACATCTAGTGTACAAAACTGTAATGAAATGAAATGCGTTGTTTTGTTTAATGCATGAAAAGAAAGCCTCGATAAAATTAGTCCCATGGGATCAACGTTTGTCCACCACCACGTTTGTCTTCCCACTTAATCTTGATTGGCAGCTAAGGAGGCAAGATGCAAAACAGTACTTTTCTAATTATCGGAGGATTACAGTATAGGACTCGAAAACAAAACATCTCTAAGCGCCATCTTTGTTATGCTTTGTGCACCTACAAAGTGGAACAGCGAGATGGTGAAAGCTCCTTTGATGGAAAAAATCCGTCAAATTGCCTTGTCAAAAATTCAGTTTGAAAATCCGACTTTTTTTGTCCTTTACAGACCCCATCATAATGCTACATATGCTTGTGAGGTTGAATCCTGGTGCCCAATCGAGATTGACAAATTGCCGCTAGGTGATGAGCGCGCATTGATGCAGAAGTCCGAAGATTATACTGTATTCATCAAAAATTCTGTGGCTTTCCCTTACTTTGGACATCGATTCGCCCGCAATAACTTGATTGGAAAAAATGGACGGCCTTGTATGTACAAAGCAACGATGGATGGTAACAATGGGTGTCAAATATTCAGACTGGGAGATATTATTACTTTAGCCGGAGGAAATTTTAGCAAGTAAGTCCAAAAAAATTCAAATTTTATTGCTGATTTTGGGCGCCAAAATTCAAATATCGTTAAATTAGATGAATTACCTAGATAGTTTTAGGTGATTTTCAAACACTGAATTTAAAAAATAAAAAGCATCAAAACTTCAAGGCCAAAAAAGAAAAATTTCTCCAGAGTTTTTCTTTTTAAAAAAGCCCAAAAGGTCAAAAAGATAACACCTCCTCGTCTTAATCCTGATTTACGATTGTTGGCGTCTTTGTCGCACACAAGATGTCTAATGGTGCGCGTGCTCCGAATACGTGATAATTTTTCTGAAGTAGATACTTATATGATGGCAGTGTTTGAAAATCAACGTACAAATTACAAAAATGTTTCATTTCCGGTAGGAAATATGTTTTTTTCCCGCTTAAACACGCTGATGTATTGTGCACTTGAAGTTTTCCTTTTGTGTTACTTAGTTAATGATGTCAGAAAAAGGCCGCAAGGCCGCGGCCTTGGTCTTTTTTCTATCAAAGGCCAAAATGAACATTCTTTAGCGGAATCACCTGCTCTGCAGTAGTGATTTATGACAAAGATTTTATCGTGCAATACTTCCTTCCTTAAAGCACCGCACGGTGGCGCATTAGGCGATACGACATTATAGCCCAAATCAAAAACACTATAAATTGGCCAAAAAATCACTCAAAACATCTTGTCGGAGATTCTTGAGATCTTTGTTAATCTTTCATTTGAGTTCAATTTGACATTTTAGAATTGCCATACGTGGAGGTGTGGTGGCCATTTCAATCGCTTGGAATTGTAATTTAGACCGGGATTTCATGTCTTATTGTCTGCCCCATTACACATTTCGCATCTTAGACGATTTCGGATGGAATTTTAGGCATGCCAAATACCATGAAGAACATCGTAGATCACTTTACAAAATGTATGGAATCAAGGTAAAATAACAATTTTCCGTCGCTTTTAAAAAGTCAAAATTTTGGAATTTACATATTTTTTTCTAGTTTATCGTCAATGTTGAGGGCCAAGGCGGAAAATTCAATTTGAAAAATACGATTTTGAACATTGGATCGGGTCTAGCATTGCTCGGTGTATCCACAGTGGTCTGCGATTTTTTGCTCATGTACATCAAAGAAAAAGGAGTTGTCAAGAAGAAAAAGTAAGATTTTATACCTTTATTACAAAGTAGGCACCTCATGCAGATGTCTGGAGTATCAAAATTATTTTAAGATTTCCCTTGTGTGTGACCTTAATGTTTTTCGCAATACCTCATTTACATATCTATTCAAATGAGGTATTGGAAAGTTCTTTTTTAAAGAAAGAAAACGGCAAAACATCTCAGACATCGCACAGTGTTTGAAAATCTCTACTAAATCAACCATAAGTGAAATGAAAGATTGAGAATGATTTTTGAGCATCACTGTGAGATCCATTTTCCCCCTTTCTACAAAGGTAATGGAGCAAATCAAGAGTTTTTCTGAAGGCTACTTCACATTTTAGAAAGCTCTCCAGAACCTCCAAAGTTGTAAGGAACGAAATGATGTTCCTTTCCGGGCTTTCATATTTTCAAGATTTTTTGATCTAAAATAAACGCGATTCATGTTTTTGAAGTGTAAAATTGACTTTTTATTTTTTGAAAAGGTATGATTACATTGATGTGGAAGAAATTCTGGCTGCACGAGATGAGGCGAGACGAAAACTGGAAGAAAGCCAACTACGACGGAGGAATTTGATCAGTAATATTTCCAAAAAGTGGAAAAGAAATACCACAGCAACAAATGGTCGATCACACAAAACAAGAAATTCCTTAACGGGTCATAGTCCACTACCATCAAATAATCCAAAAGGTGTACCTTGACCTACGCCTTAAGCTCACTCCACTCACGCTTTACGCGCACGCTTTACGCGCACGCTTTACGCGCACGCTTTACGCGCACGCTTTGTGCGCCGTGTGCACCTGCACACCTTACCGCGTACTCTACTTACGTCGCGTCCTTTGCGAACACGTGTTGCGCATATCCTATGGGCAAGTGACCGAACAGGCCTATTTACACGCGCTTGATCACTTTTTAAAAAAAGTAATTCATATTCGGAAATCAAAATTAATTTGAATTACAGGAACAATAGCCGAACGTACTCCATTACGAGATTCTTCCTCCCATTCAACTATCCTACGAGAGAATTCTAGCAACCATTCTTTACACCAAAACAACTTCAACAATAGCAGCAGGTAAAGAATACTATACCATAAAAATCCGTATAAAGTATCTTAAGCATTACAACTTTTCACAGTCTTCTCTATTCCATTCTGACTTTTATTCTTTTTCTTCCTTCTTCACTTTTATCATCTCTTGGATAACTTAGGTGGAAAAGTCTGAATCTATCCACATTAGTCTGAATACTGAAGCAACTCAAAAAAAGATTAAACATCCAACATGGTCTACGCACGCATGATGTCTGTATCGAATACAACTACTATCTGTCTGTCTACTAAGCATCTTAGTATGTACCTGAAATTGTTTCCATTTGGCATCATCATCATCAGCATGTTTTCTCTTCTCTACATTAATTTTCCGACCGACAGTAGGTCCACGTTCCCTATTTACAACTATCTGTATGTTTACATTGAAACGTCTCCTTTCTAAACTGTTTTGATTCCCAACATGAGATTTTTGAACATTGAAAATCAATTCTTTAGAAGATGCATTTTTGCTACCCGCCCGCCCCGCGCTGCACACCCCGCGTCAATTCTTTGGACAAGAAAAAAGCAAAAGTGCATTTTTTAACGAAAAAGGAATCCCTCTCATCACAGTTTGTGTTTTCAACCTTTAAAATGTGACATTTATTTTTCTAAAATATGTGCACTCAAGGAACCTCGCGCGTTCAAGGACGTGCACTCAACGGACGTGCGCTCACGGGCCCTGCACTCAGGGGGCCAGGAGTGCGCTCAGATCTTGCAATGTAACAAATTTAGACTAAAACTAAAACTGTCGTTGACTTTTTTTTTCAGTGATAACGTGGACAGCTTCCATACATCCACTTTTCTCAATCCAATTCACCTTTGAAGACCTGCTGAAAAAGGACGAAAAATGCGAGGAAGACCAAAGAAAAGCAAGAAACGGGGAAGAAAACATTTTTCTATTCTTTGAAAAAAAGGAGAAGAGAAAATCTTGCGTGCACTCCAAGCAAGCGTATACTCTATATATTTGGCTGTTTAAAAATACTATATTGAAATGCATGTGAGAATTTCAAAGAGTGTTGAAATATCGCTCAAAAAGTTTCACTTTATGATATTTTCAAACTTCAAACATCTCTCTTTTTTGGATTAAAATCGCTACATTTGCGACATATGTGAAAATAATGTTGCACAGGGCACAAGTGATAAATGCCCTTATTTTGGCATTCATCATCTATTTTGCTACACAAATCTATCAAGAATTCATTCAGCTCTCAGAGGAGGTCACAATTTATCAAATTCCACTGGAGGAGGAATATAAAATCAATCCAAAACTAAAACTAGAGAACAGTAAAATTAGGTAATATTGAACTGTAATTCAATTCATGACAGTTTTACACTAGTTGGTATTTTACGTGTTTCTATTATTCATCGTGATTTTGTGATGCACGCCCTCTGGTGATAATTTTAGGTGATATTGAAACTAAAGTTGATATTATAGGAAAAACGCTAAAAAGAATAAGAACAGCAATAACAAGAAAATCCAACAAGTCGAGAATGAAAGAGACCTGTTCAAAAAACTACTTTGGGAATCCAATTTACGTAATATCTTGGCTGGTATTGACGAATTTTCTCCATTACTTACGGCATTGCCAAGAGTTTACGCTCAAGATGATCCTGAGTTTATCGAAATCATCAAAGAAAAGTATCTTATTCATCCACTTCTCAAGAAAGCCAAAAAGATTACGTCTGCTACTACGGCTTACAATATTCAAGCTACTCAAGATACTTCAATGGGACAAGCACAAACCATTAGACGGATACTTAATGAGAAGGTATACTGTATAACTCAAAACATGAACCTAAAAAGGGCTATTCAAACTACCTAGGTCGGATTTACTTTGAATTGCCTTCCTTTTTCCACTGTAGACAAATGGTTTTTTCATTGAATGTGGAGCTTTAGACGGAGAGACTCGATCCAATACACTATTTCTGGAAAAAGACCAAAACTGGAATGGAATTCTTATCGAAGCAGATCCATTAAGTTTGGCTCAAATAAGGTCAAAAAGTCGACATAGATCTTGGATAATCCCTGCTTGTCTCTCAACCAAACCAGAAACCATGTTTGTCACTTTTGCTGCTTTTGGTCATGTAGGACACATTGTTGAACAGTTTGAAAAGGTCCAAGATGGTTTTGTTAATGCTACATGTCTTCCATTATACTCCATTTTATTAGCTTTGGATAATCCAATTGTGGATTACTTTAGTTTAGATATCGAAGGCAATGAGTTGGAGGTATTGAAAACAATTCCTTTTGATAAAGTTGATATAAAGGTACGTACTTACCGTGTACTTACATATAAAAATGGGTCTTTTGAGATGTTTATAAAAAACCTTTTATCGTCCGTCAGTCTTCAATGATCAATGATATGTTATCAAAATGTGTTTGTACCCATTTACATTTCTGTGAATACATACAAGTACATCTCGCAGGAACTCACCAACTTCACTTAGATACAAAACACAAACAACAAAGATCAAAGTTTACAGTTTGCAGAAGCACTTTTTGACCGTTTTGAATTGCATAAGAACTTTACCAATGAGGCATTAGTCATGGTAATTACACATTAGAATAGGCGTGAAGAGTACTCGTAACATGTGTATATCCAAAGTTTAGTACTCATACATCAGGATCAGGGATATATACAGGTTGGCGCATAAAGTTTGCTATGGCTTGCTTCGTGCTAACTTTTATGACCCCCAGCAGCCTAAGTGATCTAATTTGCTAAAATTGTCAAAGTCACCATTCTCCTCCGACAGACTTCAGTTCTAAAATACAAAGTGTACACTGTACAATTGGGATCGTAAGTGGCTAGACTGAAGTTGACAGTATAAAATGTCTTTTCTTTTTACATTTGTCTTTCAACTCTTTTCAACTTTTTGATAGAGAAACAAGGTAAAGAAAACAAGTTGGAAATTCTAAAACTCACACTTTTTTATTAACTTTTAGAGTACATGTCAATCAAAAGGCTGACTTATTAGAAGTAAAGGCTTTCTAATCTTCCCTTATCAAAAAAGTGATGCATAAGCAAGATGAAACATCCAGCTTATTGTTTTCTTGCACAGTGTATGAAAATCACCAAAAAATGTCTCATCTTTTTGTTCTTTTAGACTTTATCAGTGGAATACTTTCATTTGGATGAAAAAGGAGCTTCCAATGATGAAATGAAACGGTTCATGCTTAGCCAAGGTTACCAATTCCACAGCAAGATTACAGCGCCTAGAAATCATGCTAATGATTATATTTTTGTCAAGAATGATTTATTGTGAAAAGGGGTTTATGGAATGAAGGCGCGGAGGCATATCAAGGAAAGATGGCGTTTGTTTCTTCTTCTTGAAATCTGCAACTGATAGGTCGAAAAAAGCGAGCGCTAGAAAGAAGATGCAATTTTGTTGCAAAATGATCTATAATGTAAAAATTCCTTTGCTGCAATAAAAGTTTTTTTTTC
Organism: Oithona nana; assembly: GCA_900157175.1. Taxonomy (NCBI): domain Eukaryota; kingdom Metazoa; phylum Arthropoda; class Copepoda; order Cyclopoida; family Oithonidae; genus Oithona; species Oithona nana. The sequence continues at coordinate 792,900 of LT727893.1, forward strand.
CTTCATAAGAATCAACATCGGAAGCCCCGTAGAGGGGAATCTACATGACGTAATCTGGTGCTAGACTTTGTTATTTTTAATCTTTGTCAAATCTGGAACAAAAACAGTTGTGAATTGCATGATGAACTTAGCATACATTTTCAAACACAAAAATGTATTGAAATACATTTTTGTAGCTCAATATTTGTTCATTTTATTCATCATATGGATAACTTTATGTGTTCTGAATCAACTTGAAAAGTTTGTCATTTCTGACGAGGGTCACAGTTCATCAACACAATTGACGCAAAATGGTGCTTGGTGTTGGTTTGCAGATCCAAGAGCTATCTATTATAAGGGTAAGAGATATTGGGTAATTTTTCTAATGCAAGATGGACAAAAAAGGCATAAAGAGTTAGGAAAAAGGAGAAACCATTTTTCGTATTTTTTCTTTCTTTCTTGACAGGCCTGCTACATGAGACGACGTATGTTGGCTATGTGAATAATAGGGGAGACATAATGGTGAGTAGCATCGATCATCACTACTCCAACAAGCAACATTTGAAAGAAGTTTTGGTCAGACGTGGGCTGGACAAAGATGACCACGCAAACCCATCACTTATCATCTTACAAGTATGTATAATACCTTAGGGAAATACTTTACAACATTTTACAACATTGCATTGCAAGATTGACTTTGAATTTTCAAGGCAAAAATCCACATTAGAATTTAAATGTAATATATGGGCTAATTTTGGCGCTAAAATCCAAATTAGACATTTTTGGTTGATTTTACGTACATTGTGTCTCGGAATGGACCTTTTTAAAGGTAAGAATTAGAATTTTCTTTTTCTTCCGCTTGAATTGGATTACTTGCGAGAGAGACTGAGGTCTGAGAGACACGTGAGATTTCCAGCAGGGGATGCGATTTTCTGAGAAAAGCCCTCCTCAGACCTGCTTTGAAACTGTGTGGCTTGTTCTCTCTGATCTGCTGCTCTCTGCATGCATGCATGATTACAGACACGGACGGGGAAGTAGACTGCTTGTAAGTAGGCCTGTGATACTTCTTGGTAATGTGTACGCAAAGTTTGGTTAGGAGGCAAAGGAAAATTATACAAGATTAGGATAATGGAGGTGAAAGATTTCACATGCAAGATTCTCATTAGAGATACACAAGTGTAAATTAGATTTATTGCCTCGCGCCTATAGATCTAAATTTTCAATCTTGTTAATTTCCAGAATGGTCATTTAATCATATTTTATTCGGCACACAATGGTCGAAAAATGTACTACCGAATTTCTACCTATCCAGAAGACATTTCCTCTTGGAATCAAGGTAAACTCAATTTTTGTTCCTTTGATATTTTCCTGTGATGCAGTCAACTAAAATAATCTCCAATAATCCAATTTTTGATTGAAAGCCATTCGAATTTTTTGAACTTTTGCAGAAAAAGGGATGCCTGAAGAAATGAAAGGAAGAAAAGGATTCACTTATCCAAATCCCATCCTCTTAGAAAAAGTAAGCAGGCCTCGCGCGGTATCTAAAAAGACTTACCGAGATGTCTACAAAAACACTTTTTTGCTTAAAGGAAGGTCCTAATCCAAGATTAGTCTTATTTTGGCGAGGCGGAAACTGGAAACCCACATTTTCTTATGTGACAAACCTTTTGGAAATAACTCAAGATCCAAGCCAAGTAAAAATAAGAAAAACTAGCTTCGTTCGTTGATTTTTGTACCCAAATTAGGCGTTGACCTGGGAAATACCTCAAGAGATAATTTCTGGACATGCTGCGAGGCCGTATATCAAATTAGAGCATGAAGTAACCAGAGGCCATGAAAAAATCCATATGGCTTTCACTGATGGACACCCACGGGATGTGTCACACAATGCTATATACTACACATGTTGGAACAAAGACCATCTGCAAAAAGGTGAATCTTTTATCTGATTCAGACACACAAAATGATGATCATGATGGGCGAAGCGGAGAAAATGGGGGCTTTGGAGACAAATGCGACAAAATCAGAATGTAATGGAGCGAAATGATTGGGGAAAAAAACAATCAGATTCACGTTTTGGCTGATTTAGGCAAGGAAATTCAAAGTTTTCTTTTAGAATTGTGATCTTTGGTTCAAAAAATTGCCTGGGTAAAAATTGGAAAAATAATCGATCATTACCATTACTAATCCGGAAGCGTTAAGAAAGCAACAAAGAAATCCCTTTATCTCTTCAAACGACCAAAGTTTTGCTAACGAGCAGTCTCCTTTTCCTCCAAACTTCAAAATACTTTTTTGATAGCTAATGGTGAAGAAATAGCAGACTTCAATCAATTACCCGTATCACCACAACAAACAGACGTGGTTTATGACGGTTCAAATGGTCGGGCTTGGATTTGGGACATTGCTTTCGATTATCAAGTAGGTAAGCAATTTTATGCAGATTTTACAATTTTTTAAAGATTTTTTGTTCAGAAAAAAGTTCCTGTGATCGTGTACGCAAGATTTCCTACTGAAACGGAACATTACTATCATTACGCTAGATGGAGCCACCAACAGTTGCAATGGGTCGATACACAATTGGTTTTTGCGGGTTCTTGGTTCCCGCAAACTTTTGGTAAACTTTAGAGATCTGCACAGTGTTTAAAAATCACAAAAAAAGTCTCATTTCTTTTAACTTCATTTGAATTTTCGCGCCAAAAAAAGTGATTAGACTACTAAAACGTTCTTTTTTTTTGAAAATTAGTGTTGTAAAATGAGACTTTATTTGTGATTTCCAAACACTGTGATCTAAAGACACCTTTACTTCTCGTCATAACACAAATGCCTGATTTTAGGAACAATTGAAAAAGAACCGCATTATTCTGCTGGAATAACCTTGGATCATTCAAATCCGGAACGATTAATAATGTCTAGACTTATAGATGGCCAATTTGAAATAGAGATTTGGACCACAGAAGACGGAGTTCTATGGATTCGAAAACAGGTAAGCTAAGTTTTTATTTAGCGGAAGGAACTAAAAGATTATAACGCAACCTTTGAAATTTTTGCTTTCCAGATTACAAAAAATTCACAACATTTGAACGTTCGTCCAATATTTGCAAGAACTTCATCAAAGTCAGAATCAAAATCACTGATTTTATGGATGAGAGGAAATTATCAACATTATACAAAGTTTTCTACAAGCATTGAATATTTATTTTTGACTTGAAAATTCAAATCTATTACCAACTGGCATAAACACTGTTGTTCCACCAAAATGCTCCATCGCCTTTGCTCTTATCTTTATTGGCGATTTTCTTGGCCTTTTTCAATTTGGCCTTTTCGGCTTTGGCCACCGCATCCAATTCCTCTTTCCTTCGGATTTCTTCCTCATTTTCTTTGCTTGGTGCGTCTTCAGTTTTAGCCTCTTCTTCTTTAGCTTCTTTTTCACGTTTATGAAATCCGAATTCGCAGTTTTTGTTGCAAAATAATTTGCCTTTGCATCTGGAATGGCTTTTGGAGCACTTTTTAATGGGGTTTTCAGCTCTGCATAATTCACAAGTTGGGACCCTGAAAAGTCAAAAAAAGTTAAAATGCGGATTCCGGACACTCTGAAATACATCAGCTAGAATGTAGATTGTAGACAAAGTTTCACGGATTTTCCCGAAAAAAATTATCAATTTAGCTTCATGTCTCGCCTTCATTTTCCTGTAAATTCTGACATCGATTCTTTTTAGCTTCGTTTTCTTCAGCCTTCTTCCGTCTTCAATCTTCATGCTCTTCAATTTTTCATTTCTTCTCTTTTAATTGGACTAAATATGAACTTACTTTTCAGAATTTATATCTACTGATTTCAAAGCTGTAGCGACTTCAGAATCCATGTTTTTGTTAACGTAAAATTCTTCAAATTGAGAAATTGACAACTTTTCTATTCTGTTATTGTTTTCCCGGGTTTTTCTAAACTCTTCCGAAACAGAGTTATCAAAATCACGCAACCTTCGGCACTTTTCAGCAATGTTATTGTGTAAGCGTTTCCAGAAAATAACAGGACTTATGTGTCAGGTTCACAGGTAGAAAAAGAGAAAAGTAAAGATTGTCAAAATGTTACCTTCAAGAATTTTAAGTCAAATAACCCGTCAGAATCTCCAATTTACGGCTGCTTGTTATTCAGTGCAATCTGTCAAATTACCCAAACAACATGAATGGAATCGAGCCATTGCAAGTGCAGAACGATTAGTCGGTTTTCCAACCTCTGCTTACCACTTGAAAACTTTGTTCAGTGAAGATGCCAATGTGACGGAACATGTTAGAAAACTGATGGGATCCGATCATCCGGTTTTGAAGTCTTTCAAAAGGTTGATCATCCAAGGTGGACAGAATAACGTTCAAGTTCGCGGACTAATGATGCTCTTGATGGCAAAATCACTCAACTTACAATCGCCCAAAGCCCTCAACAGTGACGAATTAGACGAGTCCACAGGTGTACTGATCAAGCAAAGGAAATTAGCTGAAATCGTGGAAATGATCTCGGCAGCTTACTCTATTCACAAAAGCGTGATGAATTTACCTTATGAACTGCCTGACCCAACAGACAAAGAAGCAAAGGAAGATTTGTTGCAATTGGAATATGGAAATAAAATAACCATTTTGGGTGGCGATTATTTGTTAGCCAATGCATGCGTTGGTTTGGCGGATTTGCGAAATACTTACATCGTCGAAATGATTTCGATAGGTAAAATCAACCAAAATATTCTTCTTTTGTATTACTAAAATCTCTAATTTTTACAGCGATTGGAGAATTTACTCAAAGTGAATTTCACGGAAAACGTGATATTCAAGGACGTCTGATACCAGATGAAGACTCAATCTCAATAAATGCATGGACTTCAAGAAATAAAATGGCCTCTGGTAGTCTTTTAGCCAGCGGTTTCAAAGGGATCGGTATGCTAATTGATTTACCAGACGATTTAACCGAAAAAACCGAGAATATTGGTCGACATTTGGCATTAGCTTTACAAGCTTTTATAGGTAATATTCAACTTTAATTCACTTTGTGACAGTTTTTTGTACACACGCCGAATTTTATTTGACGAAAAATCATGGAAAAATTCGTGAATCTTTGCTTACATTCCAGCTACTTAGACTATGTCATAACTCCTTTCACTTTGACGAGATTTTTTCACAGAAAATTCTTTATTCTAATTATGGCTTTGTCTGATGTGAAATATAAAATTGAAGTTTCATTTCAATTTCAAAGTTGCATTGAAACTAAAGTTGATCTTCCTTTTTAGAGTTACAACCATTTTTGGATGAGACGAATTTTGATAATGAATTGAGTTTGGCTTGTGCCCCGATTTTGTTTCATTTGCAAAAGGACCAGGCTTTGTTGCAATACGTGCAAACTTGTGATAATGATGTGGACAATTTGGACATGAAAATGATTCTTTCGACAGTGGTCCAAGATGGGTATGGATTAGAATCAACCAAAAACCTGTGTCAATTGCACGCAAAAGAAGTATTAAATGAAATGTCTTCCGTCCCGGATTGCGAAGCCAAAAATGCACTTCTCAGAATTGTTAAATATTTGTTACACTAAATGTAATAAAAATCGGTGATGGTATTTTAATTGCACAATTTATCTGCCAGGGTATTGCTTATGGGTAAAGCAATATGAGCAAAACGACCCACTTTGACATCCAATGTTGAGGGTGTGAAGGCGCAAGTGTCTGGTGTGGATCCGGAACACTGGAGTTGCAGTATTTCACCATTGTTTCGTATTTCATTTCCTCCTGTGATGTAGATGCTTCTCAAGTCTTCTGAGGCGACCATTCGATGATATTCTAATTTGTATGGTAGATCAGGACCTATAAAACAAGTTTTAGATAAGATATCAAAAAAATTAAATGTAATGTACCTTGTTGCCATCCTTGATTCAAATCTTCCAGGTATTCTGTGGTCTGTAATTCCCTAGGACTAGAACCTCCTGTTACCCACGTAATCAATTTTTCTCCAAGCAACATTTGACCACATCCATGACTTTCTCTCTGCCCCTTCATGCTTGGCCCTACAGTCCACTCCTCTTTGACTAGGTCAAAAACTAGGGTCTCTGACCTGGTCCTGGTCCGTTCATCACTTCCACCAATCACCATAATATGAGAGCTGTTCAGCCTCACGTTGCAATGACCACTGATTTGAATTGGCATATCTTTGAGTTCTACCGTTGAATCACTGTTGATCATCCAAGTAGACTTTTGGTCTTTATTGCCAGTGCCAGTGCCACCAGTTAGGAGAGGAGCAAGCTACCATTGACAACAATGTTACCGGTTCCCATACTACTTTGCCCTGTTTCATCTGTTGTTGTTTTCTTCCATTGCTTGTCTACCAATGCATGGCAGTATGGTATGTATTCATGGTCTTTGTAACCCCCGCAAATCATGGGAATTTCTTCTTCGACGATTCCTCCAGCACCATTAGCTAATTGAATTGGATAATTTGCCAGTGTGCAGGTAACTTCATCATTTTTGAGGTCAATGATCATAGTTTCACTATCCCATGGATATCCAGTGGTAATTAGAACTTTATGGCTTGATTTGTTGATATTGATATCGATAGGTAATGTTATGTCAATTTGAGTATCCCTTATGTAAGCTAACAATTGTTCGGTTACTTTGGCGAGAGAATCATAGATTTGCGACAGATCTGGAATAACTTTCTGTTCTGTATGTGGTTGACAGGAAACCAGTACGGCCAAGTTGAAAAGTAGAAGTAGCTTCATGTTCTATTCAATGTCTTCAAGGGACAAAATCAAACGAGAAACTGGACAGTTCACACAGAAAAGAAAGTACGTACTCAAAGATTGACCTGAACTACAATACATCCTTATTTCCTATCAAGCAAGTATCCAAAAACATGGAAAACACTTTTCAGATCTAAATTCAGATTTATTGTCTCATCATTACAAAAAGTATCCTTGGACGATAAAGCAAACAATGGGGTCACCAAATTCAGCAATAGAATCTTGGGTCACGCAGGTATTTTGTGGAGTGGCGGTACTAAAAAGCTCAATTTTCATGTTGACCGGAATGCCTCTATAGTAACTGCCTTCAAAGGCCATATCGGTAGCTAAGATAGATTCTTCATTAGCGGAAATGGGACAAGATGATTGGCCTAAAAATCAATAATGATTTAGTACTTTTGCGACATTTCGTTGCTTTTCAAACATACCATTAGGTTTAACACAAAGCCTGGTAAACCTGTTTGGGCACAAATCTTTATGAAAAGATGACTCATTAGGCAATTCAGGCAAGTATCCAACAACTCGTCCAGCCAAGTTTGGAACATCTTCGCTTGGTTTGTATTTCAGGACCATCAAGAATTTGCCGGAACCAAAACCATACCGACCATTGGTTTCATTAAAATGCAAGTTCAATTTTAGGCCGGTCAACTTGGTTGATTTCCATGATTGACTTGAACTGGACAATTCTGGGATATTGCTGAAAAATCGAATAAAAATTCGTTAAATCAGTCTGTCCGGATGTGTATTTTTGATATGGAAAACTTACACAGTTTGGCAAACTTTGACATTTTTGGCATTTTTCAGAGTCTTGTCTAATCCAGAAGAATCAATTGGGACTAGATTGGCCGGACAATTTCCATCAGTTAAAGCCGAAATTCCCCCACAAAAATCAATTGCTTCTTGCAATTCAGGGGAAAATTCCGCTTTGATTGTTACCAAGCTTAAAAGAAGAAGGCAGCAAAATTGTTTGACCATTTTGGCAAGCAGACAATGGACGACTGGAAGAACTGGTAGCGCCACTTTTTAGATTTATATACCTCTTCAGACTATTGTAATTTTCTAAACCGTACTTTGATGGCTTGAGGCCATTTCTTTACTTTAAATCTTTTTTTGGTTTCGCATGATGAATATTTTAGGTGTGAATTTGTTCGATATTTGAGTCCATCTACTTCATCTACTTCACTGAAGTACTTCCGGATTTATATGAATCTACAGGTAAAATATTGGCTACTTTGGGCGCAAAAATTCAAATATTTCATTAGAATTTTCACTTTTCCAAAAATGATGGTACAAATTCAGTAATGGAAAATTCTAATGAAATATTTTTCATCAAATAGAATAGGATCAACTAATAGTCTGGTTTAATCAGATGGACCAAATCTATTAGAAGTTACATAAGCTAGGGTGACTCATTACTTGTGCGTGGATAGAATCAAGAGTACAAAACTTGAGTTTGTTCCTTTGTTGTTTCAAACTAAAAATAGGCACACCACGAATTTCAAACCAATATGTGTAAGAAGATGGCATTTTAAACAAAAATCGGTTGTTCGTGTAAAATTATATCGCGACGATCACAGTCCTTGAAAATCACCAAAAAAATGTCTCTTATTTGAATTTTCACGCCAAAGTAATATTTCTTTTGATTTCAAATATTTTAATACTTATGTTGTAAAAATGAGACATTTTGAGTTGGTTTCAAACACAGTGGCGATCTAGAGGCAACCATAATGAAGTCAAAAGTTCATTTACTAATTAACCAACAATTAGCTTATTAGTAAAAAAAAAGGATAAGTGTAACTGTTATCATAAAAATATTTTCTATTTTGTGTGGTTTGAACAATTTTTGTTTATGTTTTTATTGTTTTCTTTCTCTCTTTCTCTTTAATCCTTCTTTTTTTTGCGAAATCTCTTTGCTCGCGTTTTTTGGCCTGAAGTAAAATTCATGGTTTAGTTCACTATGGTACGTGGTAGTGTGAAAATAGCTTTACTTCTATTCTTGCAAATTCTCAGAACTACTAATGGTTTTCCATATCCTGAAATCCAAGCTGCTCAAGCTGTACCTGCACTTTTCAATAATCAAGGTAAGAAAATTCAAATAAGACACTGAGGGACTGTTGTGGATGGAAATGGAAGGACCGGAAATAATCTAAAAGTCTAAAAAATATGGTTTGAAAATGCGATGCTACTTCTTCGATTGGAATCTGTGATTTTCAAGGATGAATCATTTTTTAAATTTTCAGAGTTTGCTTCTTCACCTCCACCTACACTACCGAGCAGCATTAACAACGGGGGCATCGTTCAAGTTCAACAGCAACAAAATGTCACGGACTCACCAAATCAACAATTTTTTTCCGTCTCAACCAGTTCTGATCCTGCCAATGGCGTCCAATTGAAAATATCGCTGATTCAATCGCAAAACCAATCCCAACATCAGAGTGGAAATCAATTGTTGGCTAATTATATTTTGAAATTACTGCTTGACCGAAAATTAAATAATCAGAATGGGGCGTCGACACCTAGCGGTGGAAATGGAAATACAAATACAATTTCGATGTCAACCAGTACAACTGAAGCTACAACTTTGGCCGCTTCAACCATAACAGCAACTAGTACAACAACAGGTAAGATATAGTTTTTATGGTATTTGCCCAACTTTAGCTTGCCCAATAAATTGATTAAAAGTTTATTATATTTTTTGACCTACAGCAACAACAACCACTAGTACAACCGCTAAGCCAACTACGACAACTACTACAACAACTACGACGACGACTACTACGACTACAACAACTACGACCACAACAACAACCACTACAACAACTACTACAACAACTACTACAACAACGTCAACCACTACTACAACAACTACTACAACCACAACCGCAACTACGACTACAACTACGACGACCACAACAACAACCACTACGACCACTACTACAACAACCACTACTACAAGAACTACAACAACTACGACTACAACCACAACCACTATGACCACTACAACAACAACTACTACGACTACAACAACTACTACTACCACGACTACAACAACGACCACAACGACTACTACAACCACTACCACAACTACCACCACTACTACAACAACTACGACGACGACAACAACTACTACAACAACAACGACGACGACAACTACAACAACAACCACGACTACGACCACAACAACGACTACGACCACAACAACGACAACTACCACCACAACGACAACTACCACCACAACTACAACAACAACTACCACCACAACTACAACAACTACCACCACTACTACAACAACCACGACGACGACAACTACTATAACAACAACTACTACGACGACTACAACAACAACAACTACGACGACGACTATAACAACCACAACGACGACAACTACTACAACGACAACTACCACCACAACTCCAACAACAACTACCACCACAACTACGTCTACCACGACTCAAAGGACCTTCATAGGCATCATAGCACACAACGAGATCATGTCTCCTGGCGTCGTTCTCGGTTCAACTGCCAAAAAATCATCGATCATGAAGGATGATGGAGTCCTAAACGCTTCGTCTAGACAAAACAGCAAATTCCCCACCTGGTTTTGGGGCGTCTGGCGTTAAATCCACTCATTCTACTCTTCAACTAAAATGCCTTAAATAAAGCAAACCACCGTGCCAAATCCAAAGACTACTACATCCTTAAATTCTCTTATTTACATCTTGAAAATGAAGTGACTTTAGGTGCGCGTCATTTTGAGATGAAGAAAAAAAGCCGACGCATTTTTACAAAATGGAGTGCTACCCAGTTGGTGGTATGACATTTCTTCTGTACTTCAAAAGTTTGAGGCAATAGCTATAGATAGACCGATCTGAAAAATTGTTTGAAGAACACGCAAAAACTCTCGTATTTAAAAAACAACATTGCGAGGGTTAGTTTTCAAACTAAAAATATTTGAAATTTCGACCCAAAAAAATACTAGAGTTTAGGTCCAATTTCGATCTATGCCTACAATTTGTATATGGAGGGTTGCACGAATTTGCATCTAATATTGCATCTGTGCCACGCAGCAGCATCTAGCAAAGCGTTGCTATGCAGTTCATAAAGATTCAAGTAACCCTAGCACTTGAAGTAAAGGTTAGACTCCTTTATGAACTACTTGAGATACACAATCAAATGCTATGAATGAATTCAAAATCTAAGACTGGAAAAGGCCACGATCCCGGATCTGTACTTAAAAAGCAAATAAAGTTTCGCGACAACGACAAAATAGCAAAATTGCATTGGCAGATTTTTGGCGCAAAAATTCAAACAAGTGATGCATTCTTCGTAATTTTCGAACACAGTGATGATTCTTTTTATTTTATCATCAAAAGTTTGGAATCAATAAACAGGTAATCAAACCATCCAAACAAAAAGACTTCATGAGCCAAAATTAAATTGAACATTACACTTTATTGCAAACATTGCGTGAATCTTAAAATGAATTCTTTTGTAATTGTTGCATGTATTACATGTCTAGTAAATAATAAATGTCTGGCCCTGAATTATCTCAAGTTGACATTTCAAGTGTGGGTTCATCTCTTTTCTAAGTCTACTTCTTTAATTCTTGCACTTCAACATAACAACTTCAAGCTCGTTTGAAAAAAATAAGATTTCACAATGTTTGAAAATCATACCAAAATTGTCTCATTAGTCAGAATTGCACCTGCAGAGTGCTGATTTTTGGCGAAAAAATGAAAATATTTTTAGTTTAAAATATACGGAGCTCGCTTTGCTCGCAATGTTGTAAAATGAGACTTTTTGGGTGTTTTTTTTTAACACTGTGAGAAAATTCCACTGAGGCACTGTTGGTGAACAAATGCAAATTCCAGATTTCTACTTAGACCACCTTGTGGGGTTTTTTAAAGGTTAATCAGTACTAGGCCTGTTTTCAGGTTTGGATCCAAAATGTCAACCATATTTCATTGACTCTCGTGTACCTTTATTGGTTGTGGTTGAGGAGAACTACTTGAGATACACAATCAAATGCTATGAATGAATTCAAAATCTAAGACTGAAAAAGGCCACTATTCCGGATCTGGACTTAAAAAAAGGAAATAAAGTTTCGCGACAACGACAAAAATAGCACAATTACATCTGCAAATTTTTTGGCGCAAAAATCCAAACAAATGATACATTCTTGGCTCTTGCAGATTTTCGAACACAGTGATAGTTTTATTATTGTATCATCAAAAGTTTGGAATCGATAAACAGGCAATCAAACCATCAAAACAAAAAGACTTCATGAGCCAAAATTAAATTGAACATTACACTTCCTTTATTGCAAACATTGCGTGAATCTTGAAATGAATTCTTTTGTAATTGTTGCATGTATTACATACATGTCTAATAAATAACAAATGTCTATTGTCTGGCCCTGAATTATCTCAAGTTGACATTTCAAGTGTGGGTTGATCATCTCTTTTCTAAGTCTACTTCTTTAATTCTTGCACTTCAACCAAGCTCGTTTGAAAAAAAGAAGATTTCACAATGTTTGAAAATACTACCAAAATTGTCTCATTAGTTAGAATTGTACCTGTAGAGTGAGCCAAAGGATGATTTTTGACGAGAAAATGACAAATATTTTTAGTTTAAAATAAACGTAGCTCGCTTTGCTCGCAATAATGTTGTAAAATGAAACTTTTTGGGTGTTTTTTTTTTTAAACACTGTGAGCAAATTCCACTGAGGCATTGTTGGTAATAATGAACAAATGCAAATTGCAGATTTCTACTTAGACCACCTTGTGGGGTTTTTAAAGGTTAATCAGTACTAGGCCTGTTTTCAGGTTTGGATCCAAAATGTCAACCATATTTCATTGACTCTCGTGTACCTTTATTGGTTGTGGTTGAGGAAAGACAAAAGGAAGATCTAATCTAGTGAAAAAATGAAGTATTTTTGGTGTCGATGGACGTGGGTTTTTATTCTTCACAGAATTTTTGTTGATATTTGCTTAAAAATCAAATTGAAAAAACATTTTACAGACAAAGAAATCAAGATTATGCACTAGTTTTACCACCTTTTAAATGCCTTTCGTTAGCAACCTTTGAAACTACTTGATGCAAATGTCAAGTATGTAACATTTGTTACCATAAATCCGATGAGTACGATTTTTCTTTTCGGCCTTTTGTTTGGAAAACCTACCAACACACATTGTTTAAAAATTACTCAAAATGTCGCATTTAAATTTTTGAAGTTTGGCATTTACACCAATTTTTGACAGCAAGCTTGAGGTTTTCTAAAAACTCGCCAAAATGGACCATTTTTGGAATTTTTAATTAACTTTTGTCCACTAAAAATGTAAACGTAGCTCACTTCGCTCGCAATGTTGAATGAGACTTTTTCTGTGATTTTTAAACACCGTGCCAACAGATTTTACTTAAAAAGTCGAGAGAAACATTCGTTTACGTCATATAAAAGGCCTCTTCAAGATTATATGAGATGCCGGATTTTCATTTGAAATGCTTCCAAATTCCAAAGCGTGAATGGGTGCCATTATTCATGCTTAAAAAAGACGTTGACATTTAAAGTAAAGAGTTTAATTATCTCAACTGCGTGTCCAACAATGGGACATAATTGTCAACGCGCAAAATTGACTTCTTAAACGGCTAAGTACCAAAAAATCAGTCTTCTGGAACAGCGTCTTTCCGTCACAACGAATGAAAACCAAAATGTCTCATATTTGAATTTTCAGGCTAAACACTTCAAATAACTTTGCTCGCCATGTTCTAAAGTGAGACTTTTTGGTGATTTTCAAACACTGTGTTGCTCCCTCGAATCAAAGTAACTTTAAGCTTGATTTAGCAATCAGAAGCATTGGATTTTCATTTCCTTATAAGACGCAAAAAGCGTATCAAACACTAAAAACTGTGGCATCTTTTTCTAGCAATTGTTGTGGTTCTTTTATGATTCTGAAAAATTCTCAGCAGGTGGACTTCCAACATTCGTGAACAAAGCGTTTGAATCATATATTCTGTGCAGTACACAAAGCTCGTAAAATCTCCAATAGAACTTTTATATCGTGAAGTACAAACAATTATCAACCTACTCAAAGGGGGTTTCCCTACTTTAAAAAAAGTCGTAATGTTGTTAGGTATCATACCCTTTGAGTAGGTTGATGATTTATGCTTAGGTGTGCATCTGGATTTCCCCCAAATTCTGGTAACGCATGACGCACAATGTGACAATTTGACAACTTTTGTGAGTTACTTTTTTTTTTTCAAAGTAAAGGTTTCAGTTTTGTGGATATCAAAAGCAAAGAAGGGAGGGGGCCTTGATTTGGAGACTAACATTCAAGACGAGATTCACGAGCAATGCGAAAGTCGTGCAAGATATCTAAATGGGATTTTTGAGGGGCCCGTCTTCGATTCATAAGGCAACCTTTTATATAAGTTCTTGTTCTTATTCTTGTTTTACACACTTGGACAAATTTTCAAAAAGGAACGCAAAGGAACGTTGAAATTTCGCGGACTTCAATCTTCGAATTGTACTTTTCTAGACGTTGGAATTTTCGCGCCGAAATCTTTCTAAAACTTGCTGTCGACATAACATAATAACATTGGGACAAAAAATGACAGTTTGTCTCAGTGTGTATTTCACCGATGACATTTTCAAAGTAGGGCGTTGCTATTCCTAGGTACTGCATCTTGCATTACCAACAGTCGTAGCGCATCACTACCAGATTTTCGCGCCCGGGGGCCCCAAAAAAGCCATAGGTAGCGCCGAGGAAAAGGTCACCCGGCCGGCTACCTTACCAAGCCTCCAAAAATGGTTTCAGTATAAATAGAACCTCCGGAATCACCAAAAGGTATCAATCTATTCCTGTGAGTGATCTAGAGCACAACCATGAAATCCTTGGTAAGTATTCTCAAAACTAAATTATGAAATTCGGTCTAAAACCCGAATTTTCGGTCTAAAACTCGACTTTGTAACCTGATATTCCAACTTTTTTTCGCAGATTGCCCTTTTCGTTCTTGCCGCTTTGGCCATGGCTTATGCCGAACCCGAACCCGAGCCCTACTACGGCTACCGCGGATACGGTGGATACTACGGTGGATACCGCGGATACTACGGACGTGGATACGGATACAGACACTACGGCAAGCGTTCCGCTGATGCTGAACCCGAAGCCAAGCCCGAAGCTGAAGCCACCGCTGTTGCCGAACCCGAAGCTGATGCCGATGCCTACTACGGCTACGGATATCCCGGATACGGATACCGTGCTTATGGTGGATACTACGGTTATCCCGGATACGGTTATGCTTATGGTCATCATTACGGCAAGCGATCCGCTGAACCCGAAGCCTACGGATATTACGGTCGCGGGTAAGTTTAAATCACCTAACGTTGATTTTCAAATCAACGAGATTTGAATTTTCGCGCTTAAAAAAACTGGGATTCATTTCTAAAATATCCATTTTTTTTACATAGATACGGATACGGTTACGGCCGTGGATACGGATACCGTGGATACGGATATGGCGGTTATGGTCGTTATTATGGTTAATTTTGCTCAAGATCAAGTCACTCGAATTTCAAAAACTCCCCGAAAATCAGGCCCGAAGGAAAAAAAATACTTTTTTATCTTCACCCCGCAAAATTCCCTTCTTTTTCCTTTCCTGTAAGTCAAAAAGAACTGAATAAAAATGCACAAATCCATTGAAATCTTATTTTTAATCTTTTCTGGCATGGATGCTTTGAAGCGCAAGGATTTGCGGAACGTTCACGCAACCTTTGATCATCTCGTAACTTTTATGGCTCTTTAAAAGGTAATATTTCTTTCGCTTCGAGACGTAGATGGGGTTTATAAGTCTTTGTTTAAACAAATTAGGTGGAATCAGTGCAAAGATTCAATGTGCTTGAATAAAGTTGCCAGACATGGCTGAAAAGATTAAAAAACTCCAAATTAGAATTTACCGCTGTAATTTTTATAATTTTTTGGTGCAAAAAATCAAATGTTTGCAATAGAATACATATTATTTTAGTTGGGCCAGAAAATTCTTTGAGACATTTTTTTTTTTTTTTTGTAGAAGTAAGTAGGTTGTGGGTTTTAGATAATAATGCTTTGTTGTAATAAAGTGTGCACCAACGCATATTTGCATCTATTTTTTAGTTTAGTTTAGAATTTTTTCAAAATCAAAGCAATTTTGATTTTTGACGCGAAAATTCAATTCCAATTTTTATTGTTGAACTTTGGCTCCAATATGGCGAGTGGTGATAAAGTTTTGAGATTGAGAAAAATACTTTTAAAACCACACACAAAAAAAATGGTAAATGAGTGATGCACTTGCCACTTGAACCATTTTGAAGCGTGTAAAAATTGAAAAAGCAATTCAATCTCCCAGTGCACTTGACTTTTTGCTTCACTTTTCCAAAAGTTGTTTTGTAAAAATATGTTGAAAGATTTATTTTTTGAATTTTGTGCCCTAAAGCAGTATATCTACTCACTCAGCAGTAACAGGCAGACGTCATGTCAATTTAAAAAAAATTCCGAATTTCACATATTGAAATAAATTTCTTTTTTGAAAGTTTCTAAAAAAAATCTGAATTTTGTAGCATTTTATCCTAAGAAAACGAAGAAAAAAATTTCAAATTGGCAACGTTTCAGTAACGAAAACTAAGACACGATTTTTGATACATAATTTGTATTTTTGCGAATCCAGTGCATGTACCATTTTTAGGGGATTTCTTGGTTATGAAACGGGAGGTTTGTACTGTTCAGCAGGAGGCATACATATTTGTTGTTCAATTGCGGCCCACCTTATTTGAAGGTGTGGTTTCAGCCATAGTTAACCGCCATTAGATATAGATTCGTAAATTGTGGACGACAAAACTAGCAGTTTCGTTAAGTTCTGATTTCCTACATATGCTTTTCAATTTTATGTAATTTTTCCATTTCGTTTCGTTCCATTTTCCTTTACTTCTTTTTCGTTTTTTGTCAATTTCAAAGCTTGAAAAAATCTAGGCACCAATTAGGGTAACGAAACATGTGTTTAGTGCGTCGATAACAAAGACTTTCGTGTGCCAAGATCGCATGATGTTCTTGTTGCGTAGATATCTGCGTCAACACAGTAACACACTATGTGCTCCGAATAAAAAAATCTCATAAATTTTGTTTCATTCAGCTTTTTTTTATTTTCATTTTTGGTTTTTCTGAACAGTTCGAATATATCACAATTTGGGCGATATTATAGAACAAACGGATGATGATTGAGGATAGGGAGTAGAATAGGATTTTTGCACGGATTACAACATTTTTTAAAGCATCTTTTTAGGTAAAAAAAATCCAATTAAAAATTGTGAAATTGTAAGGAATTTTGATGAAGCTTTTGATCAAGGTGTTCATAGGTGCGAAAAAATGTTTTCATTCCGAAAGCTCAGATGGGACTTCGGTGTTGGGAAATTACCAGTAACGACCGTAGTATCCGTATCCATATCCATAAGGACGACCGTAGTATCCGCGGTATCCCAAACCGTAACCGTAGTATCCACGGTATCCACCATAGTAGCCGGGATGTCCATAGTATCCATAATAGGCATCGGCACCGGCTTCAGCATCAGCCTCGGGTTCAGCCTCAGCTTCCCTCTTCCAGTAACGGCCGTAGTATCCATAAGGTCGAGCGTATCCGTAGTATCCGCGGTATCCCAAACCGTATCCGTATCCGTATCCATAACCACGACCGTAGTATCCGTACCAAGCATCGGCGGCGGGATCGGCCTCAGCGGCGGCAGTGGGTTCAGCCTCGGCTTCCCTCTTATAGTATCTGCCGTAGTATCCGCGGTATCCTAATCCGTAACCGTAGTATCCACGGTATCCACCATAGTAGCCGGGATATCCATAGTAACCATAATAGGCATCAGCGGCAGCATCGGCCTCAGGCTCAGCCACAACAGCGGCGACAAGAGCGAGAGCTACGAGCAACTAGAAAAGAAAAATACAAAGTTGGAGCGAAGCGTTTTCAAACTTTTTTTTACTGAACAAAGAATTTGTTATTTGGCTTACCAGAGATTTCATGATTGGTTTTGAACTGAAGCAAAACTGAATGCAGACTTCAGATTTGTGCCCACTATTTATACTCGGACTCACATGTCCAGAGGGGGTGTGTACGCCAAGGAACGCGACGGCAGGCCCCCCTCCCTATCGAGACGCTCGCCGTCCGTAGATCAATGATCAATGCCGTCAGGCCGCTGCCCGAGGATAAAGATGGCTGCTACTGCTGCTGAAGTAAACGCACACCTACCTCATGGTTGACTCGTCCAAAAAGATGGACCACAAAGAAGGAAAACCAATGTGTGAAACAAATATTTGGTTTATTCTTTAAACAAAAATGGTTAATGGTTTTGTACTGAGAATTCTAAAATTAGCAACTATTTTTAAGCAAAAAAAAAGAAAAAAAAAGAAAAAAAAAATGTGCGAAGCGATTGAAAATTGGCAAGAAGAAAATATCGTCTGAATTTTCATAATGAAAGTTATACAAATAGCTAATTTTTGATAAAATTGATTTTTTGGGCGAAAATGGCAAAAATCAAAAATGTTTTTGAATGTTAATTTTTGGCGCGAAGATTCTAATATCTCTTTTGGAAAATAATAGTTCCTCGCTTCGCTCGCATTTTTCTTTTTTTTTCAAATAGTTTTGTTGTTGATTTTTTGTTTTAAGAGTCTTAAATTAGCTTATTTTTCATTTCAAAAACCAGTTTGAACATCCTGAAACATTTTTTGAGGGAAGCACATAAAGTATGTAGTTGTAGAACAAGGAATTTCAACGCCTCAAAACTGGATTTTGGTTGACGAAGAAGATGATGTCAATTGTGTTCTGCTCAAGAATCATGTTGACCAAAAAATACTCTGATTATGATCAAAGAATACTCTTGACCTCTTTGGTCTTATGTCCATGGAATGGTTCGTCAAAATCTGTCTGGACAGAAGATTGAAGTTACCCGTTATACTTGTCAGGACAATAAGATATAAAGCATGCAAACTTTCATTATTACCACATTGCAAATTCATTTTTTTCACTTCATGCTTGTAAATATTTGATGAGTGGAGTGTCAATTGATTGATTTAGAATAATAGTTTTACACAAAATGGTTTGAAACAAAAGAATTGAATGAGAACAGATGGATTTTGATTGTCTAGTCTTTCTTTATTTCAACTTTGAATGCAATCTGAAAAGTGTTTCTTTACAACAAAAGTTTGGTACGTTTAAATCTTTGGCATATTTTGGAATTTGATTAGTTGGCCATGATTTTTATTTTACACAGGAAACCAATTTTGAACACAAGGATTCAAATACAATTTGCTGCAGTTACAAAACCATTTTTCAACTTTTGTTTCTTTCTTCTGCTTCATCGCGTATTATTTAAACAAGTGTACTTCAGGTTCATGCATCATTGCTTTTTAAAAAGAAAACCAAGAGTTCTATGTTCTGGTTGTTGCTTGTATGGACTAAAATCAGCATTGTCAATCCTCTTGTTGTTAACGAATTATGGTTCTTTGCAAACCATCTTATCTTGTCGACCTTGATAACTGGTTCACTTCATATAAGCTTTAAAATACCAACAATAAATACAGGACGCAGTCATCCAAAGCCTTCAAATAATTTTGGCAAAGATTCGAATATAACTGACCATAAACGGAAGAAATCTTTCAAAACGAGACTGAAAAGGCTTTCAGTGCTTGACCGTGAGATTACATTCATTTTGGGACTTTTTGAGACGTTTGAAGCTTTTTGAGACTTTCGGGACTGTTTTGGACGTATGGGACTTTTTGAGACTTTTTGGGACGTTTTGAGACTTGTGACAAATTGAGACTTTTGGGGACGTACTGTGACAAAAAAAGTCGTTGTGACGTTAAAAGTCACGTGATGTTAAAAGTTACTGTGACGTTAAAAGTCATTTTGAGTAAAGTCCCAAGAAGAACAACAATTTTCAAACTTGTAGGACCGTGCGAGATACTCTCACGGTCAATATGTGAACATTTGACTGATAAACTTAACTAAATTAATTGCCTAAAATAAGAGTTTATGTAATTTGAAGGAAACAATTTATTATCAAAACTCCGCAAATTTTTTGTACACATTAAATTATTTGTCAATCTGTCATTAATGATCAACTTCCCAACACTTCATTAATCACTTTAAAAAAAAAAAACATTCAAAAATGCGAAAAAAATCACAATTTTTTTATTGAGTGAACCAGTAGAGAACAAAGAAAAATATCGATCAATGACCCTCTACAACACATGTGGTAAAGCCTTAGACACGTGACCTACGTAGACGAACCTATGTGAGTGACCATAAAGGCACAAATGCATAAAATATGAAACAAAGAAATTGTGTTTTTAAGGAGGTTGCGTGACCTACCCGACTTCTTCAAAATCAGGTGATTTCAATAACAAAAACAAATCATGAAAACTCAAACTGTCAAAACCCAAAAATCTTTCAAAGGTTTGAAAGTTTGGTCACTTCAAGAACCAAAATCTAGAAAAGGATTGGCTGTGAAGGATTATCTTGAATTATTGAAAAAGATTAAAACGAAATTTTCTGAAGAGATTTTGGGTGAATTTTATTTGTTTTTGGAAGATGGGACAGAAATTGATGATCAAGAATATTTTGACAGTTTAGAAAATCAAACCATAATTTATCTATCTACAAACCCAAAATTCATTCAAAAAGGTAAGACAAAATTCTAACTTTTTTTGGCTTTGTGTTCATCCAATTCTTTCTTAGAAAATCCATTGGAAGAATTTTTGAAAAATATTCGATGGCAAAATGGAACTCAAGAAGTCGTAGAACAAATTCGTGACTTACTATTTCAAAGTCAAGATTCAAGTAAAAAGTGGATGCAGATGAATTCATATGTAAAGCAAAAAGTCGTAGACAAAACTCAATTAAGCAGTAAAATAGAGGATCCTCAGTGGTTTCAAGGTAATTTGAAGTTTTTCATGCGTGAAAAAACCAAGAAGTAATTATACAAAGTCGGCATAAAATTACCAAAGAAAAAAATGTTCTTCAAAAAATGTTTTATAAGCATTGCGATGACATGACCGATTGGACAGATTCAATTTGACGATTTTTTTTTATATGTTTTTTTTATCTTTCTTTTTTATTCATTTCAGATCTTTCAACAAATGCAAAAACCAAAGAAGAATATTTAACCAAAAGTTGCCAACAAAGAATTCGCGGGTATTTAAACAAAGCCGAGATGAGTTTAAAACTGGAAAAATTACCTAAATTCCAGGATATCATGACTGATTTCAAACAATTACTTAAATCTAATCGTTACAATGGACACTATTTTGATAGAAAATCAAAGAAAAGTGATACAATCTGCGATGAAAATGGACTTTTTTCTTGTGAAGGAAGATTTGATGATTCCAATTGTAAATATCAATTAGCCCAATTAGCTCATTTAATCAATCCTTATGAAAGCAACGAGGCAAGAATTCTGTTTTCAACTTGGAATTTAGATCATGTGTAAGTACTTTTCATTATATTAATTTGCGCAACTAAAATAGGAATTCAAATTTTTCAGGATTGAGAGGTCACGTACAATTGTCCCAACAATAATTCAAGCTGTGAAAAAATGTCCACGAAATCAAGACATTAATTTGGAATATTTTTACAAGCTATTATTTACAAGAGACAATTTAAAATTGGTCCATATCATTTGTCATGATAAACAGGAACATTTATCGGCAAAATGTGACAATTCTTTGATTTACAAGAATCGAAAGAAACGGAAATTATTGAAATAGAAATTAAAAAGTCTCACAATGGATTTTCTCAACATTACTTACATGAATAAAAACGGCGAGAAACCGTTTTGTGAGGCGAACTTTTGTTCTGCGTGTTTGGGGTATTTTTCAGGTTCATAATTAAAGTAAAGATGGCCAAAGCTAAAAAGTCGAATAGTTGAGTAGTGAGTACCAATGGTGAGAATGGCAAGACATCCTCGAAAGGCTTTGAGAAGGTCAATGTCCTGGCAGAGTGCAAATAATTTTATCCAAAGAAAATGCAAGAGTCTCAATACCATCCAAATCCGGATGATCCAAATGTGATTGGTGCCATGGAAGTGACTGAGAAATAGTCTACAAGATAAAAATTAATGCAATGATAGGATCAATCAGCTAATAACGACAGGTCTATCCATCCAAACCTCCTTCGCCATTGTTATGACGAAACGACAAAATATTTTCTGGAGGTTACTTAGTGACCATAATCAAAAACTAAAAATTGCAATTGACTTGTTCCGCTTTTCAAAGCTTTGGCAAACTTTCTATCAAGGAAAAACGGAAAGTACCATATTATTCGTATGTTTATAGTATTTTTATTAGAATTATCATTCCAAATACAGTATGTATAATGTCCAAAAAACAACGTATCTTAGGCAAGATTCTCCAATTGGACAGGTTGGACAAGCAATGCTGGATTCCAAACTTCTTCTGGGTTAGTCAGACAACATTTCTGTCCCCACAGTCTCCTATTGATCAAGTAGCTTGCGTAAGCATCATAATCTTCATTGAATGCAAGGCAGAGTCCAATGCCTTTGTGATTGTCATTGAAAGTAGTTATGCAAGCATCGAGCCGATACTTCCTGGAGTTGTAAGTGTGCTTATGGACAATCACCAAAAGAACGAAAGTAATTGCAAACACCACTGAACATATTCCACAATACAGACCCAAATTCAGGTGAAAATAAAAGAGGGAATAAATCAGGACCAAAATGATGATAGATTGGATTCCAGTGATCAATTGTTGCATCTTTTTGGGGTATCCGGTAGACTCTAAAATCTTGTCCATTTGGCCCATAACTTTTTCCAATTTATCAACGAGACCAACAGTGTTGTGTAAGACATCAGGGAATTTTTGGCCTGGCACAAACCTCTCGGATTCTCCGCTTTTGCAAGGATTGAGCCACATTCCATTACCTTCAACGTTTTCAATGTTCAGTTTTAAAGAAGCAATGACATTGTTTCTTGACTTTTGGGAGTTCTCCATCATGATTGCGCTGCCAAACTTTTGTTTTTGACCGTGAGAGAGAATCTCGCACGGTCCTATAAGTTTGAAAATTGTTGTTGTTGTTGGGCGACTTTGCTATTCATAAATATTATGAATTTCATAAATATTATGAATTTCATAAATAATATGAATTTCATAAATATTTTGAATTGNAAAGTTTCAATAAGTCTCGAAAAGTCTCCAAAATCTCACGGTCATGCACTTAAAGCCTTTTAAGTCTCGTTATTATCTCAACGTACTTTTGGTGACTGCGACGTAGATTTTTCCTACTTTTCGGCTTAGGTTGCAAGGCAGACGAGGCAGGTTGCTTTTTAGGTGTGGAATACCTGTAGGCGCTGTACATGATGATATTCGGTGAGCCTAGTGACTCACCGAAACCCTTTTTTGACCGCTCGCAGCTTCGCAAGAGAGGTCCTACAAGTCTAAAAGTTGTTGTTTTCCTTGGGACTTTGTAAAAATATTGCGTAATATGTGTTGCAAGAGAATGCATCGCTAATTCGTCGTTTATTGTGATTATTACTTCGTGTGAGTGAGATAAGAAAAGAAATTGTATTAATTTTGGCGCGAAAATTCAAATTCTTTTTTATTGCTGTTTTCGAAAATTAACGACTGTTTTTGCGCGAAAATTCATATAGGCTCGAATTATGTTTTTCGAATTTTTGGCGTAAAAATTCATATACAAAATCTTTTTTTTGTTATTCGTTTTTCGAGCGGTCATCGACTGTTTTTCAGTCTTGTTGATATGTACATGTTACTTGGTACATGTGAAATCCCATTTCTAGAGAACATCAATGTACTTTTCCAGATGGAAATCATCATATTGGACAGACAAGCATTTTATTCTTAACAAGACATTTTTTGCAATTTTCAAATGAAATGGGATCCGGAGCGATTTCTAATAAAGAAAAAGGTTAATTCTCAATGGAGAAAAAATAAGTTAGGTGGAGATCAATTGACCTGACTCACGATGAGTAGAGGCCACATGCAAAGTTTCGACCTCCTAGCTTTAAAACTGTGGAAGGACAGACAACTTTGTGGTTAGGAGAAATATATAGTTAGATGTATGTATGTATGTATGTATTTATTTATTTAGTTGCACAATGAATCTGCTAAAGACTTACTAATAACGAAAGCAATGTGAAAACTACGATTAATTCTGATATCTGACGCTAAGGGCTTGAACGCACAAGTATCCGGTGTTGATCCTGAACACTGGGTTTCAAGGATTTCTCCATCGCTACGTCTACCGGAGCCTACGGTGATGTAAACATTCTTGAGATCTTCAGAAGCCACCATGCGATGGGAAGTAAGTGGATATGGCAAATTCGGACCTAAAAAATGAGACTGTAATGATTTTTAAACAGTGTGCTTTGTTGTAACAATGACCTGATTTCCATCCTTGATTCAATTGATCAACGTCCAAGTATTCCGAATATCTTTGTGAGTCATCAAATCCTCCAGTCACCCATATGATTGGTTTGCCTCCAACAATCATTCGAACACATCCGTGAGAATATCGTTGTCTTTGCATATTTGGTCCAACACTCCATTCTTTTTTGTTGAGGTCAAAAATTCGGGTTCCTGACATTCTACTATTAGTATCGTCTATTCCCCCAGTTACCATGTAATGTGAGCTGTAACCAATGAATGAATTGTATTGAAATGTCACCAAAAATAAAACAATGTTACCTATTTAGCATGATATTGCAATGACCTTGCAATCCCATCGGCAAATCCGTAATTGACTTAGATGACAATGTATCAACCAAAACTGTAGAATCCGAAACAGAAGGACCATCTAATCCTCCATTGACCAACAATTTTTGATCGAAAACAATGCCAACACCCATGCCAAATCGCCCTTTGTCAAGTATTGCAGCTTTCTTCCACCCAGTTCTAGTTAGTTTGAAGCAGTCTGCGATCAATCCAGTTCCATTCAATCCACCACAAACCAGGGGAACATCTCCCTCAACAAGGCCTCCAACACCACTTTGCATTTCAATGGGGAAGTCAGGCAAAGTGCAATCAAATTTATCATTTCCCGTGTCAACAATGATAGTCTTTTGGCCAAGTCCATATGGGTATCCTCCAGTAATCAGGATTTTGTGGCTTGGGTAAGAGGAATGGGTTGGGTAAGTTGGATTGCTTGTGTTGACAAAGTTTATGTAAGCTGATAATCTTTTGATTACTTCAACAAGGCCATTGTAGATTTCGGAAAGATCAGGACACTTTGTTGTTGTTGCTGCTGCTGTTGTTGTTGTACTTGCTAAAGGTTGGCACACAACAGCGACCAAAAAATTGAAGACCAAGAAAAGGTTCAACATCTTGAATCTGTTCATGTTTCGAAGAGAAAGCAAGCGAAGATGGAACTGGTGCTAGTGTATACACTTACATCTACATAGTAGGGATAAGTGCGGGAATCCCCCACTTCTAGATAACAGTGTACTTTCCAGAGGGAAAGAAAGAAAGCTCGTAGCATCCTACCTATTTCGATAATGCGTGCTACTTTTGACTCCCGTATTATTCGTATCTCCAAACATTTCTTGGCATGAAATAATTCATCATGAGAAGATCTTTGTTACATGCATTCATTTAACCTTTCACGAATCTTTGAAAAACTTTTCTCATTACGTACTTATACAAAAAAGAAAAACATTTGTTAATCGTCTGAACTTCATTGCACAGTGCTTGAAAATTAAAAATCCACTTCTTTTGTACTTTTAGCGTGAAAATTTTAAACACCCTAAATACCGTAGATTGCCTATTTAACGACCCTCTCCCTATTGTCGTTCCCCTCAAAGCACAAAAAAAATATCGACTGGGCGCTAAATAGGCAATCTACGGTAAGGTTACTTCGAAGACAAGTGTCTGGTATGAATCCGGATTTTCAGCCACTCTGTTCTGAAATTACTCTCTACCAAACCATTTGCGTGCTATGAATATCGAATCTGTGAGGAAAGTTGAAACGCCACTGAAAAATTCATTCTGTTGTGTGATCACCTAAGCATATAAAAGAGCCAATCAATCATTTTGCCTCGTCCATTTGTTGACTTACGTTCATCAGAATGCCACCAAATTCCACTTCTCCGGTTTGCCCCTTTGATCCTGAAAAAAACGTCTGGAAAGTCGATGGCAAAGATAATCCTGAAGCTGGAAATTACACCAGTCCTCTCAAGGCGTTGAAAATCAATTTTCGATTCAACCAATTTTTCGGTATTTTTCCTGGAAGCATCAGTGATGATTGGTTCGAGATCAAGATTGTCAAGCGAAAATTGATCTTATCTTTTCTCGTCAAAGCTATTTTTGTAGCTACCATTCTAACCATGGTTTACTTATGGTTGCAAGAACAAAACATGGATTTTTCGGATTTTTTGAACAAGATTGGCAATCATCCTGGATTTACCGTCACGGATACGTTTGCCATGGTTGCCCATTTCCTATTTCTGCAATTTTCCGCTTTAATTCTTTTTTTCATCAACTTAAATTTGGGCGAAGAATTGACGAAATTGTGTGGGATCGTCAATGATTTCAACATGAAGTACCAAGGCAAAAATCCAGGAGTCAAGAAATTGATGTTCTTCAGAGGAATCATTTGTTTCTTATGTACTGTGGCTTCAACGGTTTTATTCGTAGGTGTGCGAAGAATTGTCGTGGCTCCGGAACGAGTCTTCAATTTGTTGGACTTTTTGATTTTGGTTTTTATTGTCGTGGCTCTTTACGTGGAAAATCAGGTATCAACTATAAATCATTTTTGGCGCGAAAATTCATGTACATATATCTTTCTTCAGAACCATCAATTTTCTGAACTGCTGTTTTTGCGATTCACGGATATTTTGGATTCAAGATTTGACAATTTTTTGTGTCACTTGCAACAAGACCACGGAAAAGCTTCTAAAGGTCGACCCTGTTGCATTGATCATGGAGAAAATATTTACAAGGTGTATCGAGGAATTGCGAATGCATTTGGAGGAGATCTTTTGGTGGCAATTACTATTGTGGTTATCAGGTAAGTACATTTTTATCAAATTAAGAATACATATTTCAATTTTGAACAAGTACCTAATCAACAATTCAATTCATTATTGGCATTTGCGAGTTTTGAATTGATTCAAAAATTGTATCTCTATCGGTCTATTCTCTGTTAAGGAAAAGTTTACGTAGATTCTGCGAAAAAGGAGAAAAATGCATTTGAGTCTTGAATGCAATTGAAAAAGTTGGCAAATTCCGTACATTCTATACTATGATCTTTAATTGTATTGATGAAAAATAAATAAATTGCCTTTATGTCCAAAATAAGTCCGTAATTGAATTTTTCAAAATCCAATTCGAGAGATCCGGAACTCCGAAAATTGAAAAAAAAAAAAAACCATCGAAATTATAGGGTTTTTTTAATTACGTGGGAAAAATCGAATTTACAAAAAATAATTCAGATTCAGAGATTCCGGAACCAAAAACTCACGGTTAATCTTGATTTTCAGCATCACATTTGGTGTTTACTTGGTCCTGACTTTTTCCATCTTCGTTGGAATTCCCAAAGAACCAATTTTATTTGCAACCTATATTCTGTACACTATTATTCCAAGTGTCAGACTTTACGTTCTAAGTGAAGGAGCAGAATTGACCAAAAGAAAAATGTTTATAATTTTGGATCATCTCCGTCAAATCGAAGCCTCTTGCGAAGCAGACATGTGGACCAAATACGAATCCAAGCAATTCGCCTTGACCCGAATGAAGTTCCAAAAGCCTAAAGGATACGATGCAGCGGGATTTTTCTTCTTGAACAGAAAATTCATGGCTGGGGTGTTTGGGGCTTTGATGACTTACTTGGTGGTTTTATTGCAGTTCAAATTGTCCGATAGTCAATTGGATCTTGTCAAAAATTCGCATTTTTGATATAGTCGATTTTACAATACTGGTTCGAGCGAAGCGAGCTACGGTTTATTTTAATTTTAAGGAAAAAAAACACAGGAAAAATCACTATGAATACCTAAAAATTTTTTTTTTAAATCGAGTAAAGTAAATCAAAATTCATTTTCGCACATTGTAGGCACGCGTTGCTCGCTTCGCTCGCAATTTAAAGAAAGAAAAAAACCCCAGCTTTTAGACAATGATTTTAGTTTTTCAAGTGTGTACCTACATTAAAATGTAACTGTGACTTCGAGCTGTTCGCACAAAGAAAGAAAATAAAGTAATCATCGATGATAAAGATAAGATCATCCGGATTCCGGATCGATATTTGAAGAATGATGACAAAGACGAAGAACGCGGAATGAATTCGGTGAACACAAGTATTTTGAAGAAAGGGAAATAAAAAAAGGTTTTTATTTTCTGATTTTTAAAAAAAAGTTTGCCATTAAGTTTGAATTTTTCTAATCTGTTCTTTTTGTATATCTTTTTGTTGTATCTCTCTATGTTTCTTAGATAATCTTTTGAAATGGGTGGAAACCGGAGTACCCGGAGTAAAACCACCCGAGCCAGTCATTGAGGTAGTCGAGAACATCAATGCCTGCAAAAGAAAAGCAAAAATTAGTTCATCTTTATTTGCCCAAGTCAGTAAAACTATTTGCGACTTACCTGACCCCAGGATAGATATCCACAGTTTGTTTGTTTCTGCCATTCATTTTCCAGATTTGCCTAAACATCGTGTCTCGTAGTAAGGATTGAATCCATTAATGACGGTCATCATTTTCTGCTCCAGGAGAAGGAGTTGAAAGGATGTCAGCCATCATGGTATACCAGTTGAACCAAAACCAAGATTATTAAAAGAGGAGGAGGAGGATGATAAGACAAGATTTGTCTGGGCCCTAAGGAGCTCACCAGACACCCACCAGGATGAGGAAACCCAGGACGATACCAAGAAGTCTTCTTTGTTTACGTTCCTTCTTCTGCACCCAGTCTTCTTTCGCAACCCTAGCTAACCTAACCAAGTCAAGGAGATTCTCAAAGTAGTCAAGACTGTCTAAACTATAAAGAAATCTTGCCCTCTGCACCATTTGAACCCTGGTTCCCCCAGAAGGGGGACCCAAGGGTCTCTTCTGTATCCATTACCGACAACTGGGCCCAAAGAGCTCACCAGCCTCGGTTTATCTTCTGCAACCAGGTCTTCTTTGTTTACGTTCCTTCTTCTGCAACCAGTCTTCTTAACACCAAGATTTACTAAACAACTTATCAGAAAATGGACTGCCTATTGGATTGATTTCGCGGAAGGCGGCAATTTTGAAGTTGGGATTGAGAACAAGTATTCAGTAAGGGATTTTTTCTTAAGACAACGACGGCAGCAACGATGAGTTTGGACCAGAATTCTCGTCAAGTTTTGAAAGTGTGAAATAGCCACAAAGTACGTTTGACAGTAGTAGTAGTTTTGTTCAGCCCATTTTCTGTTCATTATACCAAAGTAAGTCAAGTAGTAGGGGGATTGTAAGTAGACCTTTTTGCACCTCTGCCTCCACTGTATGTAGTACCCAAAGTTACGATTTTTTGCTAAAAATTTGCTTCCCAAATTGATTCGTTTTGTTTCTCCATCGGTTGGATTGACAAAAGACCAGACAATTCGCAGTTCCCTCGCTTGATTTTCCGGATAATTACGATTCTAAAATTCACTGTGTTGACGACCTAACTTCGATTCCACGATTCCGATTTTCAAAGGATTTCACACTGACCGACTCTCATTGGGGAAGATTCGCAAGCATTTTCAAGGTAAGGAAAGTAGACCAACTTCGCCGTCAACCGTGGACGCGTCTCGTGGTAAGTAGTAGTCGACCATTATTCTTGCCAAACCCGGGGACAGTATTATGGTATAAATGAGATAAAAGAAAGAACAGAGTCTTGGACCCTCCAGCATACGCTTTTGGGTCCCACCAAGGCAAAGCAACATTTATCTTGGTTTTAAAGCTAAAAATGGCCGTTATCATCAAAAAAAAAAAAAAATCTAAACTTTTACAGTAGTAATGTTACAAGAGTAATTTGAACAGTAGTTATCAATAACGTATCCTAACTTACTTTGTAGCCAAGAGAATATAACCTAACTTTAGATAATTACATAGAATTTCCTGGGCCCAATGTGGAGCTCACCAGGATATGGACTGATGGGGATTGTACTTGTCGGGCAGCGGAGGATTGATGAGAGATAGGAACCTTCATTCAGTGTTGATTGTGGAGACACTTCCGAGACCTAACCATCATCCGTGCGTCAGTGGCTTTTCACAATTCAATTGCTGATCAGAGTAGAGACTGAGTACCAAACCATGTTGAAGGGTAGTAAGAAGAGTACTTCAGTTTTTGTGTTGGCACCTGGGCCCATTGTGGAGCTCACCAGGCTTTGGTTTTCTATTTCACTGCAACACTTGGACAGACATTTTATAGACACACAATAAGCTTACTTTTTGTGCTGTTTGAAAAGCGCTTCCATAGTCGTCATCTGTGACTAGCCTTCCTCGGCTGCAGTAGCCTTCTCAATTGAGTTAGGATTGTTATCTGTAACATAGCGTTTTAGCTGCACACTAAGTGCTGAACCACTTACATAGCCCGGGCCCATACGGAGCTCGCCAGGCAACAGTTGACCCTAAGGTTAGCTGTCGTGGTTTCGCTTGGCTGTTCTCCAACCTCTGTCTGTGTATGTTGTAGTAGCCTGCAAGAAGGGAGCAAACCCCCGCTACACCCCAACTCAATTATTCACTTACACACTGATTTCTGATCTCAAGTTTCAAGCCATCTATCATCATTTGAGGGAATAGTTCTTGATAGTTCTGAATAGTAGCCAAGGATAGTAGTAGTAAACCACACTGAGTAGAACACCTGCAAGCAGGGAGCAAACACCCCAACCCCACTTTACCCATTAGAGGGCAAAATAAACTCACTGTTTCTTCCATGTTTTCGACATCTTCAGGACAAAACCTCTAAGAAACCTCGATCACGACTGCTGGGGATTGAATTCACTTTGGGATTGAACGACACGTAGTAGTAGAAGTAGCTTTCTAAAAGCAAAGAGACAACCTAGCCTACACAAATCTCGGCCCTTGTGGAGCTCACGAGATGTAAAGATAATAAACTAATCACTTATCTGATGAACCCCGATCATTGGTCATAGGTCAAGTCCTTAACAACCACAACAGGATTAGTCTTTTTTTCCGGCGGTTCTTTCGCAAGGATATCGGATAGGGGATAGTATTCTGTAAGATTTAAGCAGGTTGGGGGCATATTCTAAGCCTCACATACCTTTAAAAATTCACTATTGCCTTCACTTTCATAACTGTTGGAACTCTTTGAATGAGGATTGAACACATCTAACACGGATTGGATCTGGAGTGGAGAGACAATTGCACCTGCCAAGGAACACTTGGGCCCGTGTGGAGCTCACCAAGTCTGATTATAATGATAAGGTTGTAGTCAGCTTACCCAAGTCTGGGCCCAAGGGAGCTCACCAGACTCGGTCTGTTGAGTGCTGGGAGGAGAATTGCAGTTTTTCTTTGTGTCAGCCAGATGGCCAAAAAGTGACCGAAATATCATTGATACCATCAAGGATACTTGGGCCCTAGGAGCTCACCAAGCGTCACCAAGAGGTTTGATGATCTGGCTTTGGGAATAGAGTCTAAAGAGAAAAAGTTGTTTTTTCTAATGGTTAGAAAAAGACAGCAGTTTCTAAAAAAACATACAAAATAGTAGTAGTAGGGTAGTAATCAAGCTGTAAAAAACTTTTTGTAAAAAAAAGCACACTATTGCCTGATTTCTAGCTTCACACAGATAGATAGGAACTTTCACCATCATAATCTTCAAAATGATCTTAAAGTAGACATCACAAATGCTCATCATCATCTCATCAGACACCAGCACACTAATGGAGGAGATTGGGTAGTAGATAGAGACATTAAAAAGTTGCTGACTTATGGAACTTGGGACAAGTAGCAAAAGGTTTTTCACATGATCATCACTAGGTAGCTGCTTTCCACCAAGGTAGTAGTACTAGGGTGGAAGCCCCTAGGAGAGTAAAGGAACTTTGCAAATGTTCCACTTTAATTGTTCTGCTAAAGGGGTCTTTGCTTCTGGGCAAGTTTTTTCACAAAGTACAGAGATTGAGCACTCTCATCACCACATTGAACTTGTGCAAAGGAGGTAGTAGTAGTAAGTAGTTTTGGGATGACAAATGTGCAGAGTATGCTTTGATTTAAAAGTTCTGATAGATCTTCTACTGATTGATTGATTTGAAGTGAAAAATCATATGCAAGGCTGATCCTGCACTGACAAGTGTCTCCAACATTAAACATCATGCTTAAGAGAAAAGGCGACTAGGGGGTAGAAGTTGATTTTTGAATCTGAAAGAAATTGTGAAGAAAGGTTGTAGTGGAAGTAGTACTTATGTATAAATTAATGGGCTAATCTTGCATGGGGAAGATTCAAGCACCCAAAACACAGCAAAATACTTTAAAAAGTAGAGAGCAAAAAAGCCAAAATAAAATCTTATAAAAATATATAGAGATATGTTGTTGCTCAAAGGACATCCTGATTTCAGATATTTGAAAAGATCAAACTGACATTTACACAATTGCTATATAATATATAGATTTTTGAGTAGTAGCAAATTCTTTTTAAAGAAATCCAGTACACAATACACAATGGGACACTACACTGTAATATCGTTTTTAAAATATACTCAGAATAGCAGCAGGGCAAAGATTTATATCTTGAGTTGTAGTTTTTTGCTGAATATAACAAATATATATGTATAGTACCCTAAACCGCATTTCATCTTTTGGTATTTACAATAGCACTAACAGCAGCAATAGCAGCACAAAATCCATCTGTTTCTGCTTCTCATAAACATTGCAATGTCAAATCCAAATAATGAAATGGTGTCCATCTGCCATCATCAAGTGAGAGAATACTTGAAACATGGAAAGTCATACAAGTACAAGATTAATAAGCAGTGAAATCTAAAAGTTCAGACATAAACAAAAGGTGATTCATAAATATCCTTAACACTGAGCAAACATAAGATTTCTATCTTCTTGTGTGCTAAGGACTTTAGCCAGCAAAATACAGTGAAAAATGATCAACAATATCTCAAAAACATGGAAATCAATTTAGCAGTCAGAGAAAATCATCAACACATCCCAAGAACCAAAGTTGTAGGTTTGTCAATGAGTAGCAATGAGTAGTAGTAGTAATATATATGGCTTTTGACATATAAAGAGAGAAGACAGGTGTTTCTTAATGGTGCACATGTCATAATGCTAACTTCCTCCAATCTTGACTGTTAGAAGTAGGCACCTTCCACTGCAGAAGAAGGGGACACTAATGGTAAAAACTGGGTGTGTGAATAATCCCCTTGACCATCCTCATGCAAGCCAAGCATACAAAGTTACACTATTTACACAACAAGAATTAATGAGAATGCTAGGTGACTATGCTTTATATCTTCACTTTCAGTAATAATGGTGTCATTCTATGTATGTTCTAAAAAAGAGTTGAAATCTGCAGAGACAGCATAATAAAACTTGCAGTTGAGAGACAAGAGAGAAGTCTTCAGCTGAGAGATTATCTTGTAACTTAAAAAAGAAAATAGTAATGAATATATGCAGGTTACTGCTGCTTTTGGGTGGTTGAGAGTGGAAATAATTTTAGGTTTATATCTTCTTGGGCAAGCCTACTGGGTGAATTTATTGATGTTTTTCTTTTTTCTTAGTAGTATTTCCAACTCTCCTCACTCATCCACATACAAGCTGTGAATGGATGAGGAGATAATTGACATCTTATGCTTCAAGATGAACCAATTACTTTGGTACTTTTCTAATGTGTGCTCAAGCACTGCATCAGTACTACTAAAAGTAGTAGAAGTAGTTGTAGTCTATGTCTGAATGACAATAGTGACAAACCATGTCCAAAGTATTGCATCTCTTTGTCAGGTTAGCTCTGATAACCTTTTCCAATAATAGTCAATGATTTTTGAGAATGATAAAAAAAGGGTGTTCATAAAAAGTAGGAGAATGAATAAAAAGGCTATAATAATGATGATATGTAGTAGTAAGTAATAGTAGTAGTAGTAGTAGCAAATGGTAGCACATAGGAAACAGTAGAGATGATGAATGAATGAATGGCTAAAAAAGTAGTAAGTCTGTCAACTCTGCTACTTAAAAAGGGACATATCGAGGGTGTTGAAAAGTGTTGGGTAAATGAGTGAAAGTAGTATACTTGAGCATACAGCATGATTTATATCTTCTTTTTTTGATGAATTGGTGCAATTCTACAGACCCAACAAAGATGAGAGCCCACTAGTTGAGGTGGTAGAAAGTTAATTTGAGAAAATATCATGCAATTTTAACTGCAGACATTGGTGAATTCCACTTACAAGTTGGTCAGTCATAATTTGGTCCATACATGAGCATGGCATAGCATGGG
Source organism: Oithona nana (assembly GCA_900157175.1). Taxonomy (NCBI): domain Eukaryota; kingdom Metazoa; phylum Arthropoda; class Copepoda; order Cyclopoida; family Oithonidae; genus Oithona; species Oithona nana. Next base: position 827,101 of record LT727893.1, read on the forward strand.
CTAGCAAAACAAAGACTTAACAGATGTTTTTTACTAGAGTTGTACTGTATAAAATCAAAAATGTCTTCGGTCTCTTCTGAGAAAGAGTTCTCCATTTGATGGTCTCTTTAAAACAAAATAGAACTTGGTATACTTTTAAGCTCCCTGTTTTGCTTTACAAAGGGAAAAGGTTTTGAGATGATGTCAGCAAGGTGATTATTTACGATCCATTCTTGCAGGACCATTGTTGTTGTTCTTTTTTTGTTCAAATTAGCTACAAGGGTAGAGTAGTAGCCTTACAACAATTACGTTTGAGAGACATGCAAAGTATCTTATGGTCTTCTCTCTTAGTTTTTAAGTAGCATTAGAAAGTAGCTTCATTCTTCAGCAATTCTAAGTTGATAGCAATAACATGGTGGTTTTTTAAAATTGTGAGATATGATTTTAATCAATCAAAAATCTGTTCCCAGCAGCAGCTGCATTGCATGGACTCATGCATGATTTTTGGTTTTGTTTGCTTTGTTGCCAGCTTCGCTTCCAACTTTCAAAAGTGCGAAGTTTTTGCATTGATCTTCAAAGATTACAATGGTACATATTCATAGCATAAGCATGAGTGTAGGAAAAACATTTAAAAAAGGAGGAATATCAGAGCAACCGTTACACAAACTTGAGATTAGAGAAACAAAGAATTAGAATATATAGTAACGAGAATTGATACGTATTGAGTCTAGGTAGTAAAAAGTAGCATGTAGTACTTTGTCCAATGAAAAAAAGATAGGAACGTGAAAAGCTTTGAAAAGATAGACAACATGCCCAACTTTAGCAATTTGTTGTTGGATAATAATGAAAATCAGATATGGATAAATGAGTAGTAGCAGTATTATTTACTCTAAGTAGAAACTGTTCAAGGTGGCTTACAATTTGATATATGTGTGATAAGGAAAGGGGAGAGAAATAGAAAGAGGCGGAGAAGCGGCTCTCCAATTATCATCTCTTTCTTTTAATACCTTTTTTCTCTTTTGAGTATAAAGAACACAATCATGTGATATAAGAGAGTAAAACTAAAACAATTACATCACCACCACAATTTAAAAACTCAAGCAGCTTTAACATCACGAAAAAATGGGATTGCAATCAAAAAACAGTAGTATATAGTAAATATAGATAGTAGTGTCCTAAAGCTTTCGTATATCATCAATCAAAATGAGAATGGAAAAGCGGATTTGCAGAAAAGTAGGTGGTGGTTTGGTTGCAATTACAATGATAATGAAACAGGGTAAACAAAAAAAGTTGAAAGCTCTAGCAGAAAATCTTAAAAAGTACACATGAGTAGTAGTAATTTTTTGTAGTAATGGAAAATTAAAAAAAAGAGTAACAGAAATGTAATTTGAAAAAAACTAATTCACATTAGTGAAAGTGTCCCATATGTATGTGCAAGTTCGGTCAACATCTAATAAACAGTAGCATCAGCAATATAGCCATAGTAAGAGAGTGATTTGGTTATTTTAGTTTTGCCCATTATAAGCTACCTATTACGATTAACCAACTCCATCTAAGAAGTGTAGTTACTCGACAGAAAAATGCCTTTGGTTTTAAAAATGATGTTTGGTATATGAATAGTAATAAATCAAAATTAGATAAGAAAGAATGGTTGTACCTTTTAAAGAACTTAATGGGGTGCAGCACCACTTTTTGGAAGTAGAGTAGGTTTTTTAAAAAAACTGCCACAGAGTAGAGAGCACAGGATTGACACGAGGTAGAGTAGCAATGCGGATGGATAATCAGATGTAAAGGTGTTCAAAGCTTCTTTTAAAAGTAGTGAAGGTAGTAGCAGTGTACCGGCACAAAGTAAGTTTTCTTGCATCAATAACCACAGAGTAGGAGCGAAAGATTGATTTAAAAACCATACACGAGCAACTTGCTTGCAACACTGAACAACGTAGGAGCTTGGAATTTTCTTTCTGATCTTTTGCAGAGATTGATTTAAAGAAGCCAACTTTAAGATCTTTAAGGGCAGCAGAGCAGCATGGTCTCAGTTCCGGGTCGAGTGGGAATGAGCAAAGGGGATTTGCAGTAGCATCATAATAGCCATCTAATTTGTGGAAGGTGTAGAGTAGAAGTATGATATCGAAGTGTGAGGTTAACTGCCAAGTTTTGTTGCCAATCATCTTACTTGGATACATTTATGATTTCTATCTTGAGTAGAGTATTTTTCAAACAGTGTAGTAGTAGTATGCGAGAAAAGAAAGACCATGCCAATAAGCTTGAGTAGCAAGTATAGAGGCAGAACTGCCTCAGCTGCTTCTAAAAAACATTTTTGGTTTCTGGATTGAGAATGACAGAGATTGGAACTTGGACTTGTGATTTGAAGTTGAAGAGCTTCTTTAAACGTGTGTCTACAACCTAAGTCAAGCAAAGGTAAGAGAGAGAGAGAGAAGTGAGCATAGGAAGCTCAGCTGATTATGGCACACCAGGGCATGCAGTAGTAGTAATAATAATAATAGTAATGTAGTAAAATATAACGAAAAAAATAAGATGACTTCTTACCACTCAGTAAATATCTTTAGAAAAGAGAGCAGGGAACACAATTGCTAAAGTAGAAAAAGTGGCAGTAGTAACGATTTGAATAATGGCACATCAAATGTACATCTACAGGTACATGTGTACATGGAGAATAAAGAATAGCAAAATAGTAGTAGTCGTGCAAAGTAAGAGGAGCAACAACAGCCAATTGCTGATTTGCCTTAATAAGTATGAAGCTTGGCCCATTTGCCCAGGAATCAGTTTGCTTTATATCTTGAGGTAGGACTTGATCTCATGGGCAATTGACAATTTACGAGTAGTATAGTGTCCCTGCTTCTGTCAAAAGGGTTGCAACCACCAAATCAAAGGGTAGGTATCAAAAAGCAGTGTCTTGTGACAATCAATCAGTGGTAAAAAGCTCTCATCTAGTCATTGAACAATCATCTCTTCCAATACTTCCTTTCCTCGACCCTCTCTGAATCCTCAATATATCACACACAGACGGACGGATTGCACTGTAGCTAATTTTCTAAAGAAGGGGGACAAAAAACTGCTTTAAAAAGCTTGAGTCATACCTTGCATCGCATCCCAGTGGACTAAGTCATTAGTAGTCTATTGACCAGCAGCAGACTGTCCTTCTTTCTCCTTTCCGGTCTCTCTTAAATGTGTGAAGTTGTAGTGTGTAGTAGTAGTACGGAAGTAGTCCATATGCTAGTTTTCTATCCGCAGTAGTAGCCATAGTCTGAACTAGGTAGTAGTCAGCTCCAAAAAAGGGGTAGTTTTGCTCATTGAATTTATAACTTCCGATCGATATCGATGCCGAACGACGTTTTTGGTAGTAGTAGTAGTTGGATGTACAGTTGCTCGCTCGCGAACTTAGAATTATATCTTGAGTATACCGTCATACGAGCTGGTGTCTAAAGTGACATGCGGTTGCTTAAAAACAGTGGACTCACGACGCTGCTGTCTCGGTCAACGGGGCTGCAGACGTGGCATTCGGTAGTATTCGAAAGATTTATAGCTTGAGTAGTGTACCGGTTAAGGCGAAGTAAGGCGGATGGAGGAGATTTCACATGGAATTTCAGCGATCGGCCAATCAAAGGATTGCAGTTGCGTTTACCAGATTCTAGCTTGCGGATATTCTAATAAGATTCAAAAAGATACCTCACTCTTCAACAAATGGGCTTGTAGCAGCAGCAGCAGTAGCGAGAAGCTAAGCAATGCTAAGCAAATTCAAGGTTTCAAAGGAACAGTGACGAGTAGGACGCCAGTGAGGAGAAGCCTAGCCAGGAGAAGGAGTTACCGAGGACTCAGCGGCCAAAAGCAGTCAAAGCCACACAATGTGGACGACAATCTGCAACGGAAAGGGGCAACGATAGTACTATAGAAACCCTCCTTACTTTCTTTTCAATGCATTGTGTTATTCTAAGATTCTAAGCCAATGCATCGAACTCAGACAGTTAAAAAACAAGACAAAAATGCTTACTTTTTAAAAGTTGATCTTACTTTATAAGTCTAAAAGGAAATTGGACTCAAAAAATAAACAGAAAGCTACCTCAAATATTTAACAAAATGCCTAAAACAAAAAAGAAAAAAAAATGATGCCACGGAGATAAAATTATTTTTTCTAACAAAAGTTATTTATAAAGAACACACGAATTTGCCCTTTTAAATAAAAATATTACAAAAGCTGACGCATAAGTTGAACGAAATGTTGAAATTCCTAACAAATGCCATGATGACTCATCATCAAAAAGACGCCACGCGTTCAATCATAATGACGCCTACTTTGATTTTTCATAAGAACAGATTTGCCCTTTACAATTTCAAGGCTTTCTAATTTCAAAAAACGGTACAATGGACGGACAAAGTGTCATTTGCTCTTGAAATTGTCCATGAAAATCTAAAGTAACTAAGAGTCAGCTGCAACAAAGCGTGACGTCATTCCCTTTCGCCTGGCCAACCAAGTATGGCGTAATTTTTTGACTCGAGTGAAAAAATGCTTTAAAATGTCTTACCAATTTTGCTATTTTATCTTCGTCTTCTTCAAAGGCTTTTGTGGTGAGTGAATGGACACATTGAACGTCCAGGACAGTTTCAGATTCATTTTTCTTTATCTTTCTTTTTTGCCAAAATGGCGGAATTCGCGAGCCTCTGTCCCTCTCCAGTCGCTTCTCCTCACTGACGCCCTACTTTATTGCGCGTCTCTCTTTATATCTGTTCCTGTTGGCTGGCTCCCCCAAAATTCCACCAAAAGTCAAATTATTGTCAAAAACGCCAGAAAAACAATTATTATGTAAGAAAAAAGCCAGTAAATAACGCCTTTGTAAAGAAGGCCTTGACAGGCTTGACTTTTAAACGATTTTTGCTTGACTTCAATTGATTTCACGGAAAAAAATTGTTTATTTCGCGACTTTTATTTTCTTGATTATGTTGTATTGATTTGATGCGTTTTTTGAGGGAAGATGAGACTTTGTTTTAGAAATGTTGGCGGGACTATTTTTTTTTTTGCGTCCTTTCTCCTTCATGAAATGAATCGAAAAAGATCCAAAATCTTAAATCCCCATTTTCTATCGAATATCAAATACTGTAGGGTTTCAAAATATATCATGTTTGATCTGTAAAAATTATTGAAATGTTGATGTGGAAATTGAGTCCAAAATGTTGAAAAATTTTGCCCATTTTTTACCGTCAAATTATAACAACATTCCAAAGGTAAAACTACTACAAATTTTAAGGCAACATAAAGTCAACATAAACTTAGATTTCATTACTTTTCACATTTTTTTAACATCTTGTAAACAACAATTGCAATCTAAAATTAAAATTGAAGAACGTTATTTTTTATTTCATGTCATTTAAAAATGAAAATGACATTTTTCTAAAAATAGACAAAAGGTTCGAGGTTAAAATTGACCATTTTGCAATCCCAAAAAATGTAAAAAACGTGACTTCTCTTCGAAAAAAGCCAATTTATAGTCTGCATGAGTATTTACATTAGAAATAACAATAAACAGAAGAAACAGTGAAGAAATGTGAAAAAGATAAATCAATTTTTAAAATGTTACAACTCATACCCATTCATGCGGACATGTCAGAAGAATTGAAGAGCAACTTCAAAGACCAATGCGTTGCCATCCTCAACGAAGAATGGCCACGTAGTGAAACCCTCCGTTACAGAACTTTAAACAGTTCCAAAGAGTCATTTCCAATGTGCATAGCTTTAGTTAAAACCCCTGAAAATGTTGTCATAGGTCACGTTAAGCTTAGTCAAATTCCATCCGCCGGCCAAGCCATTTGGATTGAAAGTGTTGTCATTCATCCGGATGTACGCGGCAAAGGAATTGGCAAGTACCTGATGCTCAAGACTGAAGAATTTTGCAAAGCCAAAGGATTCAATATAGCCTATTTATGTACAATCGACAAGCAAGTCTTTTACTCCAGATGTGGATACAAATTTTGTAAACCTGTCACAGCTTCTAGTGGAACTGTTGGAATCCGACAAGGAATGTTTGATGGACAATCTCATATGGACAGTCTGATGAAGAAAAATAAAGATGATGACTTGTTACCTAAGCGAGAGGACGAGTTGGGTACATTATGTGCTACTGTATTTCAAGCAAATCCAAGTCTAGGTCAAGAACCATGTATTAAGTTACCTTTGAGAACGTTGCCACGTTTTGTATCATCAGTGAAAATTGATAAATCACAAATCAACCCAGTTACTATTCATAAAGATTTTATGAAAAAAATATTGTTATGATTGTTGTCTTTTCAGATGGCAACATCTTGTCCGGCTACATCCAGACTATTATTACAAAGTTCAAGACTTTGGATGAGATCATCAATGCGGTACTGTTCTTCTTCAACAAAGTTTTCGGATTTGTATCAAGATTTGATGATCAAAGTGGTATCAGAAAAGAGCAAAATTCCAGAATCGCAGATTGAACCAAGGTTGAATGCAATGATGGCCTCCAGAGTCAATAAATTGGAGTCTAGTCAGATGCAAAACTTTATCAAAATTCTGTCTCGGGATCCAGCAAATCATTATGTTTGGGTTAAGGTAAAAACTCTTTAAAAAATTTTTATGGTTTGATTAAAAGGCGTTTGCTTTTTTGTTCATCGTGCGCGCCTTCTTATGCAAATGTAAACAAAGTTATTTTGATTTGTATAATTTCAGGCTTGTGATAACAGAATTGAGCTTTTGAATCAGGACATTTCTATTCTTGAAGAAATTAGAGACATTTTCCTGATAGATTTTGAAGTATCCAAGAAGAAATTCACTCAGATCCTCCAGGTTTTACCCGAAGATTTCTTCCAACGTGAAAAATTACTTCCTTTACGTCAATCTCTCACAAGTCTCTTTGGATTTTGTAAAGTTAAAAAACTCAATGCTGTGGAAATCATCATCAAAATGCCTGCACTATTACTCTATGACCACCAATTATTAGAAGAAAGATTTCTGGCTCTGAGGGACTATTTTGGTACTAAAAATGAAATCAGTGATTTAGTGACAAATTCACCTTCAGTTTTGCTTCAAGATTGGACTCCATTGCAAAGAAAATTGGAATTTCTCATTCATGAAATGCAAGTTTTTCCTGGTACATTGGCTAAAAGCAAAGTGTTGAATTATGATCTTTTGATGATCAAAGATCGTTATGAATTTTTGTTACGAACTGGATTGTACCAACATCCAAGCTTGAAAAGTTTAGGTCCAAAAGCTGAAGCTAAACCTCCTATAAAAGAAATTGCTGAAACCAAATTAGAGACTTTTATTGATGAAGTTGTGGGACATGGATTTACAGTGGAAGATTACAACTTGTTTAAAAAGATGTTGGACGAAGAATTTGATAGGAAAGAAGAAAATCTTTGGTATATTGAAAATGGCTTTGAAGATGAAGATTTCATTTCGGACTTGCACCAAAGTGAAGAAGACCAACGAGGTTATAAACCGGAATGAAAAATATCTCTAAGGAAATATAAACTTTAGTTTTTTATTATAACCTTAAATTGTCGCTAGTGGAATAAATGCTGTAACACTAGCCAAAATTGAAGTTTTGAATTTTCTGTGAAAAAAATCTCGTCGAAATGAAAGAAGTTCTGCACCGTGTAACTTGAATGTAAACAAAATTTCGCGAATACCCATTGTTTCAATTTATATTTCAAATATAAGTCTTGAAAATCCGATACAATTCGTCGCTTAAGAATGTGAAATCTGTCAAAGCAATGCTAGTTTCTAAATGCCATTTGGCATGAGGAATAACCAAATTACACCATTCTTCACCAGGATACATATTGATTCCGGATTGCATCAAAGGATCGGAATAATTCCAACTATTCAAACTGTTTCCGACAGCATTGACAATCGGCAAGAAAATCATTCCAAGTTCATTTGTAGTGGGTTGAAGCCAAGTGTCGTCTTGGGTCAATACTTGTTCCTTTATAAAAAGGTTGCGTGATTAAAACCGCAGTAAAATTGCGTATAAAAGTAAGCAAAATATTTCTCACTCTCAGTCATTTTCGAAATCTCAGTTTGTGAAACTTACTTGCCACAGAAAGGAATAAACCAATTTGATGAACGTGCTGAACAGATTGCCTTCAAGTTTCAAAAACTCCTCCGAAGTCAAATTGAAGCTCTGCGTTGCCAGCCGCACTTCAGGTATGAATTCTCCCAGACAAAATTCCGTAATATCCGGGGTAATACTAAAAATTGACACTTTGTACCAAAGAAATATTCTTAAAGCACTTAGAATTTACTTTCCGTCTTGGTTGAATGCTTCAAGGAGGTAATCAACTAAACCATCAACAGTGTCTTCAGGATAAAGCAGTGTTAACACGGTAGAAAAGTATCCACACATGATCAATCGCAAATCCGGAAAATCCGTTTCGTCTAGAATCGTGCCCCATTCTTCAACGGGTACTTCAATGTACATATCGATGAAATCGCTAGTAATTTCAGCCGCAGTTTGAGGCCTAAAAAATGTTGATTTTATAATTTTGCAATTTTCAAATTTTCCTACAAGAAAAAAATCAGAAAAAAACGTGAAACTTTGTTTACATTCAAGCCAAACAGTGCCGATTTTCTTTCATTTCGACGAGATTTTGCAAACTTATAGGTGTTTAAATCGAAAAAATATTATATTAGTTTTTGCTGATTTCAATGTATTTTACCTTGAATAATTGGACAAGTGAGTAATAACAGAATTATCATTCACTCCCAATCCTTCCATAGCAGCTTGGTAGGCAACATAAGCAAAAAGATCATTGATCCGGACATCCGCAGATCCTCCATTATTCGTTTCACTACCATGCCAAAAAGCCGATCCTTGGCCTAAGATGGCAAAAGTCGAAGCCATGGCAGTTACTTGCTCATTCGGAACGTTCCAATCTTGTCGACCACAGATCTCCGTGACGGTGTGGTAATAAGCAATATTTGAAGCGTAATTACAAGGCTCAAAAATCGGCATATTTCCGTACTCTTGAGTAGTGCAATTGTATTCAAACCATTTTCCTCCTGCAGCACAAGTTGGCCAGGTATCATTGGCTTCCGGATTTCCTCCAGCATTGGCGTATTGAATCATTCCGTCCCATTGGGATCCAACTGAGGTTTGGAGTCTTGAATCCAATGAATTCAAGCAGGTTACTAGCTCATTGTAGAATTCTGGATCGAAAGTTGGTTGACCATTCATCATGACTTGCATTCCATTCAATGCATCTTGCAATGGTTCTGCATTGGTATAGATGCCAAAGCAGAGAAATAGGAACGTAAAGGAGATTGCTTGTGACATCTTGGAGGTGTGTTACAAGAATGACGCAATTCTGCTTCAAAATGATAATGTCCTTTATTTGTATTTGATTTGTCTTTGACGTGTACGATTTAGTCGTTTATTTGATTAGATGATTTTGATGCATTTTTGCACATTGTTTGAAAATTAACGAAAATGTTTCATTTCTATTAACTCTATATATTTTTGGCGCGAAAATTCAAATAACTTTGTTCTGAAAAGTGAAAATAAATCCAGCAAATGTTGTAGAATTAGACTTTTAGGACTGGTTTTCTAACACTTTGTAATGTTGCGAGGTAGTATTATGTATTGTGATAAGACATCTCTTCTTTCAAGGATAAGTTTGAAGCTTATTCATTTTTGGCGTTGGTGTGGTATGGCAATTTTTTTAGTTAAGTTTGATTAAAAATTACCGAACTGGTTAATTCTTAATAGAACTGGTTGTTACAGAAAAAATTATTTTTTACTTCAATGACATGACACGTCAACAATTCCAGTTTTACGATTTAAAAATTATTTTTTTCTAAAGTTGTGCACCGTTTTCTAAGTTAAATAAAGACTGATTTTTCTTATACAGCTACAGGACAAATTGTAGGAGCCTTCCAAATGCATGGCATCGACATGTGCAATAATAGCCATTTTTGCTCAAAATTCAACTACATATTGAATTTAAAAATGAAAATTGAATTTCAATGCGAGTGGCTTATAGCAACTTCCAAACTCGTCTTAGACGACTCTTGAAGCAACGATGAAATGCAAATGGCCCATAGCAACTTCCAAACTCGTCTTAGACGACTCTCCATTCTCCAAGTCTTCTTAGCAACGCCCGCAACGCCTAACTTTAGCTAATTCATGATTTAGAATTAACGAGAGACTTTGTACCCAAGGTGCATCTGGGTGGGACTGAGAGGTGCTTGGAAAAACCTGATTTTTAAGCGCGAGCTATAGCTGCTCGCGCTTCTACATCTTTAAAATCTTGTTCTTGTTGTTTCACAATTTGTCAAATTGGAACAATTTTATTCTTCTGGAACAATTTTATTCTTTTGGAATAACTTTATTCTTTTGGAATAACTTTTTTCTTTTGGAATAATTTTATTCTTTTGCAAAACTTTTTTGATCCTTTCAAGTCTTTCGAGCTTTCCGAGCCTTTCGAGCCTTTTAGCTTTAAAATTTTCTTAGATTTTCTGGCTTTTAGCTTTAAAATTTTAAACTTTGCTCGCGCTTTTAGTTTGAAAACCTTCAAACTTTTTATTACCTCTTTGGTCTCACATGTACTGCTTTAATTTTCAATCTGAAGCATCAAAGAGTCACGTGTTTTTTCAGGTCTGAGTTTTTATTCTTTTTCATTGTTTCGTTTTTCCATTGATCATTTTGTCATATTTTTTGAGATTATTTTCAGTCAAACGAACGATAAGAAAAAAAACGCCTATTCACAAGAAGCCGTCACGCCAGCCTTAAAATTGTAGATTCTAATAACCCAAGCCAAGCGAGAAAAAATCAAGTCAACTTGATGTTCATTTATGTAACTCGTCTGTCTTCTTTTTTAAAACTAGATTATTTTTGGGTGAATCGTTCTATTTATCTATTTATTACTATTTATTAAGTCATTATCATATTTGCCTTTGGTGTCGTACGATCAATCAATCACAAGACTCAAGACAAACAATAATTTCTGCATAATTTGTAAAGAATTCCTTTTCACAAATTATTTAAATAGATATCAAAGTTGTTTCATTTTATACTAGATACAAATTAAAGAAATTGTTAGGTGACGTTTATGAACATTTTTCCCGATTTTGATAATTTCTCTTTCCCTGAATCTCTTCAAAATTCTGAATTCTTAGGAATTATTATTATTTATACCTTAGCAAAATGAGAACTTTTCAAGATAGATTGAGTTGAATTTAGACACTTTGTTCGACATTCCAATTCAGATTCCCAGAAGAAGATCAACAACAAAATAGTACATAAATTCTTTGTGTTCTAAAACTACCCTCCTTCCTGGTCCCATATCACCCTCAAGCAGCAGAGGAGGGTAGTTTTGGGAACATTTTGAATTGCTTTGTCTGCCAACCGAGACCTGTTCTCTATAACCTGTTGCTACATACAGAGCAGCGGAATTTAGAAAACTACGCAGTAACAAAAAGCCAAGCCCACTTGTTGGTCCGCAGGTACAGATGAACCTAACAAGAACTGAACTAAAATGGAGTCTCAATGATTGGGAAATCACAATTTTCATTTGAATTTTCACGCCAAAAATGCCACGAATTCTAATGAATAATATTTGAAACAAATGTTCAGGCTCTTTATCCATATTCAATTAGAATTCAACTCATTCAAAAATTCAATCCCTGGGTAGCGAAAGCAATTCAATCCCTGAGGAAAAACAAGTCAATAGTCCAAGGCTTGGCAAGCCTTGAATAATTAAGTAGGACTAGTCCAGGTCTTCCTTCGCTGCTACTTATAGTCATTTTCCACGTAATCTAGCCTTCTGTAGACGTAGAGTGCTTTAGGAGAAAACCAGAGAACACGCTAAGTGGTTCCTTATAATCTAGGCTTTGATATACAGATACACAGAAGTCTAAACATAAATAATGCTGTTAGAATGATTGTAAAAGTCGATACGACTTCGATATCTTGTGTTTCGACTTTATGTATTCTGTCAGGCAAAGCTAACATGTAATGCACATGACAGTGACAGCTGAAAATACTATAGGAAAAAAAATTATCATTTTTTTTTTTTTGTTTTCGTTTTCGTTTTGTTTTGATTATTCGACAGCTGACTTACCGTGCTGACCGGCTTAGCTACGCAAGTAAGTACAGCGTACAGCATACTTTTGCAGTTTTAATATATCTTGCCATGTTGTACCCAACCGGTTGTCCAAAATGACAGCAATGAGCTGACTCTTTTGATCATTTTCAAACACCATGATCTACCATTACAACTCAAATATCAAATGCATTTTCTCCTGAATTTTATAATATGAAGCAGGCATGCCATTCATCCACATGGTTTTGAGTTGATATTACGTTAATCCTTTTAAAGTCTCCGAAAAAATTGAAATTAATATATGACATTTCTAGTGATTTTTGAACAATGTTGATGGACGACATATTTGGTTTGCTTCGCTCGCAAAGATGTAAAATGAGACTTTTTAAGGGATTTTGAAACACTGTGTCATCTCTGAATTCGAGAAAAACAATTCATGCGCGTAATCAAACTTCCTTTTCACTGAGCAACAAAATTCCCAAAATTCCTAAACTACATAATCATTCTCACATGAAGTAAAAACTAGCAGCGTTTATGTTAGTGAACACAACGCACACCCTCCTCTTTCTAGTTCTTTGCCGAGAGTCCCTCCTCGGAGTCAAGTCAAGCGCTTCTAGTTCTCTTATGGCCTCATATTGACGGAGCACATTTAGGCACTGAGCTCCAAGCGTCTCTCCCCACTTGCCTTCCTCTTTTCAGACACGACAGACGTAAACCCCAAAGCTTCAACCATGAATTTGACCAATGGAGCCACCAGCAAAACCGTCTTGGATCGGTTTATGAGGTTGGACATCACTGCCAGCAAAAAGGTAATTCGCGTCAGCGTCAACTTCTTTCACAACAATTTTTCAATATTTTACTTTTTTGACTTCGTTTTTCAGACCCAATGTATGTACATTTGGATCGATGGATCTGGCGAAGGAATCAGGGCCAAGACCAAAACTGTCAATTTTGCCCCCAAGCTTCCATCTGGTAAGTTTAATTTTTAGCGCGAATATTGTTTTTCCCTTATTTTTTAGTCAATTTCGAAATTCTGCGTTTTGCGCGAAAATCTTCCTTTTTGCAAATTGCTAAAAAATTCCTTCAGACTCTTTAGTCTTTATATAACCCTAAAAATGGAGTTGTATAAGTGTAGCACCGGGAACCGGTTAGATGATGACGCCTCAAATATCGCCAGTCGCCACCGACCAAGCCCCAAATTCAGCATTTTCTGATGTCTAAATAGTATCTGCAGAAAAAAGTAGAAAATGCTTTAAAGATTTATGTATTAGCAGTTTCTTCTTTGATGCCATAGTACCTGCAAGTCGAAAGATACCTAAGTATGGTCGGCTTAGCAACTGCATTTAGTGCAGACGCTTTGGCTTCAGGCACTGGGAAACATGCACCAAGCCACTTTCAAACCAAGCAAGCCCCCTGCGTCCAGAGAGTAACAGAGGAAAAAAACCTGTTTAAAAATCATCTTCCAATTCGATCTACAAATCCCACTAGTTTGGGCCAGGTTAAAAATTTGAGGCATACTTCTGACCATCATGTTAGATGCTTGATTTTTAGGCACTGATGGCACTGTTCTACTTATGTACTGCGTAGAAAACGATGAGGATTTTTTTTGCTACATACACAAATTGCTTTGGGCAAAATTCCATGTTCTTGTTGGAAACATGCAACGATGATGATGATGTGTTATCTTTTTATTAAAGGCTGGAATGCTTGCAATGTTCTATTTTCTAGCTCTAGGCTTTAAACAAAAATATCCTTGTTCTCGCTCACTTAGTATCACATGTCATACACGTGAGCAAAATGTGATATTTGCTATCACACTTTTAGTAGTACTGATCTAACTATATATTTCTCCAAACTACAAAGTTGTCTGTACTTACGTGAGGGGGCTATACAAATCCACAGTTTTAAAGCTAGGAGGTCGAAACTTTGCATGTGGCCTCTACTCATCGTGGGTCAGGTCATGGGCGGTATGAGGCCGGCCTCTGCGGCCTCCGAGGCCATCGAGGCCGAGGTCTCACTGAAGGTCTGGGCCGTTTTGCATCCTAG
>LT727893.1:841374-853344 GCA_900157175.1 Oithona nana
ATGGGCGGTTTTACTACAGTGGGCGGTTTAGGCGCTTTCGGCGCTATGGGCGGTTTTTAGTCACGCCCGCCGAAGGCAGCGGATTGCGAGTAGATATATATATATCCGTTTATGTAGCTGATTTTTAAACCTTCCTTTAAACAAATATTGATGAAACTTCAAGTTGGAAAAATGAGGAAAAAAGCAAGAGTATTTCAGGTCCTCAGGAAATGAGAAAAGAGATCAGAACTTTTATTCTGACTTTCCGTTCTTTTGTTTGAAAGGAAAAAGACCAAGGATCTTCTCTTTGACAAAACTTTGATGTACATACAAAAGAAGAAGAAGGGAAAACTTTCTACTCTTCTATTCTAGAACTTCTTTCATACGAATGTGCACTACAATTTCTTATTTCCTATGCAGAATTGCCTATTTGGAACTTTGATGGAAGCTCAACGGGTCAAGCTGAAGGCAGCAACTCTGATGTCTACTTGCACCCTGTGGCCCTTTACAGGGACCCCTTCCGCTTAGGCGACAACAAGTTGGTTATGTGTGAAACTTACAAGCACAATAAGCTTCCCGCTGAGACCAACCATCGCAAGTCTTGTAACGAAGTCATGGAAAAAGCCAAGGATCAACATCCATGGTTTGGTATCGAACAAGAGTACACCCTTTTGGATCAGGATCTTCATCCTTTCGGCTGGCCCAAAAATGGATTCCCTGGACCCCAAGGACCCTACTATTGTGGAGTCGGAGCCAACAAAGTCTACGGACGTGATGTCGTCGAGGCCCATTACAGGTCTTGTTTGTATTCCGGTGTCAATATTTCCGGTACCAATGCTGAAGTCATGCCTGCTCAATGGGAGTTCCAAGTTGGACCCTGTGAAGGCATTACTATGGGAGATGACTTATGGATTGCAAGATTTTTGTTGCATCGCGTTGCTGAGGAATTTGGAGTTGTGGCTTCCATGGACCCTAAGCCCATGTCGGTAATGCACTCTTTCGTGATATAGTAGAGAAAGCTTCACACACATTAAATATTTAGGAAGCCAAAGTGGACCAAATCAATTACAAATTGTCCCTTTTGTGAAATGCCAACATATCCTTACTTTTGTCTCTCTTTTTTCAGGGTGACTGGAATGGAGCTGGTGCACATACCAACTTTTCTACTTTGGCCATGAGGGAACCCAATGGTCTTGTTGCCATTGAGGCTGCTATCGACAGGCTTTCCAAGCATCATATTCGCCATATCAAGGCCTACGATCCCAATGAAGGTAATAATTTCTATCTGCAGCTCCTCACAATCACAGAATCATCAAAGAGTACATCAAAATTCAAAAAAACAATAATTAATTTTTTGTAGGCAAGGATAATGAAAGAAGATTGACTGGTTTGCATGAGACTTCTTCCATTCATGATTTCTCTGCTGGTGTGGCCAATCGAGGAGCCTCCATCCGTATTCCTCGAGATGTTGCTGAACATAAGTGTGGATACTTGGAAGATCGTCGTCCTTCTTCCAACTGCGATCCTTACCAGGTCACAGAAGTCATGGTTCGCACCTGCTGTCTCAATGAATAAGTCAGGAATAAGACTTTTCAAGAGAATACTCAAGAAACAGAAGAACTTGACAAAAAAATTCTTTTTTTCCTAAATTCCTCGAAATGTTCAACTTTATTACAAAACAACCGATGCATTTTCCAGACATTTTTAAAAATTGACAAATTCTAAGAAATAGATTTTTCTACTAATCCCCATTTCTAATGCATTTTATTGGTTCCTGAAAACTTGATTCCAAAAGGGAAAACAATTTGAACTTGAATACAAATTATGCATGGCATTTTTCATAAGCGTAGTGAGAGGTTGCGTTGAAATCCATTAAATGTTGCGAATGATAGCAGCCATGCTGCTCCACATAATAATCACGATTATTTCAATCTTCGTCGAAGTCGTGATGCAAATAGAAGCTGCATTTCGAACTGCATTTTCAATTTGTGTTGGAGTTCTCAAATCACGATTACAATAGGAAGAGGTACAACAATCATCACATGCCTAAAATAAAATTCATCAAAATATTTGCATCTAAAAGTGTGATTTTCACAATTTTCAGCGCCAAAATTCAAATAGTAAACAAAAGACTTATAGGAGTAAAATTGTTTTTTAGCATGAAGATTTAGATGTTATTAAATATTTCGATAAAATGCAAGAAGGAAGGGAATATTACTATTCCTTTTTAAATTCCTTACCATTGAATCATTTTGTAAACGTACACATCCTTTGATGCACGATTTTTTGTCTACACATAGCTTTGTAACCAATAAGGTCATGCCTTTATCATCTACTAATAGTTCATTCTTGCATACTTGCAAGCCAAGATGACAAGGGATATCGATTGCTTGGCTGTTACATTTGGCATTGCTTGAGGCTCCTTCGCCACATGTGTAACACGTCAATTCTGCAAAGAAAAGATTTTTCATAACAATTGATCATTTTTTGTGCAATTATGCGAAAATTGTTACTAAATTTTGTTCCCATTTATTAATGTTTGAAATAATTTGAATTTTCCCGCCAAAAATCTTTAAAGAATTGAATTTATGCGCTAAAATGACAAAAATTCCAATTTAGATAAAATAAAAATGAATCAAAAAAACTTCGCTTGCAAAATTGAGACTTTTTTGAGGGATTTTCAAACACTGTGATATATCTATAAAAAATGATATTTTTTTTTCGCTTACGATTTTGAATGGTGTCGTCAGATGCGTGGACAAAAATGTCATCATCATATCTGCAGCAAGAAAATATCAAACTGACAAACACTACTAAAGAAGTAAACCTCAGGTTGTGAAAAAAGAATTCTTTCTTCATAGTCTGTGGGAACATTGTAGACTACTGAAGAATAGCTTCGGAGAAATGTCTCCGATCCTAAATTACTCAAATGCCCCGCATAACATCGCTGCTGCTACTCCAGAAGCTACTCTAATTGGCTATTGACTTTCAAAAGTAGATAAGAGGCACTGAAGAAAAAAATCCAATTAGCTCCATCATGAGCTAAACCAAAATGAGTTTACGACGAGAAGCCAAAGTTGCAAGAAGACAAAGACCATATCTAGACATTGAACCTTGAACGCATGTGTAACGGAAACCGTAACTATAATGAGGTCGTTTTCCACACAAAAAATAATGCACTTTTTATTTGTCTAGCGGCGAATGCTACGCGGACACTACAGGGTGGTCAAGCAAGTCTGGTATAGGGTTCTAAATTGCTAAACTTAACCTAACTTGCTTGGCCACCCTGTATACCTAGCAGGCCGAGTGGCCATTCTCTCAGATTGGATTAAGACCTTTCTTTTTTATTGCTAATGGAAGGGACACGAGTAGTAGAACTCTACAGATGATGACATACACCAGCAGAGATAGAGTTGTAAAAAGAAATTCTGCGTAACCTGATTATTTCTTCAATGATGATTGAAATAAGAAGGAAACTTCACATAAGTTAGCTGAGGTCATTTTCTGAATTATAGTGGCGTGATCTTGTGCATTAATGCTACCGATGCCCAAGGTATACCTTTGCCAAACACTATGGTGAAAATTGCACCAAAAAAGTCTCATATTTTTACTTTTGAATTTTAGCAAAAAAATTCAAATTCATGATGTGAAATGAAATATTTTGAATTTCAATTTTCGTGCCTAAATTAAGATGAAATTGTAATTTAGATTTAGCGCGAAAATTCAAATACAGACTCGCTTTGACAACTCACGGATATTTTACTTCAGAATTCCCGTAAAAAGTGAATCAGGAAAATGGCATTTCCTTGACTTACTAGATTTTATCACTCTTTTTTTCGTAATTACAGTACGTACTACGTGTATTATCTCTATTAATCCCATAAAGGTCACCCAACCGAATAAAGTCGTAAAAATTGAAATGAAATTATATACTTTTTCTGCCTCGTAAATTGTACCACAAGTGAAGAAAATTACTCAGTGAAAAAATCATTGAAAATAGTCGACTTTCCACGTCCAATCTTTGCCAATTTTTGCGCCGAGTTTTAAATACGATACAAAAAGAATGAATATTCAAATGAGACTTTTTTGGTGAATTTTAAACACTGTATAATCCTTAATTTTTTTTTCTTGATCCTGATCGTTATTTAGACTCATCACGGCTCATTTTCCCATTACCGAAACGTCCAAATCGGTTTGCTTTTCACCCTTTTCATGTGTAGCAAGCCTTAAAACTCACACTGTATTATATGGCCAAAAAGTCCATTTTCCGTCTAATTTTCATTTTGATCAACCAGATAGCAATCATACAGTGTGAAAAAAAACAGGAAAATTCGTCATTGAACAGAGAGTGAAAAACACGCGATTCTAAAAGTCAATGAAGCGTTATAAGTGAAAAGAAATTGGCTAAAATCAAAAGAATCTCAACTCACACGCCCTTATTTGTGCGGCAATAAAGTTAACTTGAGAGATGCCAAAATCATCTATTCCTAGCCAATTTCCGTAGAGTAGTGAAGAAAAATAATTAGCTCGGAAGTCAGTTCAGATATTCCGTGGGTGATTTATACATCAGTCAAGGATAGAATTCTATTCAGATAGGTGGATAGGTGGCTGTGCACAGTGGACAATTTTTTTGAAAAAATTTCGACCATTTTTAGAAAAAAAAATATTTTGGTGAATTTTGAGAATTTTAACAAAAATTGTCAAAATTCAATGTAAACAAAGCTCGCTTCGCTCGCATACTCAATGTCATAAAAAAATACATTTTTACCTTCTGTGCATTATTCTGGCAACCATTTCACGCGTATTTCACTACATTGAAATTCACGCAGGACTTCAGAAGTCAGAACGTGAATGACTATCGACTTTTTAACACCTATCAAAACATGTAATTAGAGACGCTTTATATTCTGCAACTCCTTTTCAAGATTTCTTGCAAAATCATCTAATGCAAAAGTGGAACAGTTTTAAAAACCAGACAAGGAAATGGGTTTTAGAAAAATCCATTTACAGTTGAGCAGTTGAGTGAAATTGGAGCTCCTAGGATGTGTCGAAATAGAGCCTGTGATCTCTTATTTGATCAATGGTATTTTCATGCAATGCCAGTCTTCAAAAGAGGCACAACTCAAGGGACACACAGAGCATGTAAATCACCAAAAAATGTCTCATTTGATATTTTTATTTTGCTAAAAAGGTCAAAAATTATATCGGTTGTTTGAAAGGAATTTTGTGTTCTAGCGTTCCATTTCGTGAATTTTGATGTTGAAAAATGCCAGCGTTCGTTCATTAGAGAAAACTGCATTTCAAAGCTACAAAGTGCATGAACATGGAAAAATGGTTTCTGAAAAATGTCCAACAATTCCAATGTTACTGAAAATTAGAAACAGGTGTCGTCTATAGCATAATATAGAGTGTGAAAATTCTGAGAGGGAAGCGGCCCACGATTACATTTCAGCCAAATCTGACTTTGAAAATTTTGGCGCCAAAATTCAGAAACAGTTAAGCATCAAAAATCAGATTTGAATTTTCATGCCGAAGACTTTTGTTTTTCGTCCATAGTGGACTAATCTCGTAAATCTATACGAGTTGAGAAATGGCCATCCTGCGAACTACGAACATGACACTACTTTGATGATGCAGTAGAAGAAGTAGAGTAGTTCTGCTCTCCTCTCGTAAAAAAACCGAATATGTCTGCATGTATGATTTATGGTGCGAAACCGAAACCTGAGATCTTTCAAAAAACATTAGATTCGGAATAGAGGAAGTTTTCGCGCTTCGACGAAGCAGCAGTACCACAAAGGCTACCTTCATCATCATCAGGTGTGGGCCGCCGGCGTGTACTACGCGCTACGCATTTTGCGTCAATTTTCCCCCTCCTCTGCAGTTAAAGGACGAGCATCATGCACTAAAGAATATCTAAAGTGAAATTCATTGAAACTTGTGAAATTTTCGCATCATGGGAAACGCAGCAGTGAAATCATTATCTTTTCGGGTCCGCCATGGAAAAGGAGAACAAGTGTAAGAAAATTTTAATTTTCGCGCCAAAAATTCTCGAATTTGTTAAAATATTTCTGATATTTGAAATTTCGCGCCTAAAATACTTTTTGACTTTGCATGTTCATGCTCGACATATTTAGATTTTTAAAAGTTCTAAATATTCATTCGACAAAAAGAATTCTGAAATTGTCTCTAATTTTCACATGATTTCGTAAACGGTTCTTTTTTAATATTGCGAAAAAAATTCTTGACAAAAAATATTCTCGATGCAAAACCACGACGAAAGTGAAGAAACCGCATACACACACACTTGGATACCTGCCATAAAATGTTTTCACTTCAATACTTTGGAAATGGCTTGTTATCCACTGCGGTTACGATTCCTAAATAGTAATAACATCCATCAAAGTTTTCTAAGAGCAATCAGTGAAATCGCTTTATTTTCAACCGAAACTAAACGATTTTTGTCAATGAAAAATATAACTGAAAAAGTCTTTTTTGACAAGATTTTTTTTTGTTATGGTTTGAATTTTCGCGCCAAAAGTTCAACATCAGAAACTGATTTTATATTCTAGCATTTTGGCGCAAAAATTCAAATAAGACATTTTTGCTGATTTTCTAACTCTGTGATTCGTGTTTCAATGCAATTTGTAATGTCTAATGTGTACCGAATTGGGTTATCTTTATGGCCTTATTTCAGGGCGGACATTGCTGTCATCGGGTTGGCCGTTATGGGTCAAAACCTCATTCTAAACATGAATGATCACGGCTATGTGGTTTGCGCCTACAATAGAACGCCAGACAAGGTCACAAATTTCCTGGAAAATGAAGCCAAAAGCACAAACGTACGTAATAATAAGAACATGTCAAAGATATACCAGCGAAATCCCATCAAAAACTTTTTTTAAGTTCACGCTAGATGGCGTCTACAGAATTTTAAATTTTCCATTAAAAAAAATATCGTCAAAATGAAAGCAGTTCTGTACTGTGTAGGTAGAGTGTAAACAAAATTTCACGAACTTTTTCTTGATTTTTTGAAAAAGTAAAATTCAGTCTATGTTCAATTATAAGACGCCATCTAGTGTACAAAACTGTCATGAAGTGTTTCTTAAATATCACATAATGCATAAGGTTGGATTTTTTTTCGTTAAAGGTGGTGGGTGCCAAATCGCTAGAGGACATGGTCCAGAAGCTCAAAAAACCACGTAAAATTATGCTGATGGTCAAAGCCGGTCAAGCTGTCGACGATTTCATCCAAAAATTGATACCTTTGTTGAGCAAGGGAGACATAATCATAGACGGCGGAAACTCTGAGCATCAAGACACCACTCGCAGGTGTAAGGAGTTGGAGAAAAAAGGAATTCTGTATGTTGGCTCCGGGGTGTCGGGAGGAGAAGAGGGAGCTAGGTATGGGCCTAGCCTCATGCCTGGAGGTCATGCTTCTGCTTGGCCTCACATCAAAGAAATATTTCAGGTACTTCTAAAAGGCAAAGTCTAAAGAATACCTTTTTTGAACAGTAAGCAACACAGTCGATAGCCACAGTAGACTGAATATTTTGAAAGCATTTGGCGAATTGAATATTTGATCCTAAAAGTTCTGAGTCATTTTGAGGTTTATTGAGGTCCTAAACTATGGATTGAAACCTTTAAAGTCCAAAAAAATCGAGTATTTCATATAGTGAAAAACCAACGTAAATCCGATAAACTGGGTCTACTTGGATTTTACTGACTATGCAAAGTAGCCCTTCAAGCTATTCGCGGGGGGCGTTTTTTAAAGCTTTTTTAATGGTCAATTGAGGTCACGCAATTGATGTAATTACTCTATTATTCTATTTTAAAGAACACAATGCATTCTTTTTTAAACAGACCATTTGTGCACAATGTGAAAAAGATGCCTGTTGCGATTGGGTAGGAGATGAAGGGGCCGGTCATTTCGTCAAAATGGTGCACAACGGCATTGAATACGGAGATATGCAGGTAAGTTTACTCTTCCATCAGATAAAGTACACTTGACCTCGTTGTACACAGTGTTTGAAAATCACCAAAAATGTCTCATCTAAAGCGGAGCAAGAGAGGCCCGAAGGGCCGACCGAGCGAAGCGTTTTAAACTTTTTTTGAGAAACTGGTCCAAAAAAATCCAAGTAAAATCAATTTTGCCATGTTAAAAAATGAGACTTTTTAAGACATTTTCAAACACTGTTCTGCTCGTTTCAAAAACATGACGAGTAAAAAATTGCAGCTGATTGCCGAGGCCTACCATTTGATGAAAGACGCGGTGGGTCTATCTCACGGCAAAATGGCCGACATTTTCTCCGATTGGAACCAAGGCGATTTGGATTCTTTTCTCATTGAAATCACAGCCAACATTTTGCGGTATAAAGACGAGGATGGATTGCCTTTGGTGACGAAAATTCGAGACTCAGCTGGGCAAAAAGGCACGGGAAAATGGACGGCTATTTCCGCTTTGGATCACGGAGTTCCGGTCACTTTGATTGCTGAAGCTGTTTTTGCTAGGTAGTAAACCCAACAAAATGTTCACATTTTAAATAAGTTTTTAATACACTGTGCCCACTGTGCTAAATTGCAAAACGTTGATTATCAGGCGTTGCAATCTTATTTTTAGCCGAACCTATCGGCACTTTTCAAGATTACAAATTCCTATTATAGTTGCACGACTTGAGCTACTTTAGCTTCGCAAATGATTCTAAATTACTTCTGGCTTCATTCCTTTTTGGTTTTGCAGATGCCTTTCCAGTCTCCAAGAGGAGCGCGTGCGAGCCAGTGGAATTCTCAGAGGTCCAGATAAAAATGCCATCAACAGAATCGATAACAAAACTGAATTTGTAGAGAAAATTCGGTTAGCTTTGTATGCTTCCAAAATCGTTTCTTATGCTCAAGTAATTCGACTTTATTGATTGATTGCGCGAAAATTCGAATTGTGCTAAACTAAATTATTTTTCAGGGTTTTATGCTTCTGAGAGAAGCTGCTGAAAACTTCAAATGGAAATTGAACTACGGTGGAATTGCGTTGATGTGGCGTGGAGGATGTATAATCAGATCAGCCTTTTTGGGAAAAATCAAGTAAGATTCTCTAAATAAGACCTAAACAATATGTATCTAATTTTGATTTTTAGGGAAGCCTTTGTTAAGGATGCAGAATTGTCCAATTTGTTACTAGACGAATTTTTCCGAGATGCAATTCACAAGTGCCAAGGTGCGTGGCGAGACGTGATTTCCAAAGCTGTGGAGTGTGGAATTCCAACACCAGCTTTTTCCACTGCTTTGGCTTTTTACGATGGATATCGAGCACAAAGATCACCAGCAAATCTCATTCAGGTACTTGGAAAATTTCCGGAACTTTCCCTATTCTCTGAACGTTCAAAGTTCACTTTGAATTGCGCAGCGCTGCGAAATTGCAAAAGTGCGTAGAAATCATTCTGAAAACACGTGTTTTTTTCCGTTTCAGGCACAACGTGATTACTTTGGTGCCCATACGTATGAACTTTTGCGAGACCCTGGCAAGTTCATTCACACTAATTGGACAGGTCTTGGTGGATCCGTATCATCTACAACTTACGATGCTTGAAGATCAAAAGAGCCAATTAGTATCAAAGTGTATCATAAAGTTCTATTTTTTGTATAAATTATTGATTAAACAATTGTAAAAAAGAACAACTGTCTCTGATCTTCAAGGCTACTGAAACAAACAAAAGATAATCAAAAAATTCTTCTGTGGATTAACATAAAATTGGCCTTTATCTAAACGTAAATTGATTTCAAAGAATCTGCTGTGCGTCAGAAAACTAATTGGCAATGATTGCAATAATTGAGAGAAGACAAAAATTGCAGAAAAAATAATCAAGAAAAGTGTGTATAATTGGAGAAAAAGTGTCAATTCCAATTCGACCTTGTGGAAGAAAACAGTAGATAAAAATTCTTGTCTACCTGGATTAAAATTATCTGCAATGTTTTGTCAAGCATGATGACAACTGAAAGGTCGTGAAAAATTGTGCATGGTAAGTATTTTTGGAAAAAATTCCATTGATCCAAAATTAAAGTCTCAGAGATAAGAAAGTGAAATTTTCCTTATTCTTCATCAGTTACAGCTTTGACACCTTAGCAAAAAGATGGATTTACTAAAGAAGACAATTCACATGGACTTGCATAACCATTTCCAAAGAAAAGTCTCACATGATCAACTATTCAGTTGCTTAATTTATGACTTTCTTTTTGTCCAATTGGTTATTGGACCTTTATTTGTTGTCACATGGAGAGGAACATGGCAAAATGCAGACACTCTGTTCGATCAACAATTCTTTCAAGGCAAACTTGAAGCAAGTTCAATATTTGTCCTGGTTTTGGGCTTGGTCATTTCGGCAATTTTGGTCTTTGCTCAGCATGAAATCAAAGCTTTGGCTTTGAATTGCAGTAAGCCTTGGTTCTTCATCATCTCCAGATTCTACACCATCATTCGATTCTACTTTGATTTGCTCATGTGGAAAGGAATTTGGGGATTTTACAATTACATCGCTTACGGAACTTGGGTCACTTCACTCTGTTCGTATTTGGGTGGCACAATTGTCCTTTTTGTTCTGAGGTCTTATAAAGCAGCAGTGGCATCGCCAATGGGCATGGGCATCGATAGACCCAAGCTTTACATTAGTGTCCCAACTTACCTTTCCACCAAGGCAAGTGATTCGTACAAATGGAGGATGATTGATGTTCTCATTACAATGCCAGTGAATTTAGTTGCAATATCAGCTTTCTATGGACTTTGGACGGGTTTAGATCATATGTTTGCAAAAACTGATGTGACTTTAGATGGCAAAGGAATGAATGCAACTTATTGTACAGTAAGTAGCTTTAATAATTCACTCCCATGACAGTTTTGTTCACTAAGATTTTGGGCTTTTAGATTTTAGGCTTTGCATGTGGATTACTGGTGTTTACTGGACAATTTATCTTTGTATGGCTTTACTACAAAAACCAAAGCTCTGAAAAAACTTCAACGATGACAAAATCCCAAAAATTATTGAGACTTTTAGGTTACGATTTACTATTACTGGTTGTATTAATTGGTAATGTGGCCAGTTTTCGTGGTATTTGGAACCTCATTGATTGTTACATCATTCCGGACAATTTACTAGTCAGTCGATTTGTTTGTCAATTTGTAGGCCTTTTTTATCTCTTTTTCTTTTACTCTGGTACTTCATTGCATGGAGGTGTAAAAAAGGATAACCAGAATGTAATGGTTCCAAATTTCTTTCTCACTTACCTCTTGAGTAATAAAGATTAATTTTGCATGTCTCGTTATGTCGTCTCGTTTCAACATCTTCGTCAATAAGTTCAACGTTAAAATGTTCATCCGGAGACCAGACTTTTCAAACAAAAAATTTGAATTTTCACGCCAAATATTTTTAGAACCTGCAGGTGAGAAAGTCCGCGATGACAAACAGAATTATTTTTATTTTTGGCAAATTGAAAATTCACATGAGACATTTTTGTGATTTTCAAACATTGTACATCGCAAAAGGCCGAATCCGGAACACTAAACGCAAACGCAAAGCGTCAACGTACTCCAACAAAAACAAACAAATAACAATCCGGATCCCAGTTCGAGTTCACCTGTTGAGCTTCTTGTAAGAACAACGAGAAAAAAAAACTCGTCAAATTGTTGAGTGACAAAAAACTGTTGAAACGTGAATTGTGTGAAACGAAACAAAGTCTTTGAAATATTCGTCAAATCATAAAGGCATAAAATGCAAACAAGAAAAGACGTCAAAGACCATGACCAAATAATTCGTCAAAACGTCGAGACGAAAAACGACATGTGAAACCTCTTCAAATGAACAGAATCCCGATCAATTCACAATCTGGGGTAAGTTAAAATATATCTTCGAACTCTTGACTGACTACATACCGTGATTGGACGCATAAACTGGAAAGTGAAAAAGGTAAAAACGAACTTCGTGGACAATCTGGATTTGGTCATCACAT
>LT727893.1:853676-894173 GCA_900157175.1 Oithona nana
AGAGCAAGATAGCCTTATGAGTCACTCCCGGGAATGAAAGCGATAGGATCGGCCTGGTTGTGCGGGGAGTTTACCAGTAATCTGAGTTAGATGGAGATATTTTTAATGTAACTTTTAGGAGTCAAGCTGCCTAGCTCTTTGCACCTGGTTTACCCCCAATATCACCCCGGTTCACACGACAAGTTGACCCGGCATTTTTGCATGATGATAAACTCCGCCTGTTATGGTACCAGGTTGGAAAAGTAGTGACGAGTCTGGCGCCTAATATCTTACTAAATACTAATGAACAAAAAATCAAAGTTTATCTTTTCTTTTGCAGGTTCGTAGAAAATATGGATTTACTTGTAATCTTGGTGACCAGTCAAGAGTTCGAAAAACTTCTTTGTGATTTTAGGTTAACAAATTCTAACACTAACACTGATTCGTATTTTTTTCATGTATGAGCCCAATCACGTAATAAGGAAGCTGGTCAACCTAAAATCAATCCGGATAAGGATCAAGTTCGCCGAGGTTTTGTGCGGAAAGATACGATGGCAACCAACAGTCAAATGGAATCATCGTGAAGGCATCGTTATTTCGTTCCGGATCAAGTACTTCACGAAGTCTATGATTTAATTTATTGTCTGTGTTTCTTACGAAAAGGGGAGAGGGAAAAATGGGGGTTGACTTCTGTCTACAAATTATTTCCTTATCCAGGGATATTTATCTGGATTCCAGTTATAGGTAGTCAACAATTCTTCGCCCTTTTTGATTGGTTTTATGGTTCTCCAAAGAGTTAGTAAACCGTATCTTGCTGTATCCACAAAATCCGGATTAACATTACGATCATGATGATGATTGATTTTATGTCCATAAGTTCCATTGTACACTTTGATATCTTCAAATCCGTGAGGAATATCTGTGTGAACTCCAGGACAAACGGAAACTGCTTGTTGATAAACAAATGGTGCGTCTGGATTTTGGTACTTTTTGGCTAGTCTTCGGTTATTCTTGATACGAAATCCTCCAAATTGTGCAATCAACGAACTTTCAGGAATGTCAATTTTAGCCACCAAACCATCGCCTTTTACATCATCGAACCTTTTGACTTCTAAATATTCTTCTCCCAACTCATCTTGGACTTGAGGCTGATCGCCAAATGTATCCTCAGTTGGAGGTTTGTAATGATATTCTTGCTTCGTATTTCTGTCTTTCAACTTCAATTTCATCATTAGATTTTCATCACATTGATCGTTTTCGTAATCGGCTTTGCGTCCGGATATCAATTGCTTATTCTCATCAAACGATCCTTTCAGCGCAAATGGAGCTCCTAAGTAAATATAAGCCGCGGCTTCTGTTGGAAATGTGGAATTTGGATTGTAAATTATGCTGTTTCCAATCAAGATGTTAAATGTAGGGCCTTTTGCCATTCCATTGATATCAAAATATCCTGTAAGGTAAGATCAACGTTAGTTTCAATTTTCAACGTTTTTCCGCTAGAGGACGTTTTTTTAAAAAGAAAGTTAAACATTACCTATGAAAGCTAATTTTCCTTGTTCAATTTTGTGGCACAATAAATCTCTGGACATTCTTCCAAATTGTTTGACTAATCCACAAAGATTTCCATATGTGCAAATAAAACTGGTTAACGAAATGGTTTGGATTTCGGGATTATTGGATGAAAAATGGATTTGTATGGTTGACTGTAGTTCTGGTTGAAATGTTGCTTCCTTGATCAAATTCATCTTCAAACCATTTCCATGGAATATTTTTGCATTATTTTGCAAAATGAATACCTCCTTGATCTTGAATTCTTTTGGAAATTCAAATTGATCCATTTTTAATTGAAAAGTCTCAATTGTGGACTTCAGTAAGCCATTTTCCACTTTTTTGAGGTAAAAAGGCACTAATTCTACATTCTGGATGAAATGCAACCATGACAATATTGATTTTTTCTCATTGCAATTTTTTGGTACATTTTCTAGAGCTGAAGTGGAAGCCAAAATGAAAATGAGTTGTATAAAGATTTGTAGTTTCTTCATGTTTTTGTCACTGGTCACACTTGAAGTGATTCGTACATCAAAGGAAAGTTACTCAACAACTTTTTCATGTATTTTACAACATTATCTGATTTTTTTCCTTTTAATTTCCTTTCAATTTCCATGTAATTCTGATTCTTTTAGATAAATGATATTTTGAGGGTTTACTTTTATGTATTTAGTGATTTATTTCATAGAATTCATCCGCATCAATCAAATGTGATGCAAGTTAAAAAAGTTCCGAGCGAGGTTGCGTTGACTCCCAAAACATCAATGTTACGTTTGTTTCACGAAAGAAACGCGTTTTTTAAGTTGTAAACAACGTTTTTCCATAATTATCAAGGTAATTTAGTGTAAATGGGAAATAAACTGGAAGGTAAGATTCAATTAATCACCAATTTCAAGCTTTTAAAAGAATTACAAATCAAAAATCCAATCTTGGTTAAGACAAGTGTTTGGTTTCCCGCCTAGTTTGAATGTTTATCTTTGAGTAACTTTAGGGCCAAAGAGTCAAAATTAATTCTTCCAATTTTGCCAAATCCAAGATTTTAAAAACGTCAATTTTTGACCAGAACGAAAATTCAAAACTCAAGCCAACTAATGACGACAAAAATATATTTTTTGGCTTGTAAATCACGTCAAAAATCAAATTTTCAAAACTGTTCAATTCATGAGTCCCGTCATTTTTCGCATCGTGTGGCTGCCCTTGGACACTTACTTGCAATACACACTGTGTCAATCAAGATTTCAAAGCCCATTTTAAAGCCTATAAAGCACGTAAGACCTACCAAAAAGTAGCCAAATGTAACTTTAGTCAAAAAAGTCCATGTTGCACTACTTTATTTCCCGATTTCTTTGCTAAATACTGTTCTGGAGGCATTTGCGACTTTATTTAATTGACTTTAATTTTTTTGCAGTGGTCAATAAGAACGTTGACAAAATGGAGCCTCCGATAGAGGAAAATGTAGTCAAGAAGGAAAAATCACTAACTGCCCGGATTTTAAGCTCGGCGGTATGTATTTATGCCCTTAAAAAAGTGATTTTGTTAAGCACAAATTCATAAATTCCGATATTTTGCAGGACTTGAAGGATATGATGAGTGGATCATCTAAGGGTCTACCTATCAAAGTACCTACTATTCCTATCAAAGTTATAACGTCAAATGCATCACAAGTAAGTTTTAAAAGTGTTTATTCATCAGGTTTGCACGAACTGCGAAGTCCAAAACTTGTTTTGATTCAGGTGACTTTCTCACACAACAAATGGACTAAATGCCAATGCGTTCATGACGTTCAGAACGAATGAATGTTTTTTAGGATTTTAGGCAGCGTTTTCAGAAATTAGGTTTAAATTATCTAATGTAGATGAGCAAGCGAAGCAAGCTACGTTCTTTTCTTGCTTATTGTGCATTATTCATTAGTGTTGTTTAGAAGCCTGTTTACACCTAATGTCGCATTTTTCGTAGATGATTTATGCAAAATTTCATCTGATCCGTAGCTGATTTACCTACTCCAAAGTCACATTTGACGTAGCTGATTTATGCAAAAGACATTTAAACAAAATTAATTTTACACATATTTACCAAAACTATTTTCCCCACTTTGATGCAACGCATAGTATTTTCCGCCACAGTCACCACAGTGTTTTCTGTGTTTGTGATAAAAATGACTCAGTTAGTGAGGTAATTTCCGGAGTGAAGTCAAAGGTAGCAATCTTAGTCTTGAGTGACTAAACCCCCCTTTTTTAATTTCTGTTTGCAGCCAACTACAATCCCAGGTGTGATAGTAGCCAAACCATCTGCGACCTCACCAGCCTCCAACCTCATTTTAAAAGGCAAAACCATTCCATTAGTGTTAGAAAAACAGCCTACAAACAAAGACCTACCTGTCAGCTCCACAAATTCAGCAAACTCGTCATTGGTGAATCACAGTCAAGCCAACAATGCAAAAGTCCCAAATATTTTGCGAGGTACCAATTCACCTTCCAAAAATACCATCGACAGACAAGTAGTTTCACATGAAGCCACAATTGAACTGAAGAAGAACCTCTTGATCAAAAATGCTAACATAGTGAGTGTTCCCAAAGTAGTCAATGGAAAACCAATAATGGCAACGTCGCCATCCGTGATAGTTCCCAAAGCTGTTGACCTTTTGCAACCTTTGAATGCTTCCACAGAAGTTGAAAATCCGTCGGAAAAGGAAAACTTGGACTTGTCCGAATTAAACTTGAAATGTCAAACCAATGAATTAGGTGCTATCGAAATCATCAAAAGTCCAGTAGCTGAAAAGGAAGAAGTTCCTGACAAAAAGGAAAATGCTAATGAGAAAGTAACTGATGAGATCATGGATGAATTGATGTGTAAGGAAACTGTTCAGCCAAGTCCTCCAGCAAAAGAAGTCAAGAAAAAAGAACCCAAAGTTCGTGATGATGATATTTTATGTTGCGACGGTTGCGGTTGTTACGGTATGGCCGGAGAATTTTTCAACGCTCAAGCATGTTCAAGTACTTGTCATTCCCGAATTTTACAACGTAATCGAGAAAAAGAAAAGAAAGAACGTGAATTAGCCGTGCAAAAACAGCGACGGGAACAGCGTAAAAAAGAACAAAAAGAGGCCAAAGAAAAATTACAAAAAGAAATACATGAGACTAATGATAACGAAAATGAGAACATGGTCATCAGTGATGCCGATCAAGATCAGGAAAGTGAAATAGGAGATAAGTTGCCGTTTGATTCTCCGCATCCTTGGTTAGATAGTCAACGTGGATTTTCCTGGTCAAGGTACTTGGAATGTACAAATTCACGAGCTGCACCTCCAAAGCTTTTTATTGAAGCTTATCCCAACCGTGAAAATTCTTTCCGGATTGGTCATAAGTTGGAAGCCATCGATCCGGAACATCCGGCAGTGATCTGTGTTGCAACCATAGGTAATTTTCAAGTAACTTTATTTTGAAACTGTTTTGAGTAATTTTCACGATTTTTTTTCGTTACAGTTCAAATCCAAGGATTTCGCGTCCTCATCCATTTTGATGGATATTCACGAGCCTACGATTTTTGGGAAAATGCAGGATCACCCAATTTGTTCCCTGTTGGCTGGTGCGAAGCTCACAAACAGAAACTTTTTCCTCCACCTGGCTACGAAATGTTTACTTGGAAATCCTATCTAGAAACTACAAATAGGTAATGTTCAACTCCTTTTACTTCATGACAGATTTACTATAAAACCTAAGACAAAATCCAGAAAAAAAATCGTGAAACTTTGTTGACATTCAAACTCCTTTCATTTTGCCGATATTTTTACAGAAAAATTCCAAATTCATATTTTAATATAATATAGGCGCCCTCTAGCGGCAATTTTAGGTTATATTTAAACTAAAGTTGATCTTCCCTTATAGTCGTGCAGCTCCAAAAGAAAGCTTTCCTCATTTTGCCAAACCACCCAAATCCTCGGAGTTGAATGGCTGGAAAATTGGTCTTAAATTGGAGGCTGTGGATCGATCTAATAACACTTTGGTTTGCGTTGCAACGGTCACTAATGTCATGGATGGACGGGTCTTGATTCACTTTGATGGTTGGGAACTGGACTATGATTATTGGGTCACACCTCATAGTCCTTACATTCATCCTAAAGGCTGGTGTGCAGAGAGGGGCGTGGTCCTAAATAAACCTAAAGGGTATCGAGGTGATTTCACTTGGGAACGATATTTAGAAGAAACACGAAGCAAATCCGTGCCCAATTGGGCTTTCAAATCCACCAAACACGAAACCACCTATTTCAAAAAAGGCATGAAGCTCGAAGTTGTTGACAAATGGAACCCAATTTTCGTGAGGGTAGCAACGATAACTGACGTGGCGATGCGACAGGTCAAAGTTCATTTCGACGGATGGCCACATGATTCATTTGACTTTTGGATCGAAGATGATTCTCCTAATTTGCACCCGACAAATTGGTGTAGCAAAACTGGTCATCCATTGTTGTCGCCATTAAGTATGTATTTTATAAGAATTTTGCATTATCTCAAAAAATCGTGAAAATGCTCCGGTCGTTTACAATTTCGGTTTCACGAAAAAAATAACAATTTTTTTAGCAATTTTTAATTTTGATTTTTTTTTAAAGCTGTGGAAGAAGTCTCATATCACATGGCCAACAATAGATGTCCAACTCCAGGATGTCGAGGTCAAGGCCACGCCAAAGGCTACGAGTTCGCCAGTCACCAAAGGTTGATCGACTGTCCCTATAACCCTCAGAATCTCGAAACTGATCTCAAACCTGACCGACTCAAGTCAATGCGTCGACCAAGCAGAACATACAGCACAGATTCAGACAAGTAATATTTTCTCCAAATTACGTCTCCTTGCAAAATACATTGAAAATTTCAATCTTGTTTCAGGACTCGACTGGAGATTGACGAAGATCCGGATCCGGAATTAGGACGAGGGAACCGAATCCGAAAAAAGCGTAAATTTTTCGATGACAATAATAGTGAACCATTGCTGAATGGTATCAACCATAAAAACATCGAAAATCTAATACGGCACGATGTCTTCAGTCCGGATCACTACGTACCCAACAATGACACAATCTTGATCAATGACCAAGAAAATTCAGCATTTCTCAAACCAGTGACGGCAAATTTGAGTGTTAATCAAGTGAAAAAATGGACGCCAAACCAAGTGGGGAATTTTGTGCGAAATGTGCCACGATTAAACATTGAATTGAACAATTTAGAGGCCAAAATAGTGCAGGAAGAAATCGACGGTGAAGCGTTCCTACTTATGACTCAAAGTGACATGGTCAACCTCTTAGGTCTCAAATTGGGTCCAGCCATCAAGATTTTCAATGCACTTTTACTTGTAAAGAAATCGTCTGAAAATTGATCTTATTCTAAATACACTTGATGATATATCTCATATTTCTGATGCAAAGCGTTTAAAAAAGTCAAAAAAGTTTCATTTTTCAACATTGCACGTCCACTGTCCAAGTGTCCACTGTCGCCGAGACACTGCCGACTGCCGAGGTTTCAAATTTTCCCGCGTCCGCAAGTCCGCAACTCAATTCTCAGTTCTCAGCTCACCAGTTTGGCTTCACGTTACGCAAACTAACGAAGACAATCAATTTTGTTTGAAGATTTGAAGACTTTTTCTTTAAAAAGAATGGAAGGGCCATTACAAGGAGAGGCAAAAGAGGCTGCGATCCAACGGTTCATTCAACGAATGAATTCTGCAATGCAAATTCATGGCGGTATGCCTCCATTTCATGAGCGGCATATCGCCATCTACCAAATTATGGTGTCTCCGGAATGCTCTGAAATACAATTCAGTTCGTTTCCTGTCAGTAGAGAAGGCATCGCTGAAAATGATTTCGCCAATACTTACTTCAAGAGAGACTTTGACCCGAACTTCAAAAGACTTTGCAAAGAATACGAAGACGATCCGGAAGAATACTTTCGCAAGTTTGAGGCGATGAACTACGTTTATTTCGAACCCGTGCCGCCCCTAGAAATTAGCCTTGCCACCTTTGCTGCACTTTTCAATGAAGACTGGACCAGAGCTGACCATGAGTACAACATCAAGTTTGTTCCACGATTCAAGAACTACATAGGAAAATCAAAATTGGATGAAGTCGAACGATGGGCAAAGCGAGAAATGCTTTCTTCGTGGCCCGGAAAGAGACCAGAGAATTTACTTGATGGTTTCGAAAGCGTTGAGGATGCCATGAACTACTTTGTGTACAAAACACCTTATTATGGAGGGGAAATGCAAGATTGGACAGACCTCATGTCTGGAAAAAGTATTCGACCTGATGAAGATGCAGATATGAACAAACCGTTCATGAAAAAGGATGAGAATTCGGGTGAATTGGTAATGGCGGAAGTAACTAAAGATGAAATGAAAGCACGACGAAATTTGCGAGATTTCCTCAGAGAAAAGAAAGAATCCAATAGGGTGAAAGCCTATGTTACCAAAGGGAGAGCTGAAGATTATGACATTGAAAAGGTACTCAAAGACCTTGAAGATGTCGACTCAAGTAAGAAATCTAAGAAGAAAAAGAAGAAATCCAAGAAGAAGGAGCCAGAAAATATGAGGGAAACTATGGATGAATCTCAAGAGGTTTCTCTTTCGGACTGCACAATTTGCTTCTGTCCAAGGGAACAAACTTGGATGGTCGATCCTTGCGGACATGCCACTTTCTGTGGGGATTGTATTGGTCGCATTTTTGAAGGAACAAAACGGTGTCCAATGTGCCAAGCTAAAATCACTAGCAAAAAAAGAATTTACCAATGAATTGAGTCTGAAATAATATTAAAATTCAAAGTTCTTTCAAAATAAATTTTGTTTCACGTAGTTTCACGAATTCGTTATTGTTCAACTTCTTCGATGATAAGATAAGAAATCATTTATGCTTTGTTGTCACAGGTGTTCAACTTCAACACAATGGAGACTTTGGCAAAAGCTTACGTGGATTTCATTTCGCTATGGCATCCGTCATGGAAAGGGTTGCCATGGAAAGGATTTTCCAGTCCTATCGAAAGATTTCAGGCAAGTTACCAAAATTCACTTCTTGTTTTTACTATTACTAAAATTCAAATTAAATTGGTTTTAGGTTTTGCCAACTTTTGTCATCGGTGAATTTGTGTTCATTTTCGCTGCAATTTTACTGTTCGTCCACGCCTTCAGACATGGTCGAGTTTACATTATGCTTTGGATTTCAAGTCTTGTCACCGGCACTGCCAATGATGCCATTTTCATGGCTCTGCCTCTTGTGGATAATTTTTGGCAATCGCAAGCTTGTATAATGCTTACACCTAGGATGCCATTATACATTCCTTGTGTCTACGTTGTCTTTATGTACACGTCCACCGTAGGTGCTTGGAGATTCAAGTTGCCAATTTTGGGACAAGCTGCGCTATCCGGACTGATGGGTGAAATGATTTATGCTCCTTATGACATCACAGGTATTTCTAACATTTTAGGCGCGAAAATTCAAATATTCAAATTAAAAATTCTAGGAAACAGATTTGTATGGTGGACTTGGCATGACAGCGATGCACCAATCCGTGACCGATTCTTAGGTGCACCTGTCGGATCCTCAGCTTGGGTCATCACATTTTCCTGTTCATTTCAATTGATTTGGAGGCTTTTATTGACTAATGAACAAGTGAAAAAAGGCACAAATCTGAGTCTATCTTCGATGATATGGAAAATAATCATCAGTGCCTTGACCAGTACACCTTTGATGATGCTCCAGATGGCCTTTTTCCAACTGATGTCTGGAGACGCTCAAGGATTACCCACGCTCAGAACATTGATTTCATGCATCACTGTCTATTCATTCCACATTTACTTCTTGGCTGCGGATGAAAAAGATGAGAAAAATTTGCTTTTTAACAAAAGAAAAGTTGATCGAAGTGTCAGAATTTTCTTCACTTTGTATTTCATTTACATGTTGGCCAATATGATTTTTGGTGTTCCGGAACATCACATGTCCACTGGAGTGCATCAAGTCGTTGGTGAATGCGATGTATTTGACACAGATATGACAGGGCATAAACGACAGGTATACCTATGCCAAGAAGACTTCAACGAAGATTTCAATTTCCAATGTCCCGCCTTCAAAGATTTCAAGCCAAAATTGGTATTTCACGGAACAGAATGGTACACTGTTTGTGCTAATGGATTTGCCAACCATACTGACAAAGTTAATCATATCATCGCCATTTTCCTCCTTAGCATCTTAGGGATTTTTACTTATCGTGTGGCCTTTACAACTTTGAAAGGACCCAAGAAAAAGTCGCAATAAAACGTTGAAAATGTCTCATTTTTCAAGTTTCAAACCAGTAATGAAATGACTTTTGGGCATAAATAAATTCGTTAAAGTGAAGGGACATTTTTTGGAACTTTTTTGTACAAACTTTTGGATGTTTGGCGCGAAAATTCAAATAAACTTTGGAAATGAATGTAGCTATAGCCTCTAATTTACTGAGATAGAAAATTAGAACGATCAATTTCAAAAGTCGATTATCGCTAATTTACGCATCGTCGTCGCGTCAACGCCACCAGTTGATTTTTTGTTAATGGCATTGAGGTCGAGGAGGCGGCGGCGAGAAAAGAGGTACCATCATGAATGTGCATCGATTGATTAGGTAGAGAGCACTTGCTGAAGCCTTGATCTACAAAAGACCAGTCTACTGCTTGGCCTTCCGGCGATAACATGTTGGTTTGGGGACTATTGTTGCTGCTTTTTTCCGCATCGTCATTTTCCGATGATTCAGTAAGTCTCTTTTTACAAATTACTTTTTCTTATTTTTCTGCCAAAAAAGATTTGAAACGCTTCGCTCGGTCGACCCTTCGGGCCTCCCTCGCTACGCTTTGGACAATAAAGAAACTGGGTCAAGTTCCGGATCACTGTTGTTTTAGTTACCCAAATCAACACTTGACTCGAATCCAAATATTCTTATATATTTCCAGTTCGAATGTTGCATGGGAGGCTGGAAAAAGGTTGGAACAGTGGACATTTGTCGAGCCCCATGCTGTCCTGGTTATCGCGAGGTCACGGAAACCCCGCCCTTGTTACAACCGGTGGCTTTTTGCCTAAAAGACCCCAAAGCTAATGACTTCGATCGACTCGTCAAACTACGCAATGACATCCATTCTTATTGGCAGAAAAAACGATGAATGAAGACCGAAAAACCTTTTTAACAATGAGACATTTACAGTGTTTGAAATTATCACATTTGAATTTTCACGCCAAAAATAGAACTAAGAATTTTCAGTGAAAAAAGTCGTCAAAATGAATGGATTTCGCTTAAATGTAAACATAGTTTCACGAATGCTGATGATTTTGTAGAGAAGAAAATAAAGTTCGCGGCCTTCTTTATACGCTTTTTTCAATATTTTTATTTTTCCGTTGGGTTCATTTTTTCTTAGTTTTTTTTTCTACCCATGAAAAAGGGTATGTAGTACAAAAGGGGGCCATAAATCATAGAAGAGTAGTGGAGAGTTGGAGGGATGATGCCTACTTCAAAGATGTTTTTTTTTTCACACAAGTTGCCTCTTTTTGGATGATTTACAATACATAGAGATTATTCGTTACGATTTTTTTTCAGGAGCATCATTTTTGGTCTTACATTTTTTTTTTTGTTTTTCACGCGAATTATTTTTAGGCTTTCGAATTTTTAAAGTGATTTAACGATTTTTAAGTTTCATTAATTTTGAGGCCAACTGACCCGGAGAACAATTGAAAGTGTTGTAGTTGACCTCGAAATTTTTTTTGTGGGATATTTTTTCAAATCATCACCTTAAAATTCTCAACCTTTTGGATGATTTTTGGAATTTTTTCTACATTTTTTGCTTTGTTCGAGACGGACATTTATACGCGCGCTATGATTTTTTAACAGTTATTATGGGAGGTGTTTTTTGAAGGGATTTTTCTTTGCAAATTTTTGCTTTTGTTTCATAGAAGAATTTGAATCCTCAAAAGTGCTGAGGACGATGTTTTTTTGAAGGGGGAAAAGTAGAAAAAAGGCCGAATGGTTTTAGCCTTTTTTATGTAGTAAAAAGGGTGTTTCAAGGATGTTTGTTTTCAAATTTTTACTTAGGTTGAAAGTTGACTCCAATGATCTTGATTTGCACTTAGGAGGAGGTTGGTTGGTAAGTTTAGTTCAATGTAGAAATTTTTTTTTGTTTAAACTTTGCAAAAAATTTCAAAATCCCTTTTGATGACAAAAACACACATCAGAAAATAGATATTACTAGAAAGATTGTTTTTTCATTGTTGGCATTACTGGAACCTCCGATTTTATGGCCTCGAATTGTGACTTGAAGAAAATTTCTGATCCACAACGGAAAGATTTTGAGTTTGTTGTTTGAAAACAAACGTTTTTTGGTTTGTTTTTCTTGAAGAGGCAACTGTAGACATAGATCTTCATCTACTAACATGCACTTGATGTAATTAATGATGCTCCATAATTAGCAGCGCAATTAAGCGCTGCTTTCACCGCCACCGCCGCCACGGAAGCCACGACCGCGAGGTCGGCCACCTGAGGAACGGCCACGGCCGCGACCACCACCACGGGGTCCACCACGGAAGTCGCCGCCACCACGGAAGCTGCCACGGAATCCTCCGCGACCTCTGAAACCTCCACGTGGACGGCCTCTACCGCGACCACGACCTCCGCGGCCTCCACCGTGACCTTCATCGTCACCATGATCGTGACCATCCTGTAATCAAAAAACCATGAATGAAAATGAATGAAATCGTCTCAAATGCATAGTGTTTGAAAATTAGCAAAAATATATCATTCCAGTAATTTGAATGTTCGCACCAAAAGTAAGCTTTGTCGTACTTGATTTGTATCGCTATTTTGAATTTTGAATCTAAATTCTAAAATTGGAATTTTTTTCTAGCTTTCTTTAAAAAAGATCGTTAAAACTAAAGGAGTTCTGTACTATTTAGCTTGAATTTTTTCATGATTCACAAAGTTGCAGATAACGAGACTTTTTGAATGTTTTCAAACATTGTGAAAAATCAGGTAGGAAATGCATTAAATTGCACTTAATTTACCTCAATTTCGCCGTTGCCGCCGTCTTTATCAGGGTACTTGTTGAATCGGCTGCCTCCACGTCCTCCACGGATGTAACGGGATCTGAATGGCCGACCGCGACCACGGCCGCGTCCACGGATGGGGAAGGAGGGCTTGGTACTCTTTACAATACTCCCTTCTTCGCCTTCTGTGGTTTCTTCGCCGCTAGTGTGTTCCCCGTCGCCCTTCTCTGAGGGAGTTTTACCCCCTCGACCTCCACGCGTATATCGAGGTCCTCCACGGCGGCCTCGGGTGCCTCCGCGTCTGCGATCAGCCGCGTAGGGCGATCCTTTGACAGGTACTCCTTCGGGTCCGGAAACGTTGGACGCTTCGTTGCCCTTTTCGCCGACGACGACGTCGAACTCCACGACTTCGCCGTCCCCGACGGACCTGACGGCCTTTTTGGGATTGTTTTTGATGATGGCGGTCTGGTGGACGAAGACATCCTCCTTTGTGTCGTTTCTGTAAAGGAAGGTCAACTTTAGTTTCAACATAACATAATTATTAGTTTTCTCTTAAAAATATCGTCGAAATGAGGAGTTCTGCACGGTGTAGCTTGAATGTAAACAAAGTTTCACGAATTTATTTCATGATTTTTTGGGTTACTTTTAAAACGCTGCCTAGGCCTATATGTAGAATACAAAACTTCCATGAAGTCAAATATGAGTGGAGCATTACCTGTTGATGAAGCCGTAGCCACTCTTGACGTTGAACCACTTGACAGTGCCGGTGACTTTGGTGGCGATGATTTCTTTGGGCTCTTCGTTCTTAACGGAGCCTTCTTCGTCTTCGCTGCCGGACTTTTCGCCGTTGGTCTTAACGACGTCCTCGATGGCAGGGCCGTTGTTTGTGGCCGTTGCTGTGCTGTTCTCCGGGTCGCTCATGATGGTAAGATGGTCAGGTTGACGACCTGAAATATAAAATATGGTCAAAATTTGTTTACTTTTAGAAAAATCTGGGAACTTTTGTTATAGTTTCTGCAATCTTGCGCTAATACCGCATTCATTTGACGAGGTTTTTTCGAATATGCAGAAAAACATTTGATATTCACAAGTCAAAAACTAAGACAAGTTGTCTGGTGCATTTTCATGTCATTCAATATTGATTTTTCAGTCAATTGCAAATTCAAGAATCAATTTCGGAAAAAATTGAAAATTACGCTTTATTAAAAAAATTGGGTTCGCAAAAAATTAGAAGAAATTGCCAAAAATATTGATTGCGTTGATTTGCTCACATGAATAAAGTAGGTCATCACATATGGCCAACTCAATTTCGCATCAATATTCAAAGTTTAACTTAAATTCATGGCTTAAAACGAAGCTTGACATTATCTCCATGGAATGACAACTCGGATTTTGATTGATGTTATGTAATGACAGAGATTTTTTCAATTTTCTCACCTTTGTATTCCCCCTACGTCTCTCGAAAAAGATGGCGTTGGTCCTCGTGGAGTTTTAATTTTTTCACCCTTCTCGTACGCCGCGTCGTGTGACGGATCGAATTAGAAAATCAAATGCCAAAACTGTTTTGAAGAAAAATATAACTTTTAAACAATTTTTCGATTATTTCAAGATTTTAGAAAATTTTAATTTGATTAAAATCTGGATGTAAAATTTAAACTTTAGTGCAAGAATTGTGTTTTTTAAAATTAATAATTGTACTTTTTGCCTTAAAAAACGCCGCTCGGGTTGAAACAGTGAAAGCTAAAAGCGACTCGCGCATCAGCTTTACGATTGTTTACGAGACTCAAATTTCAAATTTTTGGCGGGAAAAATAAAATTTTCGCTAAAATTGTAATAGAATTCATCGCTTTTCAAAAAATAATCTAAAGTGATTCAAAAAAGATTAAACAAAAGTGGAATGCTGATTTCTATTGAAAAATATATGCGAAATCAACAAGAGAAAACTTTGTGGATTTTGGCACAGATTCTGGCCGGCTTTCTAATGCGAACTATTTTTAGTCCCACTCTGCTGCTACTGCTCTCCAGTTCTCTGCAATTTTTGGACGAAAGAGCTTTCACCCTTGGCAGTTTGGCATCTTGGTTGTGCTACTCTACACTCTGAAATGCTATGCTGCCTTCATCTACAGGAACTTGTTGCACAACAAAAGTTTCGCATTTTTCCAATGCACTACTGGATGTCCCAACAAGTTTCAGATGGAATTATTTTTTTTTTTTTAAAAAAATCTCCATTTAGAATTTGGAATTTTTTTGTCCAAAAATTCGTTAAATAAAAGGAGGATCTGTAATATTTTGTTAGAATGTAAGGAAACTTTCACGAATTTTTCGTATTTTGGGACTTTTTAAGATGTTTTTTACTATTTCTTGATCCAAGACTTGTTGTATCTCTTCAGAAATTGATAAAATATCAAAATAATTTATTCAGTGTACCCTAAAAATACATTTAAAAAAAAAAACACTTACTAAATTGACTAAAATTGAGCTTTCGAAAATAATGATTTACGTAGACAAGGTTTTACAAGAATGTTTTTTTTATATTTTTGAGATTTTCGTCATCAAAAAATAATCTCTAAAAATAACAACAGCTCAGAATGAATCTATTTGCAATCTTATTTCTTTTTCTCTGCAGTTGTGTAATCCACGTATTTGTAACGAGATGCCATCCAAGCCAAAAGTAACATGTCGACAAACATCAATCCAGCAAACAAAAAGGCTAATTCCTCCTGCAAAAAATAAGTTTGAGACATTTCAAAGTTTGTATAATTGAATTTGAAAATTGCTTACCTTTTCTAAAACTTCGCTCAATGTAGCTTCAATTAGCACCACAAGAATGTTGCCTAATCCGGTTGTGACTGTAAAAGCACTTTGTAATACAGCTCTCATTGTATCTGGAGCCTAGAAATTACATGGAAAATTGTTTTAAAGATACAAGAAGAAAACTACATTCTTCTGAACTTACTTGACTAAAAGCAAATTCTAAACCGGTGATGGAAAACATAACTTCTCCACATGTCATTACAAAATACTGTGGTATAATCCAAAACATGTGTACTTCATTGCTTGGAGTGATAGAATGCGTTTTAAACTCAGGTTCCAAATCCCCACCATGCTCCAAATACAGGAATACATAATTGGCTCCAAATTCAAACTTAGGATTTTCAACAATCTTGCCAGTTTCAGTATTGTTCACCTCTACCTCATTTATTGAATCTTTCATATGGACTGTTTCACTGTCACCAATTCTTGACATGAAAGAGGTTCTATTTGTAGGCATGATTTCACCGTCTATTATGAAGTCTCCAGTAAATGGTTCTTTGGTATGCCAAATCATCCTTGATGGGAAAGTGAAACATTTATTAGAGCTAAACCATCATTGCAAAAAAATATGTCAAACTTACTTGGCATCTGGAAACGTATCAGCTGTCTTTTTTAAAGGTGGAATATCATCTCCATAGAACACAATTCCGTCAACAGTTTCATCTCCGCTCCAAGTATCGATATCATAAGTCAACAAGATGCTGACTCCATTTGGGATATTTTCGTCTTCCTCAGTGAATATGTCTCTTTCAAACTTGAATGTAGGATTGTACGGTTCAGGCAACCATTGGCTTGCTTCTTGGGGTACAGAGTATTTGATAGTCTTTTTGCCTTTTGCTCCCAAGTCACATTTGACTTCAAAAGTTGGAATGGAATAAGCATCTTCATTCTTTTCAATCACTTTGAGAATGTAAAATTCATCATCTTCCAGGTCAGCAAAGTTAAAAGCAACATTTTCAAACTTATCATTGGCATTGGCCAAGTGAATTTCTGGCAAGACGCATCCTTGAGGCAAGCCATTGTAAATTGTAACATGCATTTCTCCTGATCCAACTTCCACAGCATAGAAGTTCTGCAAGATTGATAATATTTAGATTTAGTTTTTCTTACCCGTCTAATTTCTGAAAATCTGTGTCAAACTTTAATTTTGTTTACACTTTTTACGCGAACTGAGAATCAAATTAAAGATCAGCTGATTTCCTGGCTGGACGAGCTCAGCCAATCAACAGCAGACAAAGCAATAAAATGTTTAAATAGAATACAGATTTAGAAAGTTTTATTGAAGTGTGATAAAGAAAAACTTACTCTGAGCTGAAGCTCCAAAATTCCAGTGATGACAAAAGACACTCCAGCCAATGTTCCACCAGTGACAATTTTTTGCAAAGGTGTTTTCAACATTCCACACTTTTGAAATAGTGGATAGACTCCATATTCAAAGACAGG
This sequence comes from Oithona nana, assembly GCA_900157175.1. NCBI lineage: Eukaryota > Metazoa > Arthropoda > Copepoda > Cyclopoida > Oithonidae > Oithona > Oithona nana. The sequence continues at coordinate 870,496 of LT727893.1, forward strand.
AATTAAGGCCAAAATCAAAAAGGGATTAACTAATTGAACCTGATCAGGTAAAAGGGCTTTATCGCCCCATAATAAACCATTCATATTTCTTGCTTGGAAAATCCATAGGGAACCTTGTTGGTCAAAAAGGGCCCAAAAAATGGGAAATGGAATGAACATGTAGAGCACATTCAAAACTGCTCGAGTATCTGATACAAAAGCTTTGCCAAATTTGGCGGCTCCATAATCCAGCATATCAGCATCTGAATTTTTGCTCTTGTGTTTCCTGGATTCCTTGAAAGAAGTCCAAATGCAAGAAAAGAACTTGACGATGATATTCTCTTCAGGCATGGTCATTTTGTAGAGGTTACACATCCGACCCGCCAAGAAAACTAGGATGGCTACAATCATCAAAAGGGCAGGAACACCAAAGGCCAAAGGGAAACACGTTTCTTTGTCTAGACATTCTATGGTTCTTAGCATTGGAGTCAAAAAGGTACTCAAAAGACTGCCTGCAAAACATAATCCAAATATCTTTGTATCTTTAGACGCTTAAAAATTACATCTTAGACCTTACCTGCGTTGATTGAAGCGTAAAACAAGCCAAAATAAGAGGACATTCGTGCAGCTTGATCCGGTAACTTGAACTGTTCAGCTCCAAAGGACACAACGCAAGGTTTGATCCCACCAGTACCAAATGCAATCAGTGCCAATCCAAGAAAGGACATTGCACTAAATGAGAAATTCATTCAATTATTATCTATTTTTTTTTTTTTTTTTTTGATCGAAGGTAACACTTACAAGGCCATAGTCGATCCTGATTCACTGTAAGATCCAAAAGTCAAAACCAATTGCCCAATAGCGTAGATGATTGAAATGTAAAAAATTGTTCGAAATTTGCCCAGAAATGAATCGGCTAAAATGGCACCAATGACGGGAGTAAAATAACACATGGCAACCCATGCATGGTAAATTGTCAATGCCAGGGCTTCAGAATAACCCAATGCATCCGTCAAGTAGAGGGCCAAAATTGCTACAAAATTCAAAAGTATTTTTACTATAAACAAAAGTTCAAAAATTAGTACACAAACATTACTTCTCATTCCATAGTATGAAAACCTCTCGCAGAATTCATTACTAACGATCAGGAAAATGGATTTGGGAAATGGAAGGTTGGGATTAATTGGAGGTTCATCACTTTCAATATCATTCCTCTTTTCATGGACTTGGAAGAGAGAAAAGAAATGTTTAATCTAAATGTCAAAGAATAAATCACAGTTGGTAGAAATGTAGCCAAAAATGTATCTTTAAAAAAGATATCTAAATCTAAATCTAAAAAAAAAAAAAAAAAAAAAATTTCACGCACATCAAAAAAAAAAAAAAAAAAAGAAAATTGGGTACTTTTCTTCAGCAAAAAAAAAATAGTAAATAAATAAATTGCTTTGAAAAAATTGAAAAATATTGGGGGGATTTGAAAAAATTTGGTTAAAAATTGAAATTTTTTTTTTTTTTTTTTGAATTTGAAAAATTGAAAACTTTTTTTTTTTTTGAATTTGAAAACTTGAATTTTTTTTCTATGGAAAAAATTAATAAAAAATTTGATATACTTTTTCAAATCTACTGCTGTACAAAGACCTCCAATTTTTTTTAATCTTTCAGATCGTACCATCGACTGCCATTTTACAGAACTACCAGACTATTGATAGTCCGAAGATTGAGAAATGGATTGAGACATTTGTGAAAGAAACCAACTTATCCGGATTACTATGCTTTGACTTTTTAGAGGATCAAGCAAAGAATGTTTATTGCATTGAATGCAATCCCAGGCCGCATTCAGCAATAGTCACCATCAATTCTCCGGAAGAGGTAAATTAGAGAACTGAAATTAGAAACTTCATTTCCTCCTTTTCTGCTTCTCCTACATTTTTTAAGTTGCACTAAAGTGCATTTTAATTGGATTTCACTGAGCGGAACTAAATCTTCTCAATTTTCTACAGCTTCAGAATGTTCATGTAAAAATTGTTTTCATTTCGAAAATTGCAAAAAAAAAATCTAAAAAAAAAAAAAAAAAGAAAAAAAAAATTTCACGCACATCCAATCTCATCATTTACAGAAAGCCTAAAAATTGACATTTTTACGCAAAAATCATGGAATTTGTTGTAGGTATATAAAAAAGTGTGTCCTTACAAGTACTGCTCGCTTCGCTCACATAATAAAAATACTCGCTCCGCTCGTTTTTTTTAGCAATTTTTCAACTACTGTGAAAAGCTCCGGAGATTTCTTACCTTCTACTGTGGAATCCGAGCTGTCATCTGGATGCTCTTCTTCCTGAATACGAGCCTTGTCCGCATTCATGTTTGATTACTGCTACTCACAAGGCCATCAACTGAGCAATATAAATCACAAAAGCCGTATATAAATCTCTTTTCAATCAAGAGTCAAGAGATAAGGCAGTAGAACCCCTCGTAAATTCGCCTTCACTGCCTTTACATTACATCACGCAATTACAAACAGTACAAACAAACTGATGAGACTGATAATTAAGATGAATTTCGATTTTTTTTTTCAAATGCCACAACTTCAATCTGGATCAGCAGCTGTTGACACTTTTAAAGACAAACTATCACCTGTTACGTCCTTTTCTCGGGACAGATAGATAAAAGAGAGGGGACAGCATAAATTGCGACTTTTGCGACTTTTGCGATTTTTGCGACTATTGCGACTTTTTTAAGTAAATCAATAAATTGCGACTATCGTTCCGAGCCAGCGGAGAGATGATGACGTCACAACCATAATCGCAATTTATTATCAATAAATTGCGACTTTTGGTCAGGTTGCTTTTCTATCAAAAAACAATGGAAGGAAGCACTTTTCGAGTTCATGACTGAAGTTCAAAGTTTCTCAGCGACCTCAATTTAACTAGAGGCTGACCTCAGATCCGACCTCCGAAATTGCCCAAGGTAGAAAAAATTTTATTTTGATAAGTAAGATTTTGCTACTCTTCTACAAGGAGTGAAGCGTGACTATTTAGGGCCACAGAGGCTGTTGAGGCCATCGATTCTTTTGAGGCCATCGAGGTCTACAAGGCCAATAAGGCCGATTTTTTGCTTAAGGTCTAGACCAACCTCTTTGAATGTCTAAGTAATGCATTGGGATCGTTTAGTAGCTACAACAACCAGTAACATCAACCCTGGAACTTCAGTAGTATCACTACTTTTAAGGGTATCACAGTAGCATCAACACCTAGCAATTAGCAAATTATACCAAGCAATGTCAACTCTGTTATAAAGTAACATCAATTAGGTCAGGTTAGGATATAGTTAGGTCAGGATATGTTATACTTGTTAAGTTTAGGTTAGGTTAAAGTAAAGTTTAGGCTAGGTTATAGTTGGGTCAGATTAGGTTATAGAAACAGTTGGCCTCAGCCTTACCAATAATCGCAATTTGTTGATTCACCTAAAAAAGTCGCAATTTATTGATTTACTTTAAAAAGTCGCAATTTATTGATAATAAATTGCGATTATTGTCGTGACGTCATTGTAACTCCACCGACCCGTAACGAAAGTCGCAATTTATTGATTTACTTAAAAAAGTCGCAATAATCGAATAGTCGCAATAATCGCAAAAGTCGCAATTTATGCTGTCCCAAAAGAGAGGAGCGTACCGCTTTTGACGTCAGCCAAGAGATAGAAAATCTAATTTTCCAATCATCACAAAAAATACCGATCGATAGTATTTGTTTTTGAATGATTCATAATTTCATTGCATTCCAGACAAGATTTGAAAGTCTATAGAATCCTGTATGTACTCCGGATAATGCACGGAAAAAATATAGATTGTTTCTTCTCCTACCGTGAAAGACATTTCCGGGCAGTAATTCCGAAATGAGGGCTAGAATGGTCAAACCAAAATTGCGCCCACGTAATACGTATCATTCTACCACTACCACTTACGTACATACATATACGTCATACTTCAATTAGCAATGTTTTTGAAAACATGATCATGAGTATTTTGAGAGATTGAAATTGTACCACTTAGTTTTTTTTTTTTTTGTAAAACAAAAATAACAAAGCCACTTGAAATATTTAGCTGCCTATAAAACCAACCCCAATTTATGAAATCCCTCGTCATTTGAGGATCAAACATCGGTTGAAGATGAGGTTGCTTCTGGTTATATCGTTGGCTTTAATTGGCCTTCTGATGGCCAAGCCATCGCAAGCAGGTATTGTACCAATTTTCTGACAAGTCTATTATTTATTATTATGTTGACGACAAAGACTCTAAGAATACAAAACTCGGGACACGCGAAAGTCAATGATCATCTAGAGAGACTAGAGTGATAATCATCGACCCCTCAAATGAACGGTGACGGGGGTCTCACGATTAACATCGATAAATAAGAACCTTTTTCTCAAGGTCTGTGCTGCTCTTTTTATCTGTTTTGACAATTCAAACAAATTCCAAAATGACAAGTGTCATGATGAACTTGAACTTTGTATCTGTTTGTGACGCAAAGAATCCTAATTTTTCTAGGATAAAAATTAGAAAACATTTTTTGCCAAAAGGTCAATTTGAATTTTCGTATCTACGTTAAAGACAATAAAATGGAAAAGTATTTTTGTCTTTGTCTATGTAATTCAATGTATTGCGCCTGTATTTTCTTGTTATTTTGCTCTTCGGCGGACCTCTCGGTTTTCGTCGTAATGACACAGTCACACCGAATATTGTGCTTACGATTACGATTGTTGTCTGGTACATTGCAAACAACTTAGTAGTCTCCCAATACAAGTCAAAGTGATTACTATACAAAGAGAAACATTACATTGAATCAAAAATGCCGTGGAATAGAAGGAAAAGGAAACAAGATACTAAAACGCATCGAAGCGATTTGAAGTACAAAGAAATTCGTCGGCTTTTAGCGCGTAAAGAAAAAGAAAAACGTGAACAAGCTGAAGATATCATCCAAGAATTGTAAGTATTTTTGCTCAATAGCGCGAGCGAAGCTACTAGGTGAGCATTTCACGTAAAACGAGCAAAAAGTGTAAATCAGAATTTTGAATTTTTTGTCAAAAAATTCGTCAAATTGAAGAACTGCTTTTTAAGTGCTTTTGTCATTCGTGACATTTAGAGATTTTTGTCTGTCTAAAACTTGTTGGGACACCCGGCAGGAGTTTGAATTTTTCGAAGCTCGCTTCGCTCGCAAAAATACACATAAAATTAAAATTGATTTTTTTTTTTCAAAAGTTATGTGGATTCTAACCGGATGATATCCGTGCAAATGCAAGCCGATGATGATTTACGTACCATGATGCAGCACTCAGGTATCAAATCTGGAGCTTTGGCCGATATTGATACCGGAGAACCGACGTCTAAAAGCTACGTCCAATTGGCGCATTATCACATGAAAGCCGGACGATTAGAGCCAGGACTGTATTACCTTGAAGTCGCTCTAAGCATGGATCCTGACTCTATTGTAGGTCACATAAAAGACAGTGTGTGAAGGTCATCACTCAAAAAGTCTCATTTTTTCAATCTTTTAGTATGCTATGAATTCCATCGCCAGATGTCATTTGCGAATGGGAAATTGGTCGGATGCCATGAAAGCAGCAGAAATTGTCATGTCAAAGGATCGTAAAAATATCAATGCTATACAAATTAAGGCCGAAGGCTTGTACAATAGTTGTTTTTTCGAGCATGCTTTGGTACTATTTCATAGAGGACAGGTATTGTTTTTGCAAGGAAACTCAGGAAACTCACACAATTCCCAAAAATAACTTTTCATTTCAGGCTTTGGCTCCAGATAATGAAGCATTTAGATTGGGCATCAATAAGTGCCATAAAACAATTAACGACACAGTCTCCGACGAACAGATTTTCAGAGTTCCTGGCGCCCAAATCCTTTTCCGTCTTTTGGCCACTGCCTCAGAAATGCACAGTGGAGGCCCGCAAAAGTACGGCAAACGTCGGGCAGGAATGTCCTTCAAAGGCCTTTTGACCAATGTTTTCCAACAAAATAAGGCGGGAAATATTGCGGACATGGCCAAAGCTGCGGTCAAAGAATCCGCAGGAGTTGGCGGAGCTGACATCGACAAAGATATTGCGTCCAAATTAAAAGCTGTCGAATTGATTTTTGGAGCAGCCAAACCGGAATTTGATGCAAAGGTCGAACACGAAAAAGCCACTGCTTCTGCTCGAACAAAAGCCCAAAAACTTTTAGGTATTATCAAAGCTCAGACAACTTAACTCTTCCTAAACAACTCTACTTTTAGGCGATGTCAAGACTCGAGCTCAGGCCAAAAAAGACCTCAAAAAGGGCAAAAAAGCCAAAAAAGCAGAGGAAAACGAGGATGATGACGATGAAAATAAGCCCAAAAAGGTCAAAAAACCTAAAGAAACTTTGAGTCAAATGTTGGCTAAAGCTGAAGCTAAACAGGAAACGGAAGAAGAAATCAAAGAGCGCAAAAGAATTGAGAAAGAAAAGGAACGAGAGAAACGTAAAAATGAACAGAAACGTAAAGCAGTCAAGGTTTTGACTTCAGGAGATAGACTATTGGAAGATAAAGTTTACTTGTCAATGTTGGCTGAAGGTGGGATTGGAAGCCGAGCTGATTTAGCAGAGGATATCATCAATGAAGATGTATGTATTGAGGCAAAAGAAGCTTTAGATTTCTTGAATGCCAGGGAGAAATTTTGGGATCAATTAGATTTAGGCAGTGATGCCATGAAACGTAAATCCAAGCGCAAAGGAAATCCAAGTGTTGAAAGTTTTAGATTCTTAATGTAATGCTTATGAATAAATGTATTTGATCCAATGATTTTTGAAATGTATTTTGCGAACAAAACAAGTGTAAAGGACCTGCCTTCCAGCAATCTTGCCGATGCTGCTGAAGAACACGTTATACACGTTCTTGAGGTCGGACATGTTACCGTCGGAGCCCTCCTGATCGTTGTTGTTGTACCTGCTATCCATGAAATTTTAAATGTAAATATTCGAATTTTTCTAATCATTTTTAGGGTATCATCCTCATCAACCTTTATCAGCTGAAATGATTGAATTTGAAGAAGAAGAGCCGGAGCAAGGGATGAAGGTACTTGAGATAACATTGTTTGTGTCTTATCATAATTTTCATGCTGTTTAATGCTATGTTGACTAACAAATAAGCTAAATGATTTTCTTTTAAAATTCCTTCACATTTTAGCAGCAACAACTCAAACGACGTCCAATTGGTGCTGCTTTGAAAACCATGCAAGGCAGACCCTTCATTGATGAGGTTGCTTTGAAGGCCGTGGATACCCCATTTTGGAAAGCTTTGAATAACATTTTGGCTTCATATTTAAGTTCTGCCGCTAAGAAAAGAAATGTACCTGCAGGCAGAGAAGTTCGTACTGCACCTGAAGACTACATGATTCTTAGGTACACATAATTTATACCTGCAATTTTTGCTAATTTTGGCGCGAAAAGTCGATTTTTTCAAAAGTTGGAAATGTTTTGACATAATTTTTTAAAGATGTCTGGAAACTAAACAAAGTTTTTTTTTTCGTTGTAGAAAAATTCGCAGTGGTTCAAATGGCGATGGGCATTGGTTACGAGGACTCTGCGCAGAAGCCGAAGATGATGGAGAATGTCAAAAGCAGGTATACTCATGAGTGCACTTACGTACGTAGGCACTTCAGAACAACCAATCTGAGAATTGGGCTTGTTAAAAAGAGATTAAAAAACAGCAACGTAACGTTAGGATAATTTATTTTGTGTTTCCAGGCATTTCATTCCTTCAATAGTTTCTACAAACAAGCTTTTGGCCAAAAGCGAGCAGCAGGACCCCCTGGTTCAAGTGGTCCAGGAGGAGATTACTGGCAAAGGTTTCTTAACCCTCCCTTTATGTACTCAGTCTAAAAGGACAATCTGAGGAGGCGAGAAAGCATTATTAACTAAAAAAAGCTCTCTATTTACTGAATTTTAAAAATGTGAACATGTATGATCTCAAAATATTGTACTGTACTATTTTTCATGGTTTTTCATCAATTTTTTTTTTGACATTGAGGAGGCAGATGGATGAAAAATGGCGAAAAATAAATACACACAGCAACTGAATATTACTGTTCATTTACGTGAGCGTAGCGAGCTTCTGTATCGATCTTACCTTCTTTTCTTAGTAATGGAAGTGTTTCCAGGTTTTCTTTTTCATCATGAGATTGCATTTTAGATACTGAAGAAATATTTGAAACATTTTATCTCTACTCTGCGGTTTTCTCATTGTGAAATAATTAGCAAAATAATCGATATTTTTGGCGCAAAAATTCAAGCAACATGTAAAAAGAGACTTTTTCAACAATTTTCAAACATCATACATGATTTTTTATTAATTTCACTTTGACTATTTTTTTTTTGCAATACGAAAAAATCAATTGTGGTAAAACTAGCATCGAAATTGGATGATTCAATTAAAATTCAGGTTTGTGATATGCTATAATGTAATTGAGTACATGGGTTGTTCTTTAGCAACGTTTTTAGGTTAGGGGCAAGTTGAATTTTCTTTGGCTTTTCTTGATCAAAGGTACATTACAAAAAAGAAAGAAAGTTGACTAGGTTGTTGATCCTGTTGTAGTGCCTGTTGCTGAAGAAATGGGTCGATCTTGAAAATGAACTGGTCTGTCTACCAATACACCTCCAACGAACCCGCACATTTTCTTCATTGCTGGCATTTTAGTCCATTTGTCTAAATCGGGATCGTAGCATTCTTGTGATGATAAAATGGCTTTACTTGCTCCAAATCCTCCAGTCACATATATTTTACCCTGAAAATACGACACTATTAGCATTACATACATTACTATACCGGGTGTCCAAGCAAGTTTTGGACAGGAATTTAAAAAAAGGCAAAAAATCGTGAAAGCTTGTTTACATTTTATCTAAGCAGTGCCAATCTCCCTTCAATTTGACGAACTCTTTGACAAAATATTCTAATTTTTAGAATTTGATATTTTCTTTAAAAAAGTTTTCATCCAAAACTTGTTTGGAAATCCTGTAGACATTTTTACATGTGTCGCATCTGTCACAAACTCACTTTGGAGTGCTTAGGAACTTACTTGATAAGCTGCGACAGCGCATCCGAATCGCGCTTCATTCATTGACGTGATTTCCGTCCACTTGTCATGTGCTGGATCGTAGCGTTCCACTGTTTTGAGGGGCAGACCCCAATGCCCAGCTTTGGGTGAATCCATTCCACCTATGGCGTACAAACAGCCTCCGAGAGCGACTAACCCGCATTTCCAACGTTTGACATTGAGACTGGATGAGAGAAAAAAAAAATGAAAAGAATTATTTCCGCTTGAAGTAAAGGACTTCAAAGACTTTTTAGAAAGCCTTTTCTCGCGTTTTTTGCAATACGTATTTTAACAAGAGAAAGACTTTTTACTTTCATTTTCTGAAGCCTTTTAAAAGCGAAATTAATCTCTAACTCGCTAAGACGGTGCCTCCGACGGTTGCTTGCTCCGGTCGCAGATTTTTTAACGATTTTCCTCAATCATTTTCTTACCTAGCAATAGGAGACCATCGAAGCGTTTTGGGATTATAACTTTCGGCTGTACAAAGCCATTCACGTCCATCACCGCCACCCACTACATATATTACACCGTCAAGTACTTCAACGGTGTGAGATGACCTCGGGGTGGACATGGGAGTGAGCATTTTCCATTTTGGTCCTCCACGATTTCTGTCACGCCTGGAGGCTTTCCAATCCACTGAGTCTAAGTCTAAGACTTCCATGGAATCTAATCTCTTTTCGAAAGTGCCTCCTTTACCACCAATTCCTCCTGTGATGGAAAATTGTATAAGTTTTAAACCTCTGACGAAGCTCAACTGTCAATCAATCACATTCAGGTGATGCTTGCAAGCCAATTACTTTGATGGCACTTTAGAAAGCAGCTCACAAATGATTAGATAATACTCTCAAAAGTTTTGTAAGCAAAACGAGACATCTACACATTTCTCGTTACCAAAGTACTTATTCTTTCAAAACTAAAGAACAATTTACCTATGACATAGATTTTGTTGTCTATAACAATAGATCCGGCCCATCGGCGTGCCAATTGCATGGAAGGTACGGAAATCCACTGTTTCTTTTCACAATCGTAGCGCGTGACACGGTTGACGGTACGAGATCCGGTTGGACTATCCGAGTCGGTTTCTTCTCCACCTATGAAGTAAATGCAGGTACCATGTGACACCATCGAAGTACAAGACCTCCAATTTTGCACGTCACATAGGGAGGTCCAACTTTTGTTGCGGAAATCGTAATACTCCATTGGCAAATTCTTCCAATACATTCTCATCACAACGTAGATTTTTGGCCATCTTGCCGGCTTTGGTTTCGTTGTCCTAGTAGAAAAATGTACTTTAAAATCAATAACCTCTATGATTGCTAGTGTGCACGATCAGAACTTACCAATAATCTATTTTTTCATCCGTCGGTTTTTCCAGATAGTCGATAGCGGCTTTCAATTTGTTAACTAGATTCAAATTCTTTTTAACTACACTGTTTTGCAGACAATTTTCCACTTCATCTTTGGACATCAATGTGAAATGGACATGATCCAAAAGATCTTCCCAATACTGTGATCGTTCAGCAGGATTGGATTGCACCCATTGAAGAACTGCTTTGTAGACTGTGGCCTCAGATGTGACTAACAGTTTGTCGTTGGCTAAAAGCTTGCAGAGTTGTACCCGATTCAAATCGTTCAGCTGTTTATGATTCTTGGCCACTGCAAAATCAAGATATTTTAAAAAAATCGTCAAAGTTTGTTTACATTCTAGCTGAAGTGCAAATTTGACGAATTTCCAAAATTCCAATTTCACGAATGTTTAAAAAAAATTTCCATCCAAACCTTGTTTTAGAAAGAAATATAAATACCTATAGCTTCAAAATGTTGTAAGATGTAATCTTCTAAGATGAGTTGGAGTTCAAAAGGTCCCATATCCAGGGTTTGCTGGTACAATGGGATACAATTCTTCTTTTCTAGCCGATCCTGGATGTATTTGATACACAAATTTTGCAGGAGTTGCATTTGGAGGTAGATGGCCAATTGTAAAAGATCATGGACGTTGCGTTTATTGAGTAAACGCTTGCGCACCCCACTCACATGACCCTCGTAAATGAAATGCAGGGTCAGGGCCATGGTAGGCGGCTCTATGATGTCTTTGAGTTCTACTTCTGACTTCAATCTCTCATCGAAAAGTGTAAGCATGGTTTCAAAGTATCTTGAAGACTTCATCAGCACCTCCTTGTGGACTTGAAAATGGGTACCTTTGACTAAAAAAAGAAATGGAAAATTAACTTTCACTTTCTCTCAAAAATTAATTACACAACGTCATCTATAGTGCAAAAAAGTGAAACTGAACATTACCTATTAGCGTGAAATCCGCTTTACCATGCAACTCTTCCCTTCGACCCGAAGTCTCATTGAAAGAGTCCACAGGATACTTGAGCATACTGCTAACATGGCAGTATTTAGTGTAATTTTGACCCATCTTGACGTGTAGAAAATTTTTTCGCCGGATATTAGAGCCTCCACAGAGGCTGATACCCATCAGCGTAGAAGCTGCCATCAGCTAACTTTGTCTTCTCCAGAGACTTCATTGAGAAGGTATCAAATCTGTAATACAGAATACTTTACCAAATAAAAGTAACACTTAGAAGATCAGCTTGCTGCTGTCAAAGGGATCTTTCTCAGCTCTGCTGAGCTACTTCAGTGGTAACCTTACGTAGCAGTCAGAGGGCTTTCTCTTTTTTTCGGCCGCCCTGCCGGTAGGCTGGCTGGCTGGCTCTGCCCAACCAGCCCTGCTCCTCTCAATTTCTCTCTCTTTTCCCTTACCTTGAAAAATCTTGGAGGAATCCAAGAACTTTTTGGGTAGATTTGTTGGATCAACCCTGGATTGTTGTTGTCCCACTACTACAGATGTTCACATTTCCTTTCCAAATGTGATGTTTGTGGAGAGAGGGAGCGCAAAAGTGCTGCACCTGCTTGGCTTCAATAGAATAGGGTGCAAGCGGTGCAGTAGCAGCAGGCAAGAAAAGCCGGGCGGCAACGCTGCTGCAGGCTTGTACAACTACTTCCGAGGTATAACTTTTGTACATGAGGAGAGAGGGAGAGTGAAAAAGCTTCTAATATGCCACACGCCAAGGCCGATTTTACACCCCCTGTGTACTTGGGGTCATTTACCTCTTATCTTTCATAAAGAAATGGGGACTCTATTTTGCCCCATATTTTAGGGTCAATCACCTTCAAATCTAAGTCTAAAAATTCTACTTTCCATAAGTCAATTAGACCTAACTACAGAGCCACGAATTGTACGTAAATATTTCAAATCTACACTCCTTCACCTAACCTAACTTTAAAATTCCATAGTTCAAAAAAAGTTATGTACATAAAAATCTACATTCTTAGATACCAAAGCCGATTTTTGGAAGATATTGATGTGGAGAGGGGGTAGAAAAAAGTATTTTCAGCACATATGCATCAATCATAGTGTACTTCGGAACTAAGGCAGCTGCTCCTCCTCCATGCAGTGAGTTTTTCATAAAATGTTGATAAAGCTTCTCTCGTTCGTTGGGACATCTGCTCTCTAGTAGTCCTACTCTCCCTTGCCTTAACAGCTGAACAACAATAGAGTAATGACCCTGTGTTTACTACTGTCCATGGCATATACCACATTGTATGTGACACACTGTGTTTGAAAATCACTCAAAAAGTCTCATTTTACATTGCGATTGATGATACGATCTACAATTTAGCCACCAATAAAAACTATTTGAATTTTCGTGCCAAATATCGACCTTTAAATCAGTAGTAAATATTTTGATCATTTTTGGCGCAAAAATTCAAATATGAGATAAAAAGTCTGATTTTCAAACTCTGTGTGACACAGCACAAGTCGGTCCTCCAATTTCCTATAGTATTTTTAAAGCTTACTTACTTACCTATTTAGTAGGCAGGATGTGATTAACTTTAGAATATGTCACACTTTATTCTTTGCTAGATAAGAGAAACTTGGTAAAAAACACAAAGGAATTTTTTCAATGTGTGCACTTGATCACTATGAGCTCTGCTCTGTACAAAGAGCTCTTGCTTATTTAGGCCCTGTTTTCATCAGAAAATATCCGATTACACAGTTGGCAAAAGTACATAATTATGTCTCATTTACCAATTTTTGTGAACGTAAAAAAGTTGAGTAGCTTGGTGACCCTTCAGCGTAAATGGGATCTTTTTTACAGAGGTATTCACATTGGTAGAAAATCACAAAAATGTCTTATTTGAACATTCGCGCCAAAAATTATATTCATTCTGAATGACAAATGTTACTTAAAAATATATGAATTTTTGCGCCAAAAATGGCCAAGATGGGAGTGAGATTCTTTGAGTGATTTTGAATTATTTGCGTATTTGTTCCATGTAAAACAAGAGGTTAAAGCTGCTTTATTTACAAGAGGTCACAGAACATGGAAAATGCACCAGAATATCTTTAAAAATAGTTGGAAAAAATAAAACTTTATATCAAGTGGACGAGTTGCATCTGCTTTAGATTATCGATTTCTGGTTGGGTGTGGACCTGTGTCCTTCCTGGTGCACTCCTATAGGTTGGGCGCAACGTTTTGAAAATGCCAAGGTTTCGTTGCTTCGACGTGTCCCTGAGTAGCGCTTCTTATACACAGTCTGAGAGCGCTTCACATAACATCACCACAATAGCCGTGATCGTCTAGTGGTTAGGACCCTGCGTTGTGGCCGCAGTAACCCAGGTTCGAATCCTGGTCACGGCAGTGGTGTAAAATTTTTTCATTTTTTTTCTTTTCGTATTTTCTTTTTTTTTTAAGTATTATTTTTTCAGTAATTTTATCTTGAAATACATAGTATTGACATATATAGGAAAAATTGAAAAATCACAAGAAATACCGAGAAATCTTTTTTTTTTTGACTTTCCCGGCCATTTTTCAAAAGCTTTAGAATGAACTTTTGGATCGATTCATTTAATTTCTCATCTTCTCGTTGAATAAATTTTCAATTGTTAACTTTCAAAAATCTTGATTTATGTCATTTGATTGAAAACTTTTTTTTTGGCCGAGGTGATCTGGGTTATTTCTCAAATTTTTTTGCGATCAATGATGAATTTCTCTCCTAACATGTAGACTTACCTTTTATATCCGGAAGACTGGAAATCCATGAAATTTCTGTTCACTCTAATCTGCCAAACTTTAGCTCTTCTGACATAATTGACAAGAATGACAAGAAAGGAGTATTTGTGGAAGTCATTAGTGCGAAAACGGGTTTTCTATTTGATATCATGAATCGATGATCGTGGCGATTGGTAACCTACTTTATCATGATCAAGTCAAGAAGGATCTAATTGGGACGTCAGTTTTCAGGCTTTTTTTTCTTTCATAGCAAACTAAAAAATTACTCAGTTTTCTCATTTCTCAGTATTTCAGCAATCGCTCAGTTCGAAATCAAATCGCAAAAATGACTTTTTCGTTAATCAATCAATTGAGTCGGATAAATTCGAAGTAAACCAGAAACTCAAACAGGTAGTGTTCAACTTTTTTTCGCTTCATTTCAGTTTTGTTTAACTAGAATCTAGATGGCATTCAAGTGACTCAAGTCGAATTTTGCTTACCAAGAGGCAAGAAAAAACATGAAAAAATTTGTGACACCCGTGAAAAGTTGTTTACATTCTAGTCAATTTTGAAGATTTGACCTGATCCGGAGCGAAGTTTTCAGGTAACTTTTAAACCCGTTTAACCTTTAGGATATGTACCTAATTAAAAGTTGTCCTTTTAGTGAAAAAAGGGACCAAGAAATCATAAAAGTGTCAAGCTAAAAAACAATAAACCGTAAACACTAGACTTACAAAAAAAAATCTGCGTGCGAATTTCATGCGAAAAAACTGTCCATCGTCTCGTCATGGGATTTTACTGCCCATTAAGAGACAAAAGGAACCACTAAAAAGAATCCGGAAAATCAAACGAAGACCAAGCTCTAAGACGGAGACTGACTGAGAATGAATGCTTCACTTTAATGACTTGATGCTAAACGTCTTGGTTTTTAGTACACGAAAAACCTAAGTAGGCTGCCAAAAATCGTAGTACTTGTAGACAAGGCAAGGGCGGGTACAACAAAATCATTAACTTTCTTCATTAGATGTTCATTTTTTATGCTCGGTCAATCTTGTAGAGTGACTTTATTCTGATGATTTTTTTTTTCTAAAATATACTTTTGAGTATTAGGACGCTACCATGTATTACAAAAGCGGAATTCTGTTTTGACAAGACGAAATATTTTATAGGGCCAAAAGTCAACCAAAAAATGGATGATTTATGACTGCTTATAGCTTTTTGACAAAATGCGAAGTTTTGCCACCATTATAAAATTACCCTTTTGCATGTCAGTATTTTGAAGCCTTTTCGTCCACTGTGGAACATTTCAAAAACTTCTTTGACATTCAAACATTGAGGAAATACCTTGCTACTATCGACGGATTTTTGCAGAAAATTCCCTTTTTTGCATCTAAAACTTTAGCAAAAAACGCTTCATGCCTGCAGTTTTCCGGTGTGATGTGCCTTCGAGACGCGATCATTTCTGCACTAGTGAAAAAAACTTCGTGTGAGAGAAGAAGAGGAGCAAAAGAAGGCAGAACTTCAGTCAGCAGCAGCAGCAGCGCAACATGTTCCACATGTAATGCGCGGATGATCTTAGTCTCGCCAGACCTTCCTTAGAATCAACATGGTTTTTCCAAAAGTGTAACTTATAATGACCTAGTGTATTTTGAAAAGGACTTCTAATAAACATTTTTAGGTGAGATTTTCTATCTTAAGTGCTCTGAGCCTCTGACAGAGGCCCTCAGATTCTGAATTTTTGAGATTTTTTGAATATCTGAATATCTAAATGGATTTATGGATTTGGAAGGAGGTTTCACAGTGTTTGTAAATAACTAAAATTGTCTCCTTTATGCACCGAAATAGGACAAAAGATTCAATTTGTCCGATTTGTGCAAGGTATCATTGCAGTAAGTCAAGGTTCGTTAAAAGCATATTGAAGCATTGTGTTGATTTACTGCCTCATCTCTCTGGTTTAGAATCCAGGAATTCATGGGAAACCGAGCAACATTTTAAAATCTACAGGTGCAACATCCCCTTTGAAAACATCCGCGCGACCGTCCAATAACGAACTAAAAATCAATTTGAATTTTCACGCCAAATATTACCAAAATAGTGATACCGTACTGGGTCATTACTTCAAGGATCCTAACTTATTAAAGAGTTTTGTTGAATTTGATCTGCAAGTAACACAGCGTGAATGAAGGGCGTAGTTCGTAGAATTTATGAATGGAGTCAACAGATTTTTCTTTTGATTACGGTTAATGTCTTTGCGGTTTTTACAACTCTAAAGCAATTGTTTTCAAATGGTTTTTGATGTATGAACCACTATCAGACAAAAGTACATTCTGCATGCCATTTTTTTGATAAATCGAATGTCGAGCAACATTTTTAAAATTGGTGATGTATTGTAGGCATAAACCGATGCTTTGAGTATCGACTCGAATTTGACCCAATTTTTTCGGAATTCACGGTAATTTTAGGAGTAATTTCTCGTTATCATAAAGTGCAAATGTTATGAGGTGCAAAAAAGCCATTTTATCTGTGACATTTGCCTCATTTGTTTTGACGTTAATTACCGCCCCTAATTTTGTTATCAGTCTGGGATAGAAACCTTTACAAATGTTAAAAAAGTTCTCAAACATGTCTCATCTTTGCGAGCGAAGCGAGATACATTTTCAAAGTAAACATATTTGAATTTTGCGCCAACATTTGGATTTTTTGTTGGTTAATTTCCTTTCACAAATTAGTTGGGGTGTGTTTATCTCTCAATAAACATCCAATTTTATGGTGTCCAGATCTTTTCTGTTAGCGTGAGAAAGGAACAACGGTGACGTTTTTCGAGTCATGCACAGTTGCATCAAAAGATGAGCCATTTAATTGACATTTGAAGTGCGATAGGAAAATCATCCGGATTTTCCCATCCATTTTCCATGTATTTTTTTCAAGCCAAAGTCTTCTTCGTACCAAAGCGTGATTACTTCCATTACGAGATGTTGGATTTCTACTACAACATCCACAAGTTAGTGTGGCTAAGTTTTCAAGCAATTAAAGGGTAGCTAGATGGAGCTTAGTGCTTCATTAGTTTTCTGCTGCCGAGGGAACCGCATCGTTTTCTTACCTTTTGTATTAAAGGCATCTAAGTATGGAAAGAGTAGGAGAAAATTCTGCTTTAATGAAAATTCTTTCCTATTTTGCAATACACACTGAAACGTAGTTAGCCGACGCATCATATTGTAAAATGATAATTTTAAAAAATTGTGACTTTTTTGGGACAGAAAATTTTGATTTTGTCTCAGTGTGTGTGGGCTGCTTCAATATTCTTTTCACTCTCTGTGAAGAATCTGTCAGAAAAATCATTGTGAGTAGTCTATTTTCTGTCGTAGATATGTGCATTGTTGTGAAATTGTTACTTGCTTGAATGCAGGGCGTTTTTTTGAGATTCTCAACGAGGAGACTAAAAGTGTGACTTGCAAAAATCAGCACGAAGGAGGCACATACTCATGTCTCAATTATGTGCACATATGTTCTTAAAAACTGAAAATCCTAAGCACTGTTTCTAATCTCCAAAGAATTTAAGTCTACTTCTTTGAAAGGCTACAGGACTGTCATTCTGGCTCTTTTGTTACCTAAAGCTGAATGCTCCAAAGGCGTATTTTCGTCTTAATTTGACTTGTCATTTTACAAGTGCAATGCCAAGACAAGTAGGTACCCCTGCATTAAAATTACAACACAAGATTTGGAAAGGCTTTATTGACAATAATATCATAACAACTTTAGGGTCAAGTTGGCTAAACTGAGAATTCCCAAAATTGCCCACTCGCATTTTCATAGACTCATTATTTTCACTTTGAATTTTTTTGGTTCCAGGATGATGATATCAACACTGACTCGTTCCTACTCATGTCGTGGACTTTTGCTGAAGGAACCCGAAGATTCTTTATTGTTGCACGAAAGCTATTCAGGGCATCATCATGATCATCACTATCATAGAGAAGACTTGCCAAGTTCAAGAGCACATAACAGTGGGCCTCGGATTATCATCCATCAAGGCCGAAAAATTGTCCGCAAAAAGAAACGTCAGTGCGTCAAATGTAAGGAGAATTTTGACCCTATTTTCCCACGTCTCTCCCTTCTTCTCAGAAGGGGGAGAATAATCTAAGGCCATTAGATTAAACTATAGAATCACTATGTTTGAAAATGATAACAAAAGTCTCATTTTGTAAATAAGACATTGCGAACGAAGCAATTTGCAATTATGGCTTGAAAATTCAAATGCGACATTTCTTACGAATTTTCATCCACTGTGTACAGAGTACAAAGGGGAGGGAATCTGCAAGGTCCCTTTTTGTTAAAAAAAAACTTTGTCTAATTGCAAAGCTTTTTCACGAATCATCAGTTTTTCTCACCATAGAGTCCTACTTGTCCTTTTACAAAAGCACGTGCTCGATTTCACTTTTAAAGCAAAGATTCCAAATTGTCTTTCTTCTTCTTCGTTCGTGCACCCATAAAAAGTGAAAATGAAAACCCTTTTTTTCCTTCCGGCCGGAGCCGGCTGCGGCAGCAGGTAGTAGTAACCTGACATATGTTGCTTATGATATAATTACCCACCATGGGTGGTAGCCCTGTATACCTACAAAACTTTTACCCTGATCAAAATCACATATGCTCAAATCAACCCCTAGGAATTCCAATGCGTGCGCATCTGGTTTTGTTTTATTTTCGCGCCTAAAGTAGTTTCAATTGTGTTCAGAATAGTGAACATTTCATGTGATTTTACTCTACTTTTACAAATTAGAATTCAGTAGAAATAGAGATTGCTTCATTCTTGAGTAGAAGCGAAACAATGGGTAAAATCAAACAGAAAGTAGAGTCGTATTATAATGCGGAAATCGGAGAAAATTCAGATGCAAGCTTCATAAAAAGCTTCCCTCCGCCTCCTTTTGAAATTGAACTCTATGACATTTCTTTGTATTATTTGAAGAAGTCTTTTGATGTATGAAAATGTTAAGCAATCATTTTGGCCCCAATCTTGCGATTTTTCAAATAGTGTAAAAATCGACACATTTTCCATCAATTCTTTACTTACTTTGTAATTTCATAACTTGACATTAATAAGTGCATTTTCTTTGACAGTATTTCTCAAAATTAATTTTTTTCTTACTGCCATCATACGTTTACGACATCTGTACTATCAAAACTTGCTTCTCCTCCTTCTATCACTCATAAAAAGAACGTGACCAGAAATAAAGTAATTGAAATTTTGCTGTTTTTGCTTCAAGCAAAAGCAGTATAAAAAAGGTTCCCAACAACAAATCCAAATAGTAGATACTTACTCAAAAAACAAAACGGAATTGACATTAAAAAATGATTCATTGGAATTTGGAATGGCAAGATTCACACACAAGCAACAATTGAATTTTTCCTTGTTTTATTTATTGCATTTGACTTCTTATTGTTTGAAATAAACCCAAAATTTAGAAGACAACAAATGGTTCGGTAGATAGATGGCGTTTATGAGATCGTTTCATCGATTTTATTTGATGAAAATCGTTCAGATTATATTTTCAAAGACTCTCAAATATTGTTCAAACGATTCATTTTGATATCTAAAATATCAGAAAAAATGAAGGTCTTTTTTACAAAGGTCTAATTTGCCTTGAAATCATCGAAGAAGACTTGAACTTTTAAATGACGCTCGTTTGAGAGGATATGTAGAGGGGATGTAGGATGCGCTTGTTTCGATCATTTGGTTGTAAAAGACTGCACTTTCTAATGACTGTCTAGGAAAATCATCCTCTTGCTCTTGCTGCTGCTCTTTTCCAAGTCCCCTCCCCCTCATTTAGAGATGAACGAAGCCGAGAAAAGAATGCTTAAAAGGTCCTTGGTCAAAATGATTTTCGCACGTTTGAAACCCGAGTCGAGAGAGAACTGTTAAGCATTATTTTAACTGGAATTTCCAACCTTCAAAGGAAATATGTTTAGAGACTATGCAGAAATCATAATGTTTGAAAATTGACTAAAAAGTCTCATTTTACATCAATTCGAGCGAAGCAAGCCATGTTCATTTAAGACATTTCTTGGCGTGAAAATTCAAACATTTGAAACAATTACCAATGCGCACAGAATATCAATTTGGCGTTGAAATTGAATGAGACATTTTTATTAGCGAAATTAGAAAGGTTATTATTTTAAAAGTATTTGAATTTTTACGCCAAAAATGTCTAAAAATGAACATGGCTCACTTTGTTCGCATGGATGTAAAGTGAGACTTTTTAGTCAATGATCAAACAATATTGCTTTCGCATAGTTTCTACAGAAATTCCCTTTGAAGATTGATAATTCCAGTTATAATAATAATGTTAGAACAGTAGTCGAACTACTTTTTTTCAAAGTGAGACTTTTTGAGTAATTTTCCTACATTGTCTGATCTGTCTATTTGTAGAGCAAAGTTGGAGGCGGTGTTACAAAGTCCGCAGCATGATTCATCTCGCGGTACTACACTTGCGTACGTATAGAGATGATGCCGTTTTTATCTCAATACGCAGTTTGTGCGTCAATGAAGCGAGAACTTCGTGACGCGAGCAGCAGATATCTAAAATGCTGCGTGAAGGTGATGAGTATTATAAAGAGTGTCCCCTGAATACCAGAACCTCAATTAATCTTCAAGAAACTCCACCCACTGTGCAGAATTAGAAGGTTTTTAGCTATCTATTACAAGATTCGATTTGAAATAATCTTAGAGCCGCGCGTAAAGCCGAATGAGGGCACATTTTCATCAAGGTGATCCTCTAATTTAAAGGGTTGGGCAGTGAAAATCGTGCGGTAATAAAGCTCAAACTTTGTAATGATTTTGTCTTGCGGATCAGGTTTTTTCATTCATTGAATGCATTTGATAACTCTTTAGTGCACAGTGGTTGAAAATCTTGTAAAAGTCTAACATGTATCATTCATTAAGATGACAATTGTGATCATTTGTTCGTCAGGTCATTGCGGAAACTTATTTTCGTCTGATTTTTGGCACAATGTCAAACGTAGCTCGCTTCGCTCGGGTTTTTAAAAGTATGCAAAATTCAAGGTAGGACAATTCTGATCATTAGTTCGTTAGGTCATTGCGGAAACTTGATGGATGATGAATGTGAATACAAGGCTACATAACAACTAGTCTAGAATATGGTTGGAAGAGAGATGATTTGGGTATACTGATATTTGTGAGACTCGTGATCCATATTCGTATGTGTCAAGTTGCCCTCGTGCCTTTTGATTTTGGAAATTGATACAAGATAGAGAATAGAGAGTGATGAGTAGTCTCTTTTTCGTTCAGTAAACCTTTTGGATGATTGTAAGACGCTGATTATTGCTTTTGAGATGCGAAAATTAATGTCTTGTTTCGCTCGTCCAAGTGAAAACAAAGACTTTGAGTGATTTTCTCAAGTCTGAAATCTTAACTTCAGACATCACAAAACCAAATTAAACTTTCTAACAAGATGTAGATAAAGTATCTTGAAATGATTGGCACTTAGTTGCATTTTGGATTGGTGCACAACAAAATGGTTATTCCTCTGGTTTCCGACGACGATCTACTCTCTCGGCTGGTTTTTCGAGTGAGAGTTTTTCTCGATTATTACCACCACATTTTGCGGTTATTAATTTGTGGTTCCTTAGCATATGATGATGCTGCTGCATGCAGTAGTGCAGAATGTCTTACTGAACTTTTTATGAAATTAGGTTACGGTTTTTCCCTACAACTTCTCTTTATTTTGCTGGCAACAGCGGAGTAACAAGACAATAAAAATCTGATGTCATCTGGAATCTTGATCAAAATTCGCCAAAGGGTTGAACTTAATTCGTACCCCTTTCAACCAACTTTTTGATTTATTACATAAAAAACAACACACAATAAAATCCTGTCAAACTTTTGAACTCAATTTTCTATGTTTCTAGCAGTAGACAATAATTTTAGATTTGAACAAATAAAAAATTCAATTTGAACTTTCGCGCAAAATATTTTCTTTTGCAATTTATTATTAACTCGCTTCGCTCGTATGTTTGGTCAATATGTATTTGTTTTTTTATATATTGGTAATCGTACTAAGATTGGCACCATTTGCGGTTTATTTTTGCGTTGACGGTAACAACTGTAATTACTTTTAATTGCTAGTGTTTCTTAAACGAGTTCACATACTAACAGTGATTTCTACTGGGAAAGGAAGAAGAAGCTACATGACTGTCCAGCAGAGAAAAGACCATTGAAAGTGCTTCAACTGCTACTGCTGCAATGCATCAAGATGTTGTTGTTACAAACACTTATTTTTAGATCAATTTTGGCACACAAAATTACACCTTGGGATATTTTTTAGCAATTCTGAAAGTTCTGCTTTGAAGGAAAATTTGTATCCTGCTGGCTGCAAAGTGTTTGAAAAAGTACTATTTTTTTATATGTTTGGCGCAAAAATTCAAATCCACCGACTTAAAATTCAAATCAACCATTATAAAATCTAAGAAAAAATATATTTTATTTTTTTTTTTTTTAAATTCAACTTTTAAAAAGAATTCTTACATGAAAACGTGAAAATAAGATTTTTTTAAGGACGTGTTGCAGAAGGTTTTTCGATTTTAACTTTAAACGAATACTTACATTATTCTGATGATTTAACATAAATAATTCCTTTACTTACTAAAATATCTAATACACCAGTTTCAAAGATTTTGCTAACGACCATTCTTAGTGGCCTTGGCTCAGTGGTCTAGGGGTATGATTCGCGCTTCGGGTGCGCGAGGTCCCGGGTTCAAATCCCGGCTGAGCCCACCAAATCTTTTTTTTCTATATTTTCCCCTTATTTTTCAGGTCAAGATGGCTGTCATACCTGTAAAAATCGTCTTTCACCTAGTCGAATTCAATCGGAACTTTTGTCTTCAATTAGTCGAGAAAAATCAGATTCTTCAGAAGGTAAGAAACGAAAACAGTTCAGAATGTTCCCGCTAGAGGACGTTCCAGGTAGGAAAAAATTTATGAAATGACTCGACGCCCCACCTAGCGGTGAAAGTATGCATTAAAGTTGTATTGTGTTCTAACTGTAGAATTTCTAGAGTTTCGTCTTCTTTTTTGTGGTTGAGGTGTTTTTGCCTCATTTTTAGCAACATATGATGATGTGGTTTTGCCTAAATTCCATCAAAAGGTTTATGTGGTGCAAAAAACAGTAGATTTTGAAGCCGTTTTGTTTTTAGTGCAATTTTTCAATATGCTTGATTTGAAAAATGCTGGTGTCTCTCAATAACAATGAGTAGAGTCCGGATTGATTATGTAAAATCTTTGTTTTTAAGCGCGGCGAGCTATAGCTGCTCGCGCTTCTACATCTTTGTATTTTCGTGTTCTTGTTCTTTTTGTTCTTGTTCAGCATTTTTCTCCAGTTCGCGTAATTTTACACTTTCGCGTAATTTTACACTTTCGCGTTATTTTACACTTTTCGCGTTATTTTACGCTTTATTAGATTTTCAAAATTCTTAGCTTTTCAAAACTCTAGTATTTTCAAAATTCTTAGATTTTCAAAA
>LT727893.1:894604-997153 GCA_900157175.1 Oithona nana
TTGTTCAGCATTTTTCTCCAATTCGCGTAATTTTACACTTTCGCGTTATTTTACGCGTTTTCGCGTTATTTTACACTTTTAGCGTTATTTTACGCTTTATTAGATTTTCAAAATTCTTAGCTTTTCAAAACTCTAGTATTTTCAAAATTCTTAGATTTTCAAAAATTTTAACCTTTGCTCGCGCTTATAGTTTGAAAAATTTCAAACTTTTTGTATAATTTTCAAAGATTGTGATTTTGCTTTCCTATTCTAAAGCAGAAAATGGATTTTTGCTAATGGTAAAAGTAGGAATTCCGGAAGAAAGATGGTCTTGCCATTAACTGAAAATTGTTCGGGAAATCACACGCGGTTATACAGCAGAACTGGAAGTGTCGGAGGGCGTCTGCTACCATTTCCCGAGAAAAATCTGTAACTGTTTTGCTTAGTAAAAGTGTCAATAAAGTGGGCAAGTCGAATAAATTGCTTTTCCCACGATTGGATTTCAACTTCAACTCATTCTTAAAAGACAACACCAGGTGGCTTCTTTAAAAGGGGGGCTAGATGGCGCGAAAGAATTTATCAATGTCAGGAAAGAATTAAAAGAGGAGCGGAAAAAGACCATTAAAAATTGCCATAATTAGTCTTGTTATTTAGTGCAAAACATAAGTTTGGCCAGTTTGGCTAAATGTCTCTAAAATCAACACCGAAATGCGACCGACTTGGCCCTTGGGTAAAACTCTCAGTTTTTAGTCTCAGCTACTGAGTATACTGAGAAGATTCTCAGTCGACCTTCCTGAGTCTGCTGAGAGCAAAAACTGAGACTAAGATGCTGGTCAGTTTTACCTTTATTATGGGACGTCCCCATAATGAAAGTACTTAACCTCACTAAACTGAACTTATGTTAGCTTTTTGCAGGATTTGATCATAGACATCCAAATTCACTTTGAATCATCTCAGTAGACTTCCCTGAGTCTGTTGAGAACAAAAACTGAGATTGAGCTATCGGTCAGTTTTATCTTTATTATGGGAGCTCCCCATAATAAAGCAAACCTAACGAAACCTAAATTAGGTTAGGTTAAGCCATATCCCGTTTTAGTTTAACAAATTCACTTTGAATCATCTCAGTAGACTTCCATGAGTCTACTAAGACCAAAAACTGAGACTAAAGGACCGATCAGTATACCTTTATTCTGGGAGGTTCCCATAATAAAACCGTGGATGCGCACATTTTGATTTTTCCCAACTTTTTATTTTTTTTATTTTTGCATGCTTATAATCGCCAAGATCATCATTTGAGCAAAATAATAGTTTCCTAAAGAGTGTGAAAATTTAATTAAACACTTTTAAACTTGAAAACAATATTCTACTCAGAGGCTTGCGTAGAGGTTTAGCAAAAGGGGACCGTCTCGCATATATAGTCCATCAGCATCGTCAGTCTTTGCAAGGAAGGTGTTGAGATTTCTGTTGACCTGAGAGCTTCTCTAGAAACTCAGGGCTCAGCCGTAATAATCTTTGCTAATCTGAGTCTGGAAGTAACTTCCCCAAAAAGTTGGCGGCCAGACTTATGAAACGACACCGGAAAGATTTTCGTATGGAGAAAATGAAAAGATTCGACGAATTTAAGCCACAATGTGCAAATTTCCTTCATTTTGACAACTTTTCCCAACAAAATTCCAAGTTTATGATTTTGTATCTTGATTTATGCATCGTTTTTGAGTGAGTTTTGTAAGGCAATAAACCACTTTGCTACGTCATCTATTTCTTACACAAAGGTCACGAGCAGAAAAAGTCTGCAGTTTGACAAAAGCATTCATTGTATACTTTACGTAAAGGTAATTTTTTCCTTTCTTGGTTAGACGCAATAATTCAAAATAGATTCTGTAAAGAACATCTTTTCCTCGAGCGATGTAAAAAAGACGAAAAGTAGGAGGATCCTATTTCCGCATGCAGTTGAAGTTTCTTCTTCTGCTGCTCAAAAAAATGATAAAAATGACTTTGCGTCTCGACTTTCAAGTAAGGTAAATTTAATCAGGCGTATGAGCAAAAAGATGCCTTTTTTTCCTTTCAAACCCTTTGAAAATCACCCAAAAAGTCTTAATTCTAAAAATAGAAACTATCAAGAACAGGAGAATTAAAAGATTAGTTCATTTTGAGACAGGAGTGGTTTGTGTAACTTTTTCATTAAGCTGGTAACGTGTACCACATATGTTTAAAAAGTATGTTTTCGTACGGCAAAAAATGTTCACAGTGTATTTTCATACCCCTTAAAATATGTACCAAAAGAATGATTTGTTATTATTCATATTTTTGCGCAAAAATTCAAAGCTGAATTAAGGACATCTAGCGGTCAAAAAATTCATTGAATTAAATACAAATGAAATGATGCAATTTATAGTAAATGAATACTCTGTGCTAATGCTAAGGGAATAATTGTTCAAGGAGCCTTAAGGTGAAGAAGATGACGGCTGAAAAGGCGTGAGAAAAGGGTCGAGAGTATTCTTTTAGCGATAATAATAAATGGAACAACGCCTACGTTGCAATTAGAAATTCAACAGTAGAAGACAAATTCGTGCTAATCGCGTCCATATTATCTTGCCATTTCTCAAAAGAGGAGCTGAAACGTACGCTAAGAGCATACCGGAAAATTGCTTTTAAAGGATTTGTGAAGAGACACCATTAAATCCTCTGTTCCAACGACCACTTGCATAAAATGTTTGAATTTTCGCGCCAAATTGACAATTATATGTAGTGCATTCAAGAAATCTAAAGCTTCTTTTGCTTCAATACATTCAGTAATGTTTGCCATAGAGGGCGTAGAGCGATGTCATGTCAGTCATCCAATTTCAGGTGAAAATTAGCTTCAAGAATTGGGATCGATCTTGGGTGCCAAAGCAGCCAAAGCAAATCTTGAGTTCTTGACTGATCAAGGTTTGATGAAGCAAGCAAGTAGGTAGTATTAGTAATGTCAATATGAGGAGACAATTTTCTTCTTCTCAGACAGCAGACTTTCCCCATCAACTTATTTAATGTTTTGTGCAGGATTTACAGTGGTGATAAATCACTCATGTGTGGAGGAGGATGGTAAAATTTCTTTATGAGATCAAAAGAGCATGAAATCAGAGGTCAGGCTGTAGTATTCTGACCCCTTTTTCTCCTGTGAGGATTACAATTCCAAATAAAGGCGCGTTATGAACGCGAAACCTCGCGGGGTATTTCATATATACTGTTCTATTCATTTGAAAATTACTCAAAAAGTCTATTTTGGTTTACAACAATGCGAGCGAATCAAGTACTGAATACATACATGCACTTTGAAAATAATCGAAGTACAATATGAAATTCTAAGGAGACTTTTTTTGGTAATTTTCAAACACTGCTGCTTTTTATCATGTTTGCGGATTTGGTTTTTGGTTATTACCTAAAATACACCTAACCAAATATACTATCTTACATAAAGCTAACTTTTTTTGTTAGCCATGTAATAGGTACATACAATAAGCAAGTAGTAAATGCGTCAAAACCCTTGCTCCAAATTAAATGTTGGAGTACCTACTTAGTACTTACGTACATAGACTTGGCTCAAGGGAAAACAAAAGTCTAGTTAGTAAGCCATTTGACGTCAGATCTCCCTCAAAAAGGTCAATCAACAAAATAGAAAAAAAAAACCTTATAAAAAAGATAGGAGGGAAAATTACCAACGAAAAGATAGCCGTCCCTCTTCGTTTATTCCGGACTCAAGAATAAACACCATCATACCATTTTTTCGGTACATATGTAGTGTAGTAGACTGTTGCATCTGTCAATGATCACAATTTCCCTGAATAATTGATGATTGGTTAGCTAGCGCGAGGAAACACATCAGCAGCAACTTACACTGTGTTTAAAAATCAGCAAAAATGTCTAACTCTGCCTGATTTCGAATTTCTGGATTTTAGCGATTTTTGTAATTTCTGTATTTTTAGAAAAAAAAACAACAACATTACTTTGCAAAGTTTCGCTCGCATTGTTGTCAAATGTGAGACTTTTTGTGGTGATTTTTCAACACTGTGAGCAGGCTACACATAGGTATACCCATACGTTGGCAGGCCTCCTAACAACCAGAGCACAGGACACAGAAAAATGCCCTTTGTAGAACGTCTGCTCGTTTTCTCCTCTCGGCTCTGCTTCTCGCTGCTTGACTCGAGAAGGAGTCTTCTTCAGTTTTTCGGGAGCGCCAAAGTCTATCTCGAAACGAGTAGTCTGTGGTTGGAAGCCATGTGGTGGAGTCTATACAGCAGTGTTCTAAGGCAACAGTAATGTGAGAAACGGAAAAAGATGGTTTAGTGCTTTAGAATATACAAAAATGGTGATATTATGGAAGAAGACAAAAGTGATAAAGTGATCTTCAACTGTTGAAAAGATTTTATAAAAAGGTAGAGGACAACAAAGGCTATTTGACCTTCTTTCTGGCTCTTATTACTTACTTCAAAATATGTCGAAATCTTTTTTTTCTGAATTCTTTAAAAATGGATTTTAGGGTTTACAACACTTGAATTTTCGCGCCAAAAATCAAAAGTATTAGAATCTCTGGAAAGGAACTAATTATCCATTTTTGCGCAATTATTTCAATATTTGAAACGTTAGCGATGGCTTGCAAATACATATTACATATCCTTTCTTTTGGCGTAAAAATTCAAATGAGATACAGTACCAGGAGATACTGAGTACTGATGATGTGTACTTTGTAAGCAGGTAAGGTTAGGTTTTGATTCCCCGTAGATTTGGTATCGAAGGAGCTTCTTTAATAAAATCGGATGTTTTTGATCTGATTATCCCTGTAATCTGTAGTCTATTCGTGAAAAAGAGGAAAGGAAATTATAAAGTTTTGTCGAAGCTCTGAGGAGCAGTTCTCACATGGCAATGGATAAATTACGTGCTGAGTACTCATTAGTACGTGATGAACTACAAACTAATTATCTTTAGCCCACTTTAAAGTGATCATTACCTTCATTACGACAAATTGTTCCATTTAGGATCTCAAAAATAATTTTTCTGTCATTTTCAAAGGATTAAAATTCTCTAAAAACACACGTGACGACAACGCCATCATCGGGAAAAATTGCCGTCATCTGATTTTTCGTACAATTAGCAGTCATTTCACCAATCATCTCTTTTCTCCTTCTTCTTCTCCTGTTGCAAAAAGCTTCATTCTCCATAGAAAGTTTGAAAATATCCCTTATCCCTCCCTCCTTGAGTTTCTTATTCCAACGGTCGTCGAAACAAGCGAGAATTTTCGGATTGGGCAATCTCCTGGTCAGTCTAGAGATGGCCTAAATCTTCTTTTTGCTCTCGTATTTGTTTTCAAGGCTTAGACACAGCTCTGAATTGATTCTACACGGGAGGCAGTGTAGTATTTACACTCAAACTGAATCTAGATTCTCAAAAATATTCATATTTAGGTAGTAAAAATATTAATTTTTTGTACTTGAAACTTTGATCCCTTTAGGTACTTTGAGTACTTTTAAGCTACTTTATGTACATTGTATTCTTTTAAAGTATTTCATCAGGCACTGAAATGGAAAGATTTTCAAAAGAAAATTGCACGAAAATTCAAAAAAATATAATTGACAAAATGAGTCATTTTTACAGCGATAAAGACTATGCAAACATGCTGCTTATATTGTGAGTTTCCAATTCCAATGATTGTCAGTTGAGGATGTCAAGACTTTTACCTTGGGGGCGGACAAGGACAGAAGCTCTGCTATAGCATCCATTTTTTTTTCTTTCTAAGAGATGCATCCGTCATCAAATGCTTCTTCTTCTACGTTTTTCATTTTTATACATGCCAGGTACATGTCATTCATTAAATGGAAAATTAATCAAGTGCTCAATAGACTCTGCTTTGTACTCCCCAAAACTTTCATTAGAGAACAAAATGGACAGACACAAAAGAATACTATAAGGCAAAGATGCGCCGCATGATGCCGCCGTTTACTTGCTTAGACAGCAGATTTTTTGTTAGGATGCTAAAGTAAGTTTCTTTGAAGAAACAGTCTAAGTTTGTGATCGTGCTCGTTTTTGATGTTGAATTTTTGTATCAATTTCTGGATTTCTGGGCTTCTGGATTTGTGGAATTCTGCAATTCTGAATTTCTGGATTTATAGACTTTTGGATTCCTGAATTCCTGGATTTTCGAATTTTGAGATCACTTATTCATTACTTCCATTTTCATGTCCCTTTTCAAATATGCATGATGCAGTAATTTTGTTTGTGTCCCAATTGTTGACTTGCTTGTCCTGGCATTGTTAATGAAAAGCCAGAAGAACTCATTAAAAGAATCCTCAATATTATCATCAGCAGACTACTCGCAAAATGTCATCTTTCTTCCTTCTTTTCTTTGAAGTAGTCTAGAAGAACAACTCGTTATTGCATGTATGAAACTTTTCAGTCTTGATTAGAGGCCTGAACATCAGACGAAGTAGTGATGACTGACGAAGGATCCTTAACTGTCACGTCAACCTCTAAGCATAATGTGGATTTCCTACCTAGATGGCTTCAATTGAAGTTTTGATTTTAAGCTTAGCAGAAGAAGTTTGCAAGAAGCAAATCCTTGCATCACTAGTAAGAAGACCTTAGCATAGCTGCTGAAATATTTGGCTCCTCCATTTTGCAGGGCATCAGCGATTCAGAGTGATGATGGAAGAGCAAGCCAAGTTGATAAGTACATTTGTGAAGATGAGACCAAAATTAAATTTTCTCGTGTGCCAGTATGTAAATTCTGAGTTCCATATAAAAATTGGCTTCTTTTGTTGGTGAGTTGAGTAAACAGAAAATGCAGAAATTCAGATATCCCAAAATATAGAGAAATATAGAAAATAAAAATAAAGATTCAAAAATTCAGAAATTCACTTTAGAAATTAGAAAAAAGATAATCTTCTAAGGAAAAAATATTTCAAAAATACATCTAAAAATCTCTTCGAAATAAGTAAAAATCTTACTTTTGATTAAATTTGAGACCAATGTGACTACTGTGACACCCAGATAAAAGGTTCGTTTTCTTGAGAATTGAAAGAACCCATCAAACTTTTCTGATGGATAGCTTAGGTCAAGACATTATTGCAAAAGCGGCATCTTGGTGGAAAGTTGCTACTTCTTCTTCCACTAGCGCAAATGTGATATCGTTTCGAAACGGCCTCAGGGCTAAAACTGCTGGTGATTTTCTAATTACGGAAGGAGGGTGGTTTTCCTCTGGGTTTCCACATATCCGCAAGATCCCTATGACTTCTCTCACACTTTGGAACTCTGCTTGGAGTGGAGAAAGAAAGAAAAAATTACTCAGTTCCTTTACTTCCAAATATTATTGACATAAAAATGCTCTTGCTTCTTGTCATGTCAAAGTCACGTCTTTTTATTGCCCAATTTGTCTTTTCTCCGTCTCAATGTGAATCTGCACAAAATCTAGGCAAAATCTTTAGGTAGCTAGACAGAATGATTGATGATATGCATCAAGGCACTACTGTTACTCTACTCCTGTAGAATTCTATACCAAAAGTTTGGTTAGATGGCGTTTTGTTCAAAATTCAAATCCTTTTTGTAGTAACTTTTGCTCAAAATTGAATTTTAAGAAATGTGACCTTTTTGACCCACTGTGTACAACTCTGTGACATATCCACCGAAATGCAATTTGTAGGTCTTCTATCAAGGTGTTTTCTACTTCCTTATAGATCCAAACCATGATCATTTGGGCAACAGTTCAAGTTCGTTTTGTGGAGTAGAGACTTAGTAGTATCGACGTCTTCTCTCATAGATTAGCCTTCATATCCACAAGACTAGTTTCCTTTGAGGAAGCTATTTGATCAACACATTTCATAGGTTTTGCAATGCCATCCATCTATAATGTCACAGTGTTTGACAATTCCTCAAAAAGTCTCATTTCAAACAATGCGAGAAGGATTTAACTTCTAAATTGCATTTGAATTCACACTTTTTGTCATTGAAATATTTGTCGGCAAACTTCAAATGAGATTTTTTTGGTTAATTTCAAACAGTGTGCTCGTTCCTTGTACGCATTTACAAAAAAGAGATGAGTTTTGAACTTATTACATCATAACTAATTGACAGAACTTGACAGAATGATTGATTTTATATTGAAGATAAAAGGTCAATTTTCATGATGGAAAAGTGCCTTATTTATAACAAAAGTCGCTATAGTCATTATACATAATTGCTTAATAAACATTTTTTAGAATTAGGTTGTTCAGAAGTTCCGGTCATTGCCATGACTTCTAAATAGAAATCCGACAAGTTTCGGTAAAGTCCGGTAGAGTTTTATACTAAACGTCATCTAGCCATTTTGTATCCGTAAAGTCTAGTCTATATTTCATTAGATTTTTAGTTATGTAAAATGAGACATTTTGAAAGTGATTTTCACTGTGGATTTTGCAGAGCAAATGAAGCCTAAAAATCGAAATCCAAGACCTATTGGGAAATCTAAAAAGAAAGAAGATTGAGGAAAGTGTGATTTTCCACGTTCTGGCTTGAGTAGAAAACTTTCTTAGAATTTGATTGCTGAGACTACTAAGGTGATCATCAAATTGCTAGAAGATTCTTTAGCTGCTGCTGAGTAGTTTTTCATGCAAGAGAATTGCAAGGTAACGAGGAAAATCTTCCCAAATATCCTAGACTATCCTGCATTCACATGCATCAGTACTTCATACAGTAAAAAGTCATGTTAGAAGCCGCTACTAGCAAAACAGGAAAATTGAACGTCTGTGCTTCACCCATGGAAATGGGAGTTCCTGTATGTACTATTCGTTTCTCTTCAATATGTAGTGGAACTGAAATATCGGCCAAACAAATTGTATAAGTAGACTTTGCATCAAATGTGGTTAGATGGCGTTTGGTACAAAACTCTACCGGAATTTACCGAAACTTGCCGGATTTGTATGTGGAAGTAATGACATTGGCCGGAACTTTTGAGCAACCTGATTCTGAAATGGATAGACAATTAGATTTCAGTGATTTTTATCTTATTTTGTCATTTTTGGCGCGAAAATTCAAAATATGTTTTTAAAATGAATATTGCTCCGAAGTTGGTTGAAATATTTTTTCAAATTGTAATCAAAATACGTAGCTTTGCTCGCTTTGAAGAACTCTGAAAAAGAAATATCTTTTAATTTTACCAAGTACTTACGCTTTAATCGATTTGAAAGATGGGTCTAGCAGAAATCCCACTTTCCTCCATCCACCTACCTAGGAAAATTGCGTGCAGAGTTCCCCCTACTCTTTCCTGAGTAGAAGAGGTCGTTTCAGAGGTCAGATTTTGTGCGACTCATTAGACACTATGGATATGAGAATAAAAATGCAGGCTTCATTCCCAGTTATATTCAGATTGAAAATCAGTACTAACGCATCTACCAAAAATAAGACCTTTTTTGACTACCTGTTTGAAGTTGCAAAAGTTTGCTTTTAAAAACGAAATTAACTGTTAGGGACACTAGGAAACTAACATAATCTTGTTAAAATTAGACTTTTTGAGTTCTTTTCAAACGCTGTGAACTATCATTTTGGGGGTAAAAATCGGAATACAATTCGGTTCTACTCTTCTAACCAACTAGGCCACAAGCCTGATTAGAATCTCTTCTCATAGTAACCAACAGTAGAGACAGAGGAGCAAACAAACTGTTGTTCATCACGTATGTAGTGTGCTAGAGCGTGATTTTTAGCTTTTCCCATTTTTCTTTGACTTGAATTTTTTTTTTGGCTTCAAAGACAGATTCAAAGAACGGATGTAATCACATTTTTGCAAAATGAATAAAATTGAAACATCTAAAAATCACCAAAAATGTATCACTTAAAAGTTTTGAATTTTCGCGCCAAAAATGACAAAAATATCATCTAGATTTTTGGCGTGAAAATTCATTTGGACCAAAAATGTAGTTTTGCCTTAGTGTGTAAATGTAACAAACGATGCAAAACTGCAGCCAGCAGCAGCACAGAGAGAGGAGCAATTATCCCAAACTCTTTTTTACAACTTTTTTTGGATGTGGTAGAATCACATATGGAGTAGAAGTAAATTGAATTTTTCAGTAAGCGGTTTTGCAGTTTCTTTTTCAGGAATCGATTAGAATTCTATTCTCCGTCCTCCGTCGTCCCTTTTTCTTCAATTGTTAGATGAGCTCTTACGCAAATAGTATGTTGCATTCAGAATTCAGGATGCATCAATGGCCTTCCCATTTGGGGGATTTTATGTGTAAAGAGCAAGAAGCAAAGATGGGGAACGACTATTCTTCCCAATTTAGAATATTTTCAATAAAGTTCCAGATTTAGAATTCCTTGCGAGATCCAATCTGTCTGTATTGGATTCCTCGTAAAAAAAAGCGATAGACCCAAAAAATTGCTAGATGGCGTTTAGTACAAAAATACCGGATTCTACATACTCTAAGAAGTAACAATTTTCGCGCCTAAACATGATTTCAGATGAACGTAGATCGTAGCTCACGTTGGTTTTAGAAAATGAGACTTTTTATACCTTTTTCAAACACTGTGTTGCACTGCTTTTAACAACTATCCCTGATTGTCCTACTTTGCAGCTTTGCTAAGCTTAGAAAAAGTTTGGCGTAACCCAACTTCGCACCTACTTTACCGGTCTCTTCTTTGAAGAACAAAGTGTTATTTTCAACCTAAATCACAAGATTTTAGATACGGTTTTAGTTTTGAAACACACTGTTTAAAAATAACTCAAAATGTCTCATCTTAATTTTAAAGACGAAAGGGATAATTTTCGCGCGAAAATTCAAAGTTAAAAGCTGCTCGCTTCGATCGTTGCGTTTTTGTAAAAATGAGACTTTTTGAGTGATTTTCAACCACTGTGAATTGAGGGGCTCATCATCCCTGTGCTCCCCTCACAACTGCAAAGTTTTTTCACACGTTAAGACACATTATTGCCCGGAGAAAGTGAGCGTGATATGCCTCGTAAAATTTGAGCGCAAACGACTGCTTGCAGCAGCTGATGATGATCCTTCTTGCCATTGTCACAGCTGCACACACCAAGAAAAAAAACTTGCAAGGATGATGTGGTGATGTAAGCTTATCAGGTCACAAACCATCTTTTTTGTCCCATTTTAGGCCTCAAATGTTAAGGAGAAAAAAAATTCAAATCTGATTTTGGCGTGAAAATTGTTAGTTTCTTGATTTTCAGTAAATGCAACTGAATTATCAATGAATTTATGTCGAACTCGCTTCGCTCGCTTAGCGAAAAATGAGACTTTTTTAGGTCATTTTCAAACATTGTAATGATATGACCCTAAACTTTTTTTCGAGACAACCTTCATGGTGTCGCCATGTCGTCCTCAAATTTTCATCCTTTCATCAACAGACAGGACCTTTATTGACTTTTCTGTTGGGTAAATGTCAATTTGAGGCTTAGAGTGTAAATGTTGAGTCATGTCAAGTAGATACTAATGTTGATTTTTGGCGGGAAAATTCAAAACTATTCAGTTCGGAAAAAAATAAAAAAAAATTTCATTTTTCAAACAACACGTTGCAGAGTGTGGAATTCAACTTCATCAATTTTAATCTCTCTTCTTGTGCAATGCATCATAAGTGAACTAAGACAGATATGAAGATATAAGACCTACATCATAAAGGCCCCTTAGGAAGCAGTCTCGTGCTTGATTTGAGCTCGTCCCCCTCATCACAGATGCCTTCAACTCTGCTGCTGCCTAGAAAAATGGGTCAAAATGGAAAATGGACATATTTTGCCCAGACACTTGAAGAAGAAAATCATCTTCTATATCAGTGACAAAAATTGAAGGGGATTGAATAGAATGGATCTAGGTCCGCAGTGTCTAAAAATAACTCAAAAATATTAGTCGTTTTTGGCGCGAAAATTCAAAATGTAATATTTATGGCGATTTTCGCCACCATTTGATTTTCAATTATGTTAGATTAGATAGTAACAACAGTTATAAAGAGATATTTGAGTTGAAAAATGGCCTCAGGATAATTGGCTTCTTCTTCTCGAAGAAGAAGAAGCAAGAAGTTAATCTGATTTGTCCAGAAGTACATACTGAAGTAGGAAGAAGATCTAATATCTTTTGACCCCCTGCGTGTCCAACTGTTGCAAATAACAAAGGTCAAAATACAATAAGAATCCCCATATTTTGGTCACTCTTGAGAAAAATAAGGGTATCAGATTTCCCACAATGTCAATTGCCACAGTGCTTAAAAAATGCCCCAAAAATGTCCCATTTTGAATTGTCACGACAAAAATATATGTGAGATTGGCCAAAATTGCGCCTGTTGATTTCTAAGGTTGATTTTTGGCGCAAAAATTCAATTACTCATTTTTTACATTTTGTTACAGTCACAGTGACATGGGTCACAATATGGTCATTGGTCAGTGTTTAAAAATGAGACATTTTGAGTGATTTTCAAACACTGTGGTGTATAGCTTTTAAGTAGTCTACAGATGTTTTTTTCGGCCACTTTTCCGGCCTTGCCTGTAGGCATGATCATTGCGGCCTTCCAGCGTTAGTCAGAGAGAAATTTCGACATGATGACGAAGCTGTGTAATTAACATCCCCGCGCGATGAATGTCAAAGATAGTAAGTCTTCGAACTATTATGCATGGTGGCGTTTACTAGAAGTAGTAGGCAGCGAGTAGCGAAGACGGCAGATGCTGAAAAGGAAGCAGAACTTTGTCCCAATTTTATCACATTTTACCTGTCGCAGAAATTGCCTACGATGGAACAGATACACCCAAGCCAATTTTCTCATAGGGCAACAGTCAGTAGTACATTGAACTGAAAGTTCAAAAGGGTTGCTACAAAATCGTTTCAAAATGCCTGAGGTGTGCCCTATTTATTGTAGGTCGATATCTCGCCTACCAAAAGTTATAAAAAAGTAATAAGAGCCAGAAACTTGAATATGAATTAGATTTTTACCAAGAACAAACATGGAGAAAACCTTTGGCAAAATAAAAACGCTAAAGAACCGTAGGAAGCTCTCCTTGCCCGCGGCCAACAGTTCAGATGAAAGGCCGAGCATGCTGGACTTTGAGACTAGGTCCATACGAAGGCTTCGAGGCCGCAGTCCAAGTCCAGCCAACTCAACAATCAACGTTA
Source organism: Oithona nana (assembly GCA_900157175.1). Classification (NCBI taxonomy): domain Eukaryota; kingdom Metazoa; phylum Arthropoda; class Copepoda; order Cyclopoida; family Oithonidae; genus Oithona; species Oithona nana. The sequence goes on from LT727893.1 coordinate 907,690, forward strand.
AAAAGGTGCCCTGGAACCATCATCATCGTAGCAGTTCGCCTCTAACCTTGTCAGAAAACGAGGAAGATGATGATATTTTCACAAATCAAAACACCGAAGTAAAAGTGAAAGCCATGCGAAAAAGCCTTCGAAGCCGGTCAGTCTGCGCGCCGGCAAGTTCAAGCTCTAATGCTACCTACAGCTTGATGGCCGGCCTAAAAGGGGTCAACAGTATTGTGTCTGTGACCGGCAGCGCAATCGCCGGCCGGCGGCTAAGCACACCCGCTCCCGGCGTGTTTTGTGAGCCTGGGCGCGCCAAGCGGAGCGATAGCGCGTGCACGGTGGAGGAGGATGCACGCCGGTTAAAAGCGTACGTGGCTAACCGGCACGGGAGCTTACCTGTTGTGATTGTTAATGATGGCAATTATGCTCACAGTATGTATCCGATCGATAGTAATCATGAATACATTCGATATGGTAATATTCAATAAGGTTGTAATAAGCTTTGTTTAGCTTCATATACAAACACGGTGTTTGGAAATCATAGAATGGGTACTCGATATAATTCGAGTGTTCTAAAAATATTTTTTGAGCACACTTACACTGAGTATATTTTCTCATTGTGGAATTGCCTTCTTTTAACAAAGGATCCACACTTTCTAGATTAGGCAGAGAGACATAAAAAAAGTGTGCACATAATTTTTGACTTGCCAATTTAAAATCTAAAATGTGCGTTAACGCTTTTATGATTTATATGTTCCTGTACTATTGATCATTTCGTATTCCTAAGACGAAAATAAGCTTTTTCAGTAAACTTTTTGCTGCTAACCAAAAAGTTTACTAAGTCCATCAAGGATGTATTTGTCCTTTTTTAATTGAGAATCTGTGAGAAATTCTTTTTTTGTCTTCTTCTTTAGAAAGTTTGTAACCTTTGTTAAGGCGAATTTACGTTGAGAAAAAGTAACAAAATATGCCTCAAGACATAGAGGTCTACATTCGCTTAATTGCGAGTTGTTGCCGTCAACTCGTCGAGGAGCTCCTCTTTCCGTTGAGAAGCGCATTTCTGAGTCATTTCATTTATTACTTCTTTCACGTTGTGCCCGCCTCAATCTCTCTTCTGTTGGAGGTTATGCTTTAAAGTTCTACTTTGTTTCGTTATAGATGGCGCTCCCTTCTTGCGATTATCCACCGCTACATCTTCCAAGGTAAGTAACGCCACCTATCGTATGGTTTGCAAAACTTTTTGACTAAAAGATATGCCAATCTATCTTATTCCGGAATCCTATTTTAAAAAACAATGTGTGAAAAATCCCCCCCAAAAGTCTCATATGAATCAGAATAACCACATCAAAAATGGCTTTTTTGTAATTGTTGAAATAGGTATTTGAATTTTCGTGCCAAAATTGTAGATCTATATGGCGATAAAAAACAATTGTTGCTCGCAAAGTCCCAAAGATGCTAAAAGTCTCTTGGTGTGATTTTTAGTTTCATAAGCTTATTTTAAAGTTGCTACTTGCTACCATTTTTCCAGAACTTGTAATTAAAAGGCATTTTTTTATTCTCCGTCTTTAATCAAACAGCACAAAGGATTATCTTCTTTTTTTCTAACTTTACTTATTATCTTTTAATGGATTAATCTGAACAAAGTAGGGATTTAGTTATACACTGTACGAAAAAGTATGATGTTTGAACAACCTACCTATTGCATTATCTCCGCAGCAGTAGCAGAAGTAATTTTTTGCACTTTTTCATCGTCGTCCAAATGCACTTCCAAATCTAGAATTATGAGTAGGAGGTTTTCTTCGGCTTCTTGAGCGATCCTCCTCAGTTCAGCTAACAACCGATAGAAAACCACACAGAATATGCTTGGTAAAGTGCTTCTTGTTAATAGGCTTGAAAGGATCTGAGATCCAATCTGAGATATTGCAAATCACCACAAAAAGTCTGGAAAACATTAATCCGGATCTGGAACAAAAAATAAAACGCAATTTTCGTATTTGAACTTAAGTTTCAAATTCATCAAGGATGCTTGGGAGTTTTCTTCCTTAGTCGCCAAAAAGCTTGGTGCATAACCGAAAGCCATTGACTTTCTTCGTAGGTTGCACACTAGGAGAGTTAGTCGAGAAGAGCTGCAGTAGCAAGGGGGGAGGAGAACATAGGAGAAGAACTCTGAGCTTGAGAATAAGTTGGTCGTCAGTGACCACTCAGCAACTCTATTGACGACTTGGGTGGAAGGAAAAAGCATCAGTTCATCACGTCCTACAGTACAAAACGGCTGTTCCTGCCAGACACCCACAATTTGCCCTTTACTTACGTCCATCCCCCATTGCTCGTTAAAGGGTAAGACAACTTTTTTGACATCTCTAAGGGGTTCTTTGAGTACCATTGGCCTCATTAGGATTTTAGCTGATTTTTTGTGATATCAGCAATACTTTCTATGAAAGGAAGAACTATGAATAGAAATAAAAGAAAGAAAGCTATTCAATCACGAGATTTTCATCGGATTTCCCTACTATGTCAATTAGAATTCCACTTATTATATTGGTAACATGCATATTGCATACAAGATTTATGCAGTGAGGAGAGGTACACTATTCGTATCCGTATCGTATTCAGGTAGATGGTGTTAATTAAGAGACTTTGCAACAAAATAAGACTCACTGTGACGAAGCCTTTTGGTCACGCTTAGGACGCTTGCGCGCGCTTTGTCACGGACATCAAAGTTTTGAGTTGAGAAAGACTTTGATTTGAAAAATGGAGGCTACCACCATGGTTTTGGAGGCTACTTAGAGAGTGTCCAGCAGACCCGTCTTTATTCAGAAGCTGCTCAGGGATGCATAAAATTGAATAGCGTGATTTATGTCGTCTCTTCAATATTTCCTCTCCTCCTTCTTTTTGGGGCCTTCGCACGCGTCGAGTCACGGAAAGCCATTAAAAAGATAGCGTGAATTTTAAATGGTATTTTCATATCAAAGTTCAAGCAAGTCTACTAATTTAAAATGAAGTGATGATATTTTTAGGGAATCTCATTCTGCAGTTTATTTTACAATGAGTTTGATTTTTCGCGCCTAAAATTGTAAACTGTATTCCGGGTTTTTTTTAGTAACGAAATTATAGTTAGTCAATAATCTAATTAAAAATTGTTTTGCTCGCTACGCTCGTGTATTAATGTAGTGCTGTACAAAAAGGTTTTCAAGGTATAAAGCGGAGCTAATTTCTTGAGCAAATTTTGCACCCAATTCCACCTATTTTAGGCACGCGAGTAGAGCTTATAAGTGCTTATTAACAGAGAAGTGCCAATTACAAAATATCCTTCAGGTCAATTTTTCCTTCACGAAAAAAAAAAAATCCTTCTATTTTTGAACAATTCTAAATGAATTTTTCTTGAGACAATTTGTAAAATGAGACTTTTTGGGTAATTTTCAAAGACTGTGTACTGTATAAGTGGATAGAGTAGTGTAAATGTTTTTCTTAATGGTGTTTGCTAGATAATTAGGTAGAGTATTCCCTTGCTTGATGACATCATCATTATAACCACAAAAATATATGGCCGCCATCCAAAACTCCCCGCCCTGTCTTATAAACAAAATGACAATTTTATCTATTAAAATCGACGTCTTGAGTAAACTCGAGAAGTAGTTGAAGAATTCTGTTATCTTGAAAATTACAGCGGAAACAATTGTTGAGAACTCAGTCATATCCGTTTTTTATGAGTTGCAGAGAACGTTACATACAATAGGTGTCGCGAGGAAAATTCATCGTTTTTATACTAAAACAATTTGAGGCTTTTAGCTTCAAAATCTGCATGACAAGTTTGCCCTTTTGGCCTAAATTCTTTGCTGAGTGATTAGCTTGTTACCATAGCTATTCCACATAGAATATTTGCTTGCCCACATATTGTGACTCTGCTGCCAAAATTTTTTTTGTGTTGTTGTTTTTTCTGGATTTGGTTCAAAACCAATTCTTTGAAAATGTAGGGCAATTGGTTTTCAGGTGAATTTATAAAGATTCTATAGCAGCATCACATGGTGTTTGAAAATCACAGAAAACGAGCTAACTTCGGATAAAAATTTGAATTTTCGCGCCAAAATCAACAAAAATTCGATGCAAATAGAAGAAATGAGACAATTTTGGTTATTTTCAAACGAAATTTCCACCCCGACTTTGTTTTCATTTTTCACAAAAGTATTTGAATTTTCGCGCTCAAAATTGGAACAGAAAGTGATATGAAAAAGCTTTCCATAAAAGTATCTTAGATAAAAGAACAAAGTTTCGTGCGCCTCAATCGTAAAAGTTTACCGATACACTTTAGAACAGAGAAGGTGAGGAGGTTTTCTCGAGATTATTTTTTTGCAAAAAAAAAAATCGGAAAATTCTGAAACTTTGAATTTGAAAGTTTTCCTCGTGCATCTCTCCTTCTGCTGCTGCTGTCATCCCACGAAATTGAAGAGATGACGTAAATGAAGTTTTGGTTGGCAGACTAGACTAAAACCAATTTTTGGCGTCAAAATTCAAATACTTTTAAAGCTATTATTCGGTTTTTTTTTCAATTTTTGCGTGAAAATTCAAATACTTTCACTGAAATTACATATATTTTATCTGACCGATTTTGGCGGGAAAATTCAAAGTAATTCCAAATTGATTTTATGTATTATCTTTCTCAGACAGCACAGACAGACAGACAAAGACAATTATCAATGCTCAAAAACCCCCGGATTACAATGTACATTATTTTGTGGTTCAACGTCTCAGGAATTTGTTTTTTGGCTCAACTTACTGAGTCATTCTCTAAAGTGATCAAAAGTGATTGAAAAATGTTACATCTCATGCAGCAGGTCTTTAAAAAACCGGAGATTAGCATCTTGCAGTTGAGCTGTATTGTAACCTTATCCTCATACGTAATGACAAATCAATTCGAACAATAGAATTTTTTTTTACAAAAGCTTCACATGAGCAAAGGATTGGAGATTTTTTTGCTGCTGGCTGACTTGAGCCTTCAGTCTAGTTCTTTTGGCGTCAATGAATTCATTGGCAGGTCCCATTCAGATTATTTCCTGGTCCCCTAGAACTTCAGTGTAGCATCGTTTTTTGTCATTACAAAATCAGGCTGCTCCATGACTTTACTACAGGGTAACCAAGCAAGTTCTGGATTAACTACTCAACAACCCAAATCTCTCAGTATCTCAGCAACTCTATACTAAACTTACTTGAACACCCTGTATACTTGGCCTGTTGAATTTTTTTGCTACTGCTGACTTAAAGTGTACAAAAAATTGTGACATCCTTGATAAGATGGTTCTGTCCAGTAGGTAGGCAGGTGATAACTTGACAAAATGATGTGCAAACATCAATTTTTCGTATCTCAGTCCTGATTTGACAAGATTACTGCTGCTGTTGAGGATTCGTCGTCATTTAAAATTGCTTTTTGATGCACTACTTCTGTACTACTTCTCGTGATGTGTGTTGCAAGCGTTGATTGGCTTGCCAGATGTATGAATTACAATGTCTGTGTGTGCACTTCTAATTCTTGGTTTTACCTGATTGGTTGCAAACCACAGTGTCTTATCTTACCACAAAAAAATTAGTCAATACACCCAAACTATAAAATTACATTTTATGTCAATTTTTGGTCTCAAGTCAAGTTTTTTGGCATTTCATGAATGTACAAAACTTTGAGTCATTTCCCTGATAAGAAAACACACTAAAGCTAATTACCAGGCATGAAATTGCTCACAACTCATTCCACACATTATTATCAGATCAGCAATCCAAGTTCATTTTCTAATCGTAAAATTAGTCTTTTTAATGATTTTTTCGTGCTTTTAAGCAAACGGTATCACGAGGATGATGTGCATGCGGTGGTAAAGAATGTTAGGCCGGATTCGTGTAGATTTTCAATTAGATAGAAGAGAGTGACAAGAAATGTAATTTGTATTATGGTACTTGAGATGATGCTCTATTTTGAAAAGGGTAGAATGTGCCTTGAGCCAATAGATGTCTCTTCCTTGAAAGACTTTTTGGTTCTACTACTATGTGATACATGATGAAACCTTCTGCTCTTTTCGTGCTTGAGAACTCTTCAATCCTTGGCAAAAGTTCGTGGAAATCGTGCAAAAAAGATGCTCTACCATCTAGCTACTACGAGAATTGTAGTATGTAGTAACCAGTGAGACAAAATCTAAACATTTTGGTTTTGGTACAAGGGGTAGAAGAAGTATTGGAGTTTGAATGAACTTTGCCTGACTGTCTCTAGTCAAAAGATTGGTCTAGAATGAAATGGAAGAGGCCAGTGGCACATTCATTTCAGCGAAGTTCTCAGGTTTGAAACGTTTGCATGAGAGGATAAATTGGCGGGTTGTCATGAGAAGCGTATCCTCGTATTTGTTTCAACACTACTACTACGTAGCGATTCTTAATCTTTAAATCGTGGCCACTTTTTTGCGCTCAGCTGCTGCCGGAGAAGTGTTCCGCACTGCAGAACGTCAAAACGCCAAGAAGTCGCGCATACAGGTCTCTGGAACTGTAAATGAGATCTTATCAGGATATTTCAATCCAAGTGAGCGAAGCGAGCTCTGTTTGTTGTCTCAACCATTTTTAGCGCGAAAATTCAAATATTCTACGATTTTCAGCAAGACAGACTATTTTTGACGATTTTTGGCGCGAAAATTCAGATTGTTAATTTACACATAAAGGGATTTCTCTCTATTTTAGTGGCGAAAATTATGATTAAAAGTGAAGTAAGAAGCTCGCTTCGCTCGCCTACCTATTCACTTTTCATTTCCCTTTTGACTTAGAGCACATTTTTGCTCTACAAAAATGGTGCTACAGTACCAGAGACCTGTTTTACACTACTACTACTTGTATGGTTCCCAGCAGGCTGGCTAAGGTGCTCCACATGTGCTACGAGACGCTGCTGCTGCCGTAGCGTTGGAATCAGCGCTACTTTTCCAGTTGCATTCAAGACATCGCTAAGGTCACACCTTAGTGCATGCCTCACAATTTTATCCTAGTGGTATATCAATAGAGCATATCAGCAGCACGTGATCAATCAGTGTCAAATCGTCTTCGTAAAGTGATATTGAAAATGCGAAGAAGCCAAGTGAATTGAGTGAATTTCAAGCTTTATTTGGTTCAAGGCTAATAAGCAACAAGCCTTCTTCTTCAGTTCAAATCCTTGAGAATTCCGTTTAAAGGTTTTCCGGCCCCGAATGGTAATCAGTAGGAGGAACAGCGGAAATTGTCCCGGGGCCTGCAAAACAAGTCTGTGGGGTCTCGACCCATATTAGAGAGACGAGAACATTTTTGGTTATAAACTTAACTGTGCTGTTCTATAGTGCTACGCAAGTCACAGTGGACAAAAATCATATTTTTAATGGTTTTTTACCCTTATTGTTTCCATTACTGGAGTTTCCAAAGATTTCCAGATTTTCAACTTTCCAACTTTCGATTGGAGACAAAATTAGAAATACTGTAGCTCAATATGTACCTTACGACTTTAGTTACTAAGTTTCATTTTTAAAAGCGCAATTTCTTCAAAATAAATTCAAATACAAACAGAAAAAAATATTCCAAGTGATACATTTTACGTGATTCCCAAACATTGTGTACGAGAAGCCATGCATGGCATAGCTGAGCAGACCTGTCAAATTGCAAACACTTGCTGGTTTAGTATTTGTGTAACTTCTAAAAAAAAACTGTAATAAGGACACACTTCAGAATTTTTATCGCCAGTCGAAAAATTGATAGGTTGTCTGCCTGTCGGCGGATAAGGTGGCGAAGTGGTGCCGCTTTTTTTCTTAGGGTGTGTTCTTCCATGACATGCAAACTTTTAGAATATTGTTTTTATTCAAATAACAGTAAGCGCAAAAAATACGTGTAATAAGATCTCACGCTGCGTCTATTTACGTAAAGATACTATACATGATGTGGGTTGAATTCCCTGCGGGCCTTCGGGCGAGAGGAGAGGATGTTTCAACATTTCTAAGTGTCACTAGACCATTATGTATATTTCTCAAGGGTAGTAAATTGTTTGTTTGTAAATTATTCCCTAATGCATCTTAGCTCGTGCCCTACCTAAGCTTATCGTTTTTTGTCGTTTTGACCCTTTTCTTCTAATTTTTAGAATGAAGAGGAAACTTGAAGCTAAGTTTTGTTCATTTTACTACAAAAATGGAAGTGATTTCAAATCAGTTACAATTTTCCTACTTTTTTGAAAAATGAGAAAAAAAGGTGGAGGAGGGATAGGAATTTTTTTTGCATAGATGGTGTTTATCAGAAAATGAAGAATCTCCTGGTCACGTTTAGCAGATGATCCGGTGTTAGCTGATGGATGAGTCGTCCGAAATTGGGTTGAAAACCTCACAATCATTTGTCTTGATGAAGCGATTCTCACAGTAGAGGAAGTAGGCAAGACCCAGCCCAAACTCAAGGAAGCACACGGCCTTGATTATATGACAAGATAACGCTAGCTGCCTTAGAACAGCTTTAGCATAGAGTAGTATGTAGTGCATAGAGTACTCTACTTCCAACCATGTTAAAGAGACCAGAATTTTTCAGCGAATCTCTATTAGCCATGACCTTAAAAAAGATATGGCGGCTGCCTAGATGGCGCCCGGGAAAAATTCTCCCCCCATTTTTGAGAAGGTCACATCATATGGATCGCATGAGCAAAACCTCTAAAAATAGGCAACATTGAATGATTTGCTTAGGATCAGAAAACCTTGACATAACCTTTTGATAATAGATTTGATTTTGCAGCTATTGAGGGCACGAGCTAGCCTAGGGTGGTACCTACTTGTCTTTTTACTCTGACATCATTTGCCAGCTTGGTAAAAAATAAGGAGGCTACTTGAGAGGAGATATTTTGACAAAACCACTAAGATGGTTTTATGAGAGTGGAGACAAAAGAGTCTCGACAATTGGATGATGTCCTAGTTTTGAAACTTTGCGTGCAACCGCAATAAAAAAAAAAAAAAAACCTTCCAAAGATTGATACAATTAGAGTAGCCCTAAATTGAGTAAGAAGTCATCTCAGAAATGACTTAGAAGTCTTCAGCTTTACTGTTAATTGAGGAACCCTCAAACAAAAAGATTTAGCTAGAGCAGCATCGGAAATGTATTGAAGTTGGCATCTCGCGTCTCATAGAAGCAAGTGTGCCGAGATGTGCAAGGCGGCTTCGGTGTTAGTGGGATGAATGACAAAGGCAAACTTCTTCATTAGCTAGACCCCCATCCATCAAGTTCTTTTTGGAAACTGAAGAAGGTTGATAGGAGGCTAATGAACCACTGACACGAGGAGTAGGAGCCTCTTGGCTGCTCTGATAACCATTGATGATCCAATAAAATTCTCGTTACCCCAAAATGAAAATCCCCCAATGTGCTTGAAAAACCATCAAGCAAGCGGCGCAAGTCTTAAAAGAATTTCATGTATTTTTGGATTATTTCGTAACTAAACAGGCGTAAATAATTGTTAGGTTGTAAAATCAGCAATTCTTATCGAATATACCACTACACGCATGAGAGAAAAAAAGTGACCCATGCTGACAGTAATTGCAGATTGAATTGCTGAGCCGTGTTGAAAGTTCTTCATAGGCATGGATGATTTCGACAGTTGTCAGCACATTAATTCTCTAGCACTTTTGACACCTGCATTGGAAAGTCAGCAATAATCTAAATTCCCTTTTGTATAACGACATCATCTCCTCTCCTCGATCCTCCTCTCCTCCAAGTCCAAAGTGCTACGCTCCAAAAAACAGATCCGCTAGGGATCCTCTAGTACTCATTTGACTGACATTTGACAGCTCAGCCAAAAACTTGATCAAGCCATCAAAAACCAAACGGGCCGTGAAAACACTATAAAAAGGCATTTTTATTTGTATGCTACTAAAGCCACAGTAGTATAGTGCAAAAAAACTAGATTCATGCATCATGTTTTGTGATCCTTCCATTTGTGCAAAAAATCAGTACAACACAGTGTTTGAAAAAAATCTCACTTTGGATTTTTGCGCTAAACTTCTGTTTTTTCATGAAAAAAAATGCCTAAAAGGCAGATTATTGGTGCGAAAACTAAAGTTCAAAACTTCAAAATTAAGAGTTTTTTATGGGATTTTAAACCACTGTGTTTGTACATCATTGTGTCTGAAGGCAAAGAAAAACAAAAAACCGTGTGGGTCGATAATTATGATTGTTCACGTGCTGCTTACAACGTTAGACTCGCCCAACAGCAATTGTGCTTGACTGCTAAGACTCAGATGAGACTTTTTTGCACTTATTGTTCAAGCTGTTACAATGACAAGTGTGTGAATTGCCTTCAAGGACTACTCATGAAAAACTTGATCAAGTGAAATATGATCAATCCCCTTTTACATACCAATTCCTCCAGTGCACCTACCAGCCCAAGATGTACCCGATCCGCCCTAGAAAACTACACTCAAAAACGCCATCTAGCCTCTCAAATGGCAGCTCAGATTTCCATCCGAAAACGCGATGGCAAAAGTCCAGCCAGATCATCAAATCCTATTATTGTCCCAAATGTGAATGTGAAGGAACATCGACAACGTCGACTTTCGCGAGTCGTCAAGTGTCGAACAGTAGACTTTACTGAGTTCCCCGAGGGAATGCGAGACTACAGAAATGGAAAACGACTCCTGCGGGAGATTCAGAGTCAACCGGGATCCCCTGTCATTCCGCGTATTGAGATACACGATTTTGGATCCGAGGTAATAAATTACAGGCTATATAATATCTGTAATTAAAGTCTAATGGGAAATTGGTGTGAATTCCGTTTCGTCTTCTGATGCTTCGGGCATTTTACAAAGTGTCCTTATTTTCTTCTTACTCTAAATTATCACAGCGTTTGAAAATCAATCAAAAAGTCTCGTTTTACAACATTGCGAGCGTCGCGAGCTACGTTTAGTTTCAAATAGAGTTCTTAGAGTAAAAACAAAAAAATGATACATTTTTGGTAATTATAAAACAGTGTACCTATATTTTTCCTCTCAAAATGAACTATTAACCTTGAAAAAATAAAGTCAGATAGAAGTCTTTATTTGTAGTTACTCCTCACATTTTTTGAGGAGAATTTACATAGAGTAAAAACAAAAAAATGATACATTTTTTGGAAATTATCAAACAGTGTAGTGTGTACCTATATTTTTCCTCTCAAAATGAACTACTAACCTTGAAAACATAAAGCCAGATAGAAGTCTTTATTTTTAGTTACTCCTCACATTTTTTGAGGAGAATTTACTTTAATCACTGTGATCACACTGCGCCGAAAAATCATTTTTTGTTCAAAAAGAAGGGGGAAAAAAATCTGAGTTTACCTTTTTGAGTTTATGAAACATTTATGAAAACTTTCAGGATTTTTTTCTACCAAAAAGTTGATTTGGCATCAGTGTGTAAATTCGAGAATTTTTACGGTGGGGGCTACTTCACAAGCTAATTTTTTGTTAACGTTACCCTAGGGTCACAGTTAACCTTGAATTTGTAGTACTATTCTAGTTGGCGGGTCATGTCACTAAAGAACCCAGACCCAAATCAATAACGAAAGAGTTTCTTAGGCGAGCAATATGTTGATGGCTCAAAAATTGGTCTAAATTATTTTGGCATTGAACTACTCGACCTCGTAATGATAGTTTGCACCATAACCACGATGCAACAACATTTCCGTGGACTGCAACATTCAGCAGCAGCAGTTCAGCGCAAGGAAGAACAAAAAACCCGGTTGCTCCGCTGCTTTGCAATAGTGGCAGCAGCGAGCGGCTTGTTCTAGGCGTAATTATTGCATATCAATTCTTTTGGCTTACATTGCTTGAGCTGCATAATGTTTTTCAAGACAAAATTCAAACCTTCCTCCCCCACCACAGTGGTTGAAAATCGTACACAAAAGTCCCGTCATCGACTTTCGAAAAACACGTCTATGGTGTTTCAAAGTGACTCAAGAAAAGCAGTTAGGATCAAACTCGAGTTAACTTTTGTTAGTTTAAAGTTTGCTGCTGCAGTTTTTGAAAAACTTTTGCTGCTTCGGCTCTGCTGCTATGTGTGCCTTTAAGCTCAGCTGTAAAAAGTTAATGAAGGATAACAGGAATGGTTTTGAAATCGTTTCGACACATTTTTGAAGGTCCAAAAAATGTTGTTGTTAACCTTCAAAAATCATTTGCTAGTGTTGCTAGAAGTATGCTGCAAATGGACTGCTAGCTGTCGAGTGTCGAGGAGGTAGGCATTGTTAACATCGTTAGGTTTTTCCAAATGACACCAACTTTGATACGCTGACGCCCTAGCACAAATTAAGTCTCATTGGGTCTGAAAAATGCGTTCCATATGGCGCGTGGTAATCTTTTGTGCCAGGCTTCCTGCCTAATTTCTATACAATTTGTCTATTGTCATCAATTCATGCGAGCGAAGCATTTTGAGTCAAAATTGCACATTTTTTGAAAATAAGCAACTCTATCACGGTCTTTGACTATAAAGTGTTTTAAAGTACTTTTGATATGAAAATTCCAAAAACTGTTTGAACTTTAATGTTACATATTTGCTAGACATCAAGCCTGTTACCTGAACTCTCATTGACATTTGGACACCCCCCTCGTCAATCATCGCGCGAATGATGATAAGCAAACCCCCATACGCACACCACACAATACTCTTTTTTAGTAAACCTAATAATTTCCTGCTTCATGCAAAGAAGCTGAGGAGGCAACAACAATCTGCATATTTGCATACATATTAGATCTTAAGATTGGCATATCTGGTCCAAGGGGCAAATCAATCCAGTAGCATTAAAAAAACTTCCTTCTTTATGTAAGAGGGCGCAGTTGATATTATCCTACCAAAGTCTCGATGATAGAGCGCCATCTTTTTCCTCTTGCAGCCACCACCAACTCCTCCATCCAGGCGGGTAATCCACGAGGCCGAAAGCAACGGAGGCCGCGGAAGTGCTGAAAGCAGCAGGGGTAAGTTGTCCACCTTTCTATTATCGACAACATGATTGCTCGCTTTGACATGTCATAAAGGGGGCCTAAATACAAAAGAAAGACAAGTTCTATTCCCTAGAAGCCTTATTACATTAGGCAAAAATTATAATTCTTACGCAATTTTAAAGTACTTGAAAAAGAATGTTACGAACACGAAGCTATACCAAGTTTGTTTTCTACTATGCAGCAAAGCCAAATTAAGCCCCCTTTTCTATAAATCTGAGGAGGTCACGAAATATATCTTTTGAAAATAAAGAGACTGGTGATGCTTGTCGTGAGTTCTAGTCCTACTTTAAAATGCATCTTTATGCTACACAACCTCATGAATATCACCTAGGCGCCTACTGGTAAATGAGCATCCAATGAACAAGACTATTGACAATTGTGTCTAAAGGAATAGTGTTTATGGTTCCAGAGCAAAAACACACGCGTGACACATTTTAAAGGAGAATAACTGTGCATATGAGATTTGCAGCTCTTTAGATTCAGTAGTCAGAGATATAAGACAGAACCACCCTGCTCTATGAAGGATGAAAATCTTGAGATTATCAAGTTAAATTGAAATTGTCGAATATTTGGTGATTTTTTTTCCTTCAAACACTTTTATCAATTTTCTATATCAATAAGAATTCAGTTATAAAAGCTATTTTTAGATTTGGTCAATACATATCTTACTAAGACGTAAGGAAAAAATTTCAATATTTACTACATTGTAATCCACTTGACTTTAGTATTCCAAAATGGTAAGGCACTACACTCTTCAATTAACTTGATCAATATCTCATTTTGTCAGTAGGGTGTGAAAGTCTCTGTTTTATGCAGTCAATATTATTATCATCTTGTTTNAAACACTTTTATCAATTTTCTATGTTAATAAGAATTTAGTTATAAAAGCTATTTTTAGATTTGGTCAATACATATCTTACTAAGACGTATTCCAAAATGGTAAGGCACTACACTCTTCAATTACCTTGATCAATATCTCATTTTGTCAGTAGGGTGTGAAAGTCTCTGTTTTATGCAGTCAATATTATTATCATCTTGTTTTGAAGTTTGAGCTCCAACTTCTACTTGACAATGAGAGCAGAAAAAGAGAACCCGTATTTCTAATCTTGAGAAAACAGGCTTTATTTGGGAAAGTTGACAGCACCACATTAAAACCAGTCAGATTAAAATGGGTTGACATTCATCTCACAGAAAAATGAGACACACTGAGGTTAAAATACAGATGTCTTTTTCTTGTCCGGTAGTTAAATTGACAATTTTAGGCCTTCAATAAAATAAGAAAATCCTTCTTCAATTTTGACGCGCAAAAAATCAACTTCAATTCTTTACCTTACTTGCATTTATGGACCCAAAAATATACTTTTAGCACACTGTGTCAAGTTTGAATTGCAAAACTCATGAAGAGCTAAGCGGTTGCATTAGTGTTGCAGTTGGATTTTAGTTTTCTAATAAGCTGAAGTTCTTTTAAAAAGCATTAAAATTATCCCCTAGATGTTGTCAAGGTAGAGTTTGACAGCTTTTTCAAACCTTCCCTTTTTTTCGCCAGTGATACCTAAAGGGTAGAAGTTGTCAAACTCTGCCTACAAATATCTAGTCCAATGCACACATTGGATGATTAATGAGATCTCTCTCCTACATCTTTCAGGATTGTCGTATCAACTGTCGAGTGCTTCGACGCATTCGTTACCCTCACGAATTGATCAGTTGTCGGATAGTGAAAACGATTACGAGCAGGAGGAGGAGGAATTTGATTCCTCATCAGCTCTAGATACCTACGATGAGGGTACACCAACCAAAACCAGACTACCCAAATCCATTGGAGTTCATCAGCAAGAAATCATTTCTGGACGTAAATCTTCTTCCAAAAATCAAAATCAGACCATTGCACTCATAGCCAGCTGGTAAGAATTTATACTTAGTACATACTACACCGTGTTTGAAAATCACTCAAAATATCTCGTTTTGCTATGTTTATTTCCGAAGTATTGAAAATTGGCTAAAATTGCAATTGCAGATTCTAGTATTCATTTTGGCACGAAAATTCAAGAATTTTTAAAAGGAAAAAATGGCAGAAACTGCATCTGCAGTCTGGCAAATACATATTGTTTTGTGGCGCGTAAATTCAAATATTTTTTATTTGAAACTAAAAGTAGTTAAATGTTGTAAAATGAGACTTTTTCAGTGGTTTTCAAAAAAACTATTCTGTTATATATTTTTAAAATCGCTTGACTTCTTCTTTTGTTATGTATTTTTTGCTTCAACCTTTCTTCTGGCATCAGAAAGTCTGCTCCTACAGTCATTCATAGTACGTCGTCGTTTTTATCACGCATGACATATTCGCTACTATCTACTGCCTTTTATGCCTGATAAAGCGATGGCATATGTCACATGACGAAGCTGAAAACGAAATTAGGACCATTGAGCGAAGGAGTACATAAGCACTAAAAGATACGCATCAAAAAGTAAACCTAATAACTTGATATGCGTACTATGTATTTGACAGTGACCGCGAGTAGCGATTTCAGTGTCTAAAAGTACACAAGATTTCAAAATCACGAGTATAACGACATAATTTTAGGTTCGATTTTGACGTCTTGGCAAAATAAATTAAAAGAAAAACTATAGCGGTCAATAACTTAATTTTGTTTCTATTTTGCAGTGAAAAGAACCATCCACACTTGCAAGCCTCAAGTAGGAGAGGAAATAAACTGAAGAGACGTAAAGCCTATTACAATCGCCAAAGAAAAGATATTTCCGTAAGTCATTTCATGATTTCTTTCTACTTTGTTCATACATATTGTTTAAAAATCACCAATAAGTGTCTCACTAAAAATTTGGTAAAACTGTATTTGTCCTTTTTAATGTTCGGCCACGATTGCTACAATGGTCACATTTGTTTACATTGAGAGTGAACATTTTAAATGAGACTCTTTGGGGATGATTTTCAAACAATGTGTTATTTTCCGTAGTTTTGATTTTGAAAAATATGCTATTGCTTAGTTTTGCCTTGTCCCCACGTGGTCCTTGCCCCTAGCCACGCATGGCCAACCCCCCTCTTCGCAGATGACTTTAAATGTGCAAGCAATGGTAAGAAAATGGTTTTAAAGTCTTGTCCCATTGTTGGTTGCTAACAGACCCAGAGCAAAAGGGAAAATAACCATTTTGAGGTCTATTTAAAACAAAGATCGATTTTGGTCAACCTAAACCTTCTTTTCAAAGTAATGACGTAGAAATAATACTCTGTTTTTCGTCATTCGAAAACTGACTTCTAAAAGTTCTGAATACGAAGGATGGGATATTTTTGGCCAAATTCGAAAATACACACTGCGACAAAAAATATTTTTGGTTAAAAAATTCACAGATATTTTGTCAAGAAAATTAAAAACTATTTTTCTCGCATTGTGTAGTTTTAAAACGGTTTCATAAGTAACATAAAAGGGACTTAACTAGACCACTAAGTACTAATTGGACCACTAACAGAATAAAAAAACTCTTGACAACGCGTTTTATTGTTAGGAAACGAGCATCCATGCCATCGTCATCAATTCAAAAGGATTTGAAATCTGAAGTAGACAAAAGTCCTTGAATTTGGCTATCAAAAACATGTTGAGAATGCGACTAAAAAGTCGAGTCAGCCTTTTAACAGCAACAAACTAGCCGCAATTCTATTCTACTTGTCACAGTCTTTGAAAATCACTACAAATTGTCTAATTTGAATTTTCATGCCAAAAATGACTAATAGCAGATTTTAATGTTTAATTTTGGCGCGAAAACTCTCATGTTGTAAAATGGGACTTTTTTGAGTGATTTTTCAACACTGTGCGTGTGGAGGAGGAGGTTGAAAACCTTTTTTGGACATCTCGTTTTTTCTCATTGACATTCCATGCATATTCCTTCTGGTACTACTCAGAGTAGATGCTTTTTTTGAGGTTGCCTTTCATGGTCAGAATTCTGAATTGTACAATGTTCAAAACACTTTTTTTAAGCGAGCGTAGCGAGCTTCATTTATCTGTAATTCTTTGCCAACTGTTTTCGTATTTCCTTAAAATCAATAAATTGCTAATCAAAATCACATTTCCATTTTTCATATAAAATTAAAGATTAAAAATGTGATTATCAACTTCTATTTTACGATTGTTTGGAAATATGATGATAGTTGATGGATATAAAAAGTTATGCTTCGCTTTTGTAACATTACGAAATGGAACCTCACACGCATGATTTGATACAGTATGATAACTTTCTATTAATACACTTTACATAATTCACGCTTTTAAGCAACAAGTCACAACGAAGCTTAGCCTGTTTTATAATAAAAGTGAGTTTGAAGAAGATATGAAAAAAGTCGAGATCAAAAGTTGGCTGCAAATATCTTTTGTCCAAGCCTTGACACAAGTGCACAAAAGTGTCCCAAAATGTGTAAAATATGAGGCAGAAAGAGAAGCAAGGACTGTTTTAGACATTTGCATGAAAATGTCGTAGAGTGAATGAGAATAGTAGCAGTAACTTGATAGTAGGTTTATGCTCTCAGATTTCATCTAACAATAGGCCATAAAAACATGAATTGCTAAAGGCATTGTTGAAGTACATTGGACCTCTTTTTGTTAGACTGATGATGATGCTTGATACTATTGTATATGGGAAAAAGCGCGTTCTAAGAGAGTAGTGTAAGCCTTCGTAAGAGCCTCCTACTGCTCTTACTCCTCCGCTGCAGCTTCGGTAGCAGAAGGCACAGAAAGCGCCACTGCAGCTCTTCTTCTCCCAAATCACTCTTAGTACCAGGCTAAGCTTCATTGTGACTTGTTGCTTTAAAGCGTGAAATATGTCGTAGTGTTTTAATAGAAAGTTATCACAGTGTATGAACGCAAACGAACACTGTGTTGTGTGATATGTCGACGGGAAGCTCAATCATGCTGGACTTTGGGGATTTTGTACGATCTCGATCCAACAGTTTCCGGCAAAGTTTCAATCGCAGTTCACGACCGACTTCAAGACGAGCTTCAAGTTCACTTTCTTCGACTTCGTCTCGTCCGACTTCGCCGGTCGGTATGGTCGGAACTTCACAACCGGAAAAATTTCGTGAATTGCCACCTTTAGGCATGTTCCTCATCGTGCCTGCAGTTCATCAGGCCAAAGGCCATGTAATTATCTCATGATATCTAACGCGCTAATTTACATACTAATTTTTGGGAAGAAGAAGATGACATTTTGCATAATTCCAAAGTGTCAACTTGTACTAGCATAACTTTTTATATCCATCAACTGTTTTCGCATTTCCTTGTAATCACAAAATATTTAAGGAAAAATTTTATCAGTTATTTTGTGACTGTAAGTGAATACGAAAACAGTTGGGAAATAGGAGAATGTAAACTACGGAATTTTATTCATTTTTCAGGGACGAAGTAAAAGCCTTACAAGCATCGATACCTTGGACCCCAGCATGCCTGGTAGCAATAATAATGGTAACAATGGAGGCAATGGTGGTAAAAATGCTGCTTCCACCGGATTGGATCTGGAGGTTGGAGGTCGGTTATCCGTACCAATGTGGTCCGGATCCGCAAGTGCTGATCACTCTCCCACCTCTCCAGGATTCCATCGTCGAAGGAAACTATCAACAGCCAGCAAAGTAATATTGAACACAGTTTGACGTAAAGCAAAAGATTCTTATTCAGCTTTCTTCTTCTATTTAATGATGCTTATCTTCCACTCAATTTATTTAGAAGAGCATCATCGTCCAAAAAAACACAAGATGATTACTACGACATCATTATTTATTTATGCCTAAAATGTACTTCATTATTTTTAGGTTTCTAGCTCGGAATTCTTCACTGTTTATTTTGAGTGCATTGATGATGCTGGTGAACGAGGTTATGAAGAATTTGTTCCGGCGACCAGAGGCACTTGTTTAAGGTAAGTCACAGTGTTTGTACCTTTTCAAAAAAAGTCTCATTCTACAACTTTGCGAACGAAGCTATGAAAAAACTATGCCAAAGTTCAAATAAGTTTTTGGCGCGAAAATTCAAAAGAATGGAAAAATTGCAATTCGCAAAAGATAAAAAATATCAATTTTAGCGCAAAAATTCAAATGAATTTTACATATTAAGGACTCACTTAGAGTCTTTTTTTTTCGCTGAAACTTTTTTAAACCGCAAGCTTCGTATCGATGAGGTTGTCAAGTCAAAAATCACACATAGGTACCAAATAAGATAAAAAAAAAAGTAGATCAAGGTAGCTTTTACAGCTTTCGTAACAGTTGCCGATGCCGGGAGCAATTCTGCGACTTTAATTTACTACTTGCATACATATAGATCCTGTAAATACTACTTCAGTCGTCAAAAGACTTTTCGGCATCAAACACATCTGGAGAGCAGTGACAGACATCATCAAACTAAGCTTTCTATTTTTGAGAAAATGACGTACATAATGTCATTCTTTTTAATTGGACAGTGACTAAGAATTAAGAAGAGAGACGACCCTGAAAAAAAATGGTACTCAAAGAGTAGAAAGTCATGAGTCATGAAATCAAGAAAAACATCACCTTTCACATTACTTGTTACTTTGAATTTTGGCGCCAAAAATATGATTTTAATTTTGGTGTCAAAATACCTAAATGCAATTTCAATATAAAAAATTGAATTATTTGAATTTTCGCGCCAAAAATCTAAAACTTTTCTAAATGAGAATAAATTCTTTCAGTACCATTTTTTCCCTTTTTCTAAAGTTGAACGGTCGAAGTCAATCTTGTTGGAATTTAAATGCTTCAAGCAAAAAGGGAACTGAAGGCTCTTCAAAATCCTCATCTCGGTCGTTTCATCTTTTACGAAGCCACTCTCTAGAAAATCTTCATGACTTTGTCATCAAAAAATTGCGTTCTTCAGTAGGATCATTCAGTAGCGTCTCTAGCATCCCCGAAGAATTAAGTGCCAAGGAAGTGAAAGCTCGTGACTTGGGATTGAAATGGAAAGCACGAGCGCGTAAAACGTCCCTTAGGAGGTAAAATTGCGACATGAGCCCCAAAAAATAATTTTCTAAAAACATTGAATTTTCGTGCTAAAAATGGTCGAGGTCTTCTCTTAAGAGACCATATTTTTTGGACGATTATCCTCAATTGTCTGTCTGTCTGACTCGTTAATGGTCAAAAAATGAGCCATTCAGAAAGTTTATTATGGCACTGCGAGCGATCGTAAAACTTGTGTGGTTTTATGTCAACATGTCAAGCTTGGTGGCTTCATTACATTTGTTTCTCTTCTCATTGTGTAGTGGATGAAATTGTACTCTTTGTTTTTTGCAGGGAAGCCATTTCGGCGGTTTGTGAAAGGCGTGGAGTGGATGTTGACTCCATCAATGTTTACCTCGAGCAATCACGAACTCCTCTGCCTCTACTCACAACTGAAACAGCATGGTTAGGTGGAAGAAATATTCGCATCCGAGGTATGGATTTAAAAATGCATGCAAACCTTCATTATTTGTACTTTTACCAAACGAAAACTGTTCTTGTATTTCCTTACAATCAGTAAAAGAAATACATTTGATGATAAGGGAAAGTTGCGTAGGCGGTAGAAATATTTGTATCGTCTTGAGGACTAAGGGTACAAAAATGACCCAATTAGACTAAAGGAGAGTTTAGTAGGGGAAGCAGAAGGCATGTGAAAAGCAATTCCTTGGAAATGCTATTCTTTTAGGAGGTAATAGGGGACCTGATGCATTCTCGTAATGCAGATTGGTTGAAAAGCTGCGTAAAAACGGCCTCTGAGGTCATTTGAGGCCATCCGAGGCCAATTTTAAAGTTGACATTTTAGTCCAATCGTCCCTAGTCAACTTGTCAGTATTTCAATTATTCAGACCACATTTAGTATCAAGAATCGGAAGTTTGACATTTAGGTACATTGGTATCTCAGTTGACCAATGGACGGTCAGTTTGAATTTTTCAGTTGGTCAGTTACTCACGATATTTTATGTCTTACTTTTCATCTGTATTTTTGGTAGCAATAATATTCTGGAAGTAATACTATTACACAAATGTAAGAAGCCTTTTTCTACCAATCTGCATTAATGACGTCAAATGTCATCGGTCCCCACCTCTAGCCTAATTGATGCATTTCTATTATACAGGGTGTACAGGTAAGTTTGGGATAACAATATTACAAAGCTCATAAAAGATTCAAAAAATTTTGGAGACCCTGTTAAAGTGTATAGTAGACAGACGATGCACTAGCCAAATTGTGTCAACTACAGTACAACGTACAGACTCGTTATATCTTTATTTTCCAGCCAAAGATGACAGCAAGTCTCCTGTACGTGGAGGAGGTCGTATATCCGTAACCGCACCTCCCTCCAGAAAAACCTCCGCTGCCAATAACGTAAGTTTCTTTTTACACAGTGATTGAAAATCGCCTCAAAAGTCTCATTTTACAACATTGCGAGCGAGCTACGTTTATTTTCAAAATAAAAGTATTTGAACTTTTGATCATTGACTGCTATTTTGCCCACTTTTGGCGCGAAATTCAAATATTTGAAAAATATTCACAAATAAGACATATTTGGGTGACTTTCAAACACAGTGTTTTAGACTTCCGTTAGATGTCCTTTTTTTAATGATATTAATTTTTTCCAAAACAGAGCTACAAGAACAAGTCAAAGCTTTTTAGTCCCTCCGTCAGCACTTCTGACGATGCCCATCAGTCAACTCCATCTGCCCAAAACCAAAATATTTTGGGCCCCTCCCTCAGCGTGGGTGGGGGCCTGCCCAATGCCCCCTCATTGGCAACTTTGCATCATAGTAATTCCTGTGGTTCGCCCAGCTTGAACAACAATATCAATTCCACTGAAGGTTCTTTAAAAGTGGCCAAAAGTGGAAAACCTGTCAATCGGTGGAGTGGATTGTGGGGATCATCCTCAAAGGTAATAAAATGAGACTTTTTTGAGACAATTTTAAACATTGTGAGATGCCAACGCGTTGAAAAAAGTTTTGTATTTTTTTAAAAATCCAAACTTTTTTTTTCTTGTATGGCACTTTAAAAAAGCCCTGGGAACAACAGAGAAAACTTAGTAGATGCACAGCCTTTCTTTATGGAATTTTTCCTTAGTTTTTTGACCATTTTCTCCTGAAAGAGGCCATAAATAAACGGGTTACTTATCGTCCCTTCCTTTTTTCAGGATACCAAAATGGATCTCCTTGTCACTCACCTGGACACCTACTCACGATTGGGTATACCCAAATTGCACCATTTGGTAGCCTTCGAAGCAGAAGATGAGGTTGAAGAAGGTAACAAAAGAATTGCTTTTTTGTTGTTGTGTCCAGACAACTTTACGTAACAAAAATCTTAATTTTAATCTCATTTCAGCTTTGTACAGTCTAGAAGAAGATTGGACAGATATTGTTCGAAACTCTCATATGCTGAGTGAAAAAGGCAGAAGTCAACAAACAGCCTTGTGGGAACTGGTAGAGACCGAGGTGGCCTATATTAGAACACTCAAAGTCATTCAAGACGTAAGCAGTCAAAAAAAAAAAAAAAATTAAACATTTGATAGCTAAATTTCTTTTTGTTTTCCAGCTGTTTCTCAATTGTCTGTGCAATTTACAAAATAACTTAGTTTTGACGGAAATTGACACAGAAAGGCTGTTTTGCAACATTCCCGAGATCTACGCAGCTAATCGGGTCTTTTGGCATGACTACATCATGCCTATGCTGACCCAATCCCGGAAAACCGGTGAACCACTCAACCCTAGTCAAATGAAAGAAGGATTTCTTAAGGTACTTATCCTATATATACAGTGTTTGAAAATCACTCGAACAGTCTCATTGTACAACATTGCGAACAAAGGAAATTATTTGAGTTTTCGCGCCAAAATCAACATTAAAAATTACATGTGTGCTATTTTGAGCGTAAAAATTCAAATGAGACATTTTTGGTGATTTTCAACCACTGTGATCATTAACGTACGAGCTATAAATAATCCTAATCGGGCTTTTGTTTGTATGCATATGTCGATGATAAGCCTGCTGAGCTGCTGCTGAGTAGTTTTGATGATTCATCAACAACTCTTTATTTGTATTCCACAGTTTGAGGAGATTTTCCATCCATATTCTCGCTACTGCTCGGAACAAACCAATTGTCAGGATTACTGCAAAGAACAAGACAGAAACAGTGAAGTTTTCAAAGCCTACCTTGCAGTAAGTCTACCTTTTGAATTTATACTTCTGCGCGAGCAAAGCGAGCGTAATGAGCTACGTTTGTACATACCTAACATTTCGATTAAAAAGACGGAAGTTGAACAACAGTCAGATATGCTCAAGGAAACGGCCAAGAAAGTAGAATCTTTTGTAAGTCGCGTCAATTCACATCTGTTGCAAAAGCAAGAAAACAAACGATTGAAACGATCATTGCAAGAATAACGAGTGAAGCTATCTAAAGTAAAATAACAAGAAATGAGCTTAGCAAGTAAAGTAGGCTGTAGGAAGTTTACCAGCAAAAGGCGTTCCAAATGCCCACTTGGCTTTCGTAAGTTGAAATCAAGGTTGAATATATTTTTGTTGAGTAAGCTAAAAAGGAAGCTTGGGCTATTGCTTGCACCCAATGGGATTTATGTTGCAATAGAAATGATTAGTTTTAGTGCAGATGCAGAAAATGATCCATTACACTGATTACTAACTTTCCTTTTCTTTGTGTTGTAATAGTGGTGCGAAACGCAAAAAGATTGCAATCGGTTGAGGCTAATTGACATTTTGGTGAGGCCAATGCAGAGATTAACGAAGTACGCACTACTTTTGAAAGCCATTTTGAAAAAGACGGAAGATGAAGAACAGCAAGAGACGCTCAAAGCCATGGCCAAGAAAGTGGAATCTTTTGTCAGCCACGTCAATTCACATCTGCGGCAAAGGCAAGAAAACGAGAGATTGAAGACTATCATTGCCAGAATAGATTCGTATGAACCTGTGGTAAGTTTTATCTTCAACTATCTTCAATATCTTCGACACAGTGTGTTGTCTTCAAAGTTAACCAAAAAAGAGCTTTGTTCCATTTTTCGTCTTTTCACCTTACTTAAGTAAGCAAAAATTTGCTTTCAGAAATCATCAAAAAAAAAAAAAAGTTGACTGATTTTTTGCCCATTTTGCACCCTGTGAAATTGAGAAACTTTTTGTAAGAGAAGATCTCTCAGTTTCTCTTGACCCAGCAACTGAGAACTAAGATAAATTATCTTACATGCATTTTTTGATACGAAAACTTTTTTTGCTTGTGTCCTGCAGGAGACCAAAGACGAGGACCTGGAAAAGTTGGTTCAGGCCCACTGTCGACTGGATTTGACATCCCCAATGCCCGGATGCAGTGGCAATCATCAAAGAAACCTACATTTCGAGGGAGACCTCAAACTTAAGGAAGGAACATCATCAAAGGTAGATTATAACTGACCATCTAGCGTCAAGGGGAAAGTTGGGGAAAGATTATTCCCAATCTTGGATTAGATACTAAATCCTTCCGTTGGCAGCAGAACTTTGGAGACTAAGACTTGACAACATGACAGTCTTAACTGTCAATTTATCCTACCTATCAAGTTTGAGTACTAGAAGTCGAGGTTTCAAAGGAAAATCTTTCATCCTTTTTTCGCGAGCTATAAAAAGAATTGGAATCGATTCGCACTTACCATTGCCCGCAATAATGTCAAGACAAATTGTCATCGATTTTCAATACACGAAACATAAAGTGCTTATCGACAAAGTCTCCTCATAATTTTCAATTATTTTTCTTTCAGTTTGATGTTCATGCCTTCTTATTTAGTGACATGCTTTTGCTATGCAAAGTGTTGACCAAAAAATCCCATTCAAGTAATCCTGAAGCCCGAATGAAAATCATTCGACAGCCTTTCATTGTCGACCGACTCATTGTCAGTGAAATCAACAAAGATGGTGCACTAGTCGGGCTGGCCTTAGTCTACTTGAACGAGTACCGGGTGGCCTCCACAGCCTTTACCCTCCATAGGTAACGATCAACTTTTGACGATTCTTTTTACGGAAATGTTGGCTTTTCTGATAAAAGACGCCCTCTAGCGTCAATTGTAGGTAACATGGAAACTAAAGATAATCTTACCTTATAGCCACGAACCCAAAGTCCTCAAGATCTGGCGCGAACAGATCTCCAAAGCCAAAGAAGTTTTCGAAGAAGCTAAAACGGCCTCGACGTTGCAGAGGACCTCTACGTCCTCGGAGGTCATTGAAGATTCCAATTTCTTGACCTCGACCTCGGCTCAGCGAGGCTCTTATAGAGGTTCGCGGATTTCTAGCATTGTCCATTCCAATTCGGGGTCTATGGATCTCATGGAAGTTATGCCCTCAGGATTCAGGTAAAAATCCACGAAAAAATTTTCCGATTTTTAGCGCGAAAATTCAAATATATTTCTTTTTTCAATTTAGACGAGAGGTGAGTTTAGAACTGTCTCACGGGTGCAGCGTAGGAAGTTTGGCCATGGCAAACTCCATCGAACAAAATCGAGCTTCAAGTCTCAGCTCAGAAGAAGGAGTTGCAACCTCAGGAACTGGACCTCACCTAGCCAACAGCAATTCCTTAGAGTCGACTGGAGGTCCCCAAAGGTCCAGCCAATCTTCATATCCATCTTCGCCAAGAGCGGAGCGAAAAGGGTTACGCGGCCCGGGAGGTCAAAATACCCCTAATACCTTGACGGTACAAATACCCTACGGTACCCCTGGTGTACCCACTGGGTCCGCCCCCCAAACCCCAACCGTGGAGTTAAACCGTGGAATTTCTTATCCTCCTTTGTCTCCAAAATCTTCTTTGAGGCGTAGCAAAGCGGTTACCCAGCAACATTCGCTTAATAGGTAAAGAAATGGGTGAAAATTGCCCCACACTTGCCTACTTTTCCCCAACACCTGCAGCGCCATCTGTTAACATTTCAAAAATTGATTTTCTTATAGGGACAAAAATCCCCCATTGTCAAAAAGTCCAAGACAAGTTTCTGCAAACTCTGATGGGATTACCATTCCGGTAATCACTGCTTCGAGTAGTGAAGGTCAAGAGGATCTTGAAGAGAAATCTATTGATCCTCCTGCATCACAGATTCCACCTACTACAACTGTGAATAATGAAGAAAAGCAGGGCAGAAAAGGTCGGCCTGATCGGGCAGATGCCAGACGATATCATACTGCAGGAGCTATTGAAGATATCAAGGTATGAAATACTGAAAATACTTCGTCGTTTACATGCAAAATGAGACATTTTTCTGAAGTTACCAACACTGTGAGTGACCCTATGTGATTTTCCTATTATATAAAGTGCATCTATTCCGGTACCTCCTGTACTTTTTATGCAAGCTAGAGTGGTTTTAGAGGGAGTCAGGGAGACCTTTCTAAGGACCATGGAAACTGGAAAGTGTCGAGGCAAACAGATTTTTCGATAAGAGGGCCTCTAGTTTTCTGAGTGTCTTGCTGCGCTACTTCGCCTGAAGTTCGTTGCATTTTTCCCAAAAAGAAAACCTCCTTGAAAACAAAAAAAGAAGGCCTTTTTCAAGGCAAAAACAAAGCAGTATTTAATATACTGCTTTAGGCAAAAATATTTAGATTTTGCCGACTATGCATTATGCAATAACTAAATGTACTACCACGCATGAAAATAGGCCAACCAAAATATGAGAAGAAATATTAGCTTTCTAAAATTAGAAAGCTTTTTGGGGATTCTGCGGTAACGGTAGATTACTTAGCTAACTCACAATGTCTAGTCAAAATCATCATAAATGTCTTACCTAAAAGCCCTAAAAGTGTATTTGCTTGAAAAAGGAGACTTTTGGGATGAAGTAACGAAGGGGAAACAAGAAAGGGAAAGAAAAGTGTATCATAGAACTAAGTAGTCTGAAACATAATTTTTGCTTACAGAAGCAAGATGGCAAGGACACGAGTATTCAGAAGCGTTTGTCGTGGAATTACGGTCAGCACATCCCCACCAACGAGTTGAGCCTTCAGCAGCAGAGATTGCCGGCCCCTGGCGGCATTGGCACAGGAAGTGGCCGAAGCAATAAATGCTTGAGTAGCGACTCAATGCATTCTTCAAGTGGTGTAAGTTCCACCGGTTCCTTGCATTTGTCCATTGGCAGCGAATGGGAAGACTCAACAGCCTCCACTGGCACCGTGGTCACTGCCACTCATATTTATAGAAATTTGTCAGCTTCAACACCAAAGGATAATGACATTCAAAATGGTAAGATTTCAGCGCGCGCTTTAGAAAGAAAGCGTTCAAAAAAGCGTGCGCTCAAAAAAGCGTTACTTTATTATTTTGATGTTTAATTTTACAGTACCTGAGAAAAGTAAAGAATCGATGAATAATGCCTTAGTAAACAAGCATGGCAACAATCCACCACCTGTACCACCCAGAACCAACCAAAGTCACCATGTGACCACCACATACATCACCCAGGATGAGGTGACCGTGAGCGGCGCCTCAATGAGTGGAGCTACCTCTTTGCAAACTCATCCGGATCAACAAACTGGGGTTCAAATTGCCGTGATTACTAACAGCAGCGGTGAACCCCCGAAAAAGACGAATGAGATTCTCAAATTGCGAGAAATGCTCTTGTCTGATAACTCGGTGGAATCATCGTAAGACTTCACAAACCATAGTGTTTCAAAATATCTCAAAAAGTATCATTTTTACAGTTTTGGCACCAAAATTCAAACATGAAAATTCAAATATGAGCCTTTTTTGACAATTTCCAAACATAGTGATTTAAAATGTTTTCTCTTTATTTTTAGGAACGTCTGAGAAGCTGTGCTAGAAGATGAAGTCGATGAAGTATTTTAAGTTTGGCTTTGATTTTATGTTTCTTCTTCTTGGATCGGGGAAACACTTGCGCTTTGTCAGATATAATACAACCATAACCTATAGAACCAATCTTTGACCAACAACCAAACCATATCAAAGAAGTTAAAAAGAAAGTAGCATTGTAAAACTGCTGCATGAGATATGTGATCTATGATGTGCACAGTGTTTGAAAATCACTTCCATAAAGTCTCATTTTTAGAATTTCCAGCATTGTATTTAAATCTTGGCCATTTTTGGCGCAAAAATTCAATTGTTAGACATGTTTGGTGATTTTCATACACTGTGTTTCCTACTATAGTACTTTTCAAAGTACTTTTTATGTATTTGAATCATGACCCTCCTTTTATTCATTCCGACCCTAATTTTAAAAAGATGGATAAATAAACTAGTTTGAATTTTCCCGCATTTTTTGAACTATGCCGTAGATCATGTGCTTTAGCCCCAAAAGTCATAAAGGCTATGTTGCTTTCATCTCTTTTGAATTAAGGTGCTACTAGACTATTCCTAACAAAAGTAGAATTTTCTGGCGTTTTTCGTGAAACGTTTGACTGAAAAACCAACATTATCTGGTAACGCTCAAAATGAAAAGAAAACATTGGACAAACAGAGTTATGCTTGAACGTACACTTTAAGTCATGAAACTTCCTTTTTTGGCATTTTTAGTATTTTTTGGGTTTTTTTCAAGGAAAATTGACTTGAGTAGCCTTGAATTGAAAAAGTCAAAAGACAAGATTGAGGAGATGCCTAAGTCTTGAAAGGAGGGCTTTGTCAAGGCAAGGAAAGAACAAAAACAAGGGAGACATTTCTGCTCAGACGATTTTTGATCTACAGTGGTTTACACTTCGGTGTCACAATGTCACATTTATCCTCTAGAAGGTAGGCCTTTGTCACAGTTTCACACCTTTTAAACAAAGTAAAATTGTGACCCACTTTGCAGCAACTGTTGCTAAGGGCATTTTCTGCATATGTTATGTTCAAAATTACTTGTTTTTATTTTGCCGAAAAAAATTGTCGAATGAATTGGTGTTTGTTCTGCGCTTAGCACATGACTTCTTGCGTTTTGACAGGAAATTTGCAATGTTACATTTTTGAAATTTTTTGTTACATTTTAAGCCTTCTAGACCTTCTAGACTATCTAAAAGGTATTTAGATTTAGATGATATTTTGAACTGAAAAGGAAAGTCATGTAAAATAAGACACTAAATCATGCTTGTCTGAGTTTCAGTTTGTCTAAGTGCAATCAGCGGTCAATGTATTAGTTTTCAGCCTTCTTTGTCTGGAAAATCAGTGATTTGAAAATCTTGTATAATTTTTCATTCTTGAATTTGGAATAGTTTATTTGCAAGTCGCATCTTAGCAATCTTACTAACCTCACTAAAAAAACACTGCCTTGGAAATTTCGAATACTTCGATGATCGATTTGATTTCTTTAAAGAAAAGTTTAGAAAATAGGTTATGTACAGTTGTCAAAATTCCAATTTTGTCTTGTGTGATACTATAGACGCCCTCATAAAAGCGAAAGTTTTAGATTACTTTGAAACAAAGTTGATCTTACATTATTTGAGGAAATTCTCGCTCAATGTCATCTTTTGAGGGGGGCGTGTTAAAAACAGTGCAATAGCAGTTGAAAAAGGTTCGTTAAAGGGACCGGAAATCCCCTTCCGCTTATTCTGATTTTGTCCCTCTCTGAAACTCGCCGAGGTTTAGTTTGTTACTGACATCAACCAGAGAAAGAAGCATGATTTTGAATAGTGTTTGCCGCAAATTGGATTTTTCTTGGCTGGAGCCTCCTTCTCCTTCGTCTTCGACTTCGGTGGACTTTTGTCATTATCCTACTTTTCCAGCAAAGATTCAGCTTCACAGTGTTTGAAAATCATTCCAAAAAGTTGGCAACATTGCGACCGAAGCGATCTATGTTTATTTCCAATTTTCTCCGTCAAAATTCAAATATTCTTAAAAATTAGGGATACAG
This sequence comes from Oithona nana, assembly GCA_900157175.1. Classification (NCBI taxonomy): domain Eukaryota; kingdom Metazoa; phylum Arthropoda; class Copepoda; order Cyclopoida; family Oithonidae; genus Oithona; species Oithona nana. Next base: position 937,447 of record LT727893.1, read on the forward strand.
AAAAACAAAATTTTTTTTTGAAATGCAAGACTTTTTTGTTGATTTTCAAACACTGTGATTCTTCAGCAATTGCCTAAATGCACTTAGGATACAGAAAAAGAAAAAATTTTTTTGAAATGCAAGACTTTTTTGTTGATTTTCAAACACTGTGATTCTTTAGCAATTGCCTAAATGCACTTCTGGAAGTGCCATTTCTCCTCAAGACCTAGTAGCAAACTCCTCAACCCAATCCAATTTAGTGGTGGCTTACAAAAGTTTCCAATCAAACAGTATCATTAGCCAAAATATAACCAAACCTATCCTTAGTACAGGTTATTCAAAACCATTCAAAAGACCTAGAAAGGAACAAATTCTAAAAGGGTACAAACTCAAAATTCTCAACAGTGTTTGAAAATCATTAAAAATAAAGATATTTGAATTTTCGCGCCAAAAATTAAATTGTTGTTGTTGTTTTAGGTGGTTCCATCCAAATATCCAACCAATAGAAGCTGAACATGTCCTACTCAACCGTGGAGTGGATGGTAGTTTCTTGGCCCGGCCATCCAAAACCAATCCCGGCAACTTTACTTTATCAGTCCGGCGTAACGGGCAAATCACCCACATAAAAATCCAAAATTCCGGGGATTTTTACGATCTCTTTGGCGGTGAAAAATTCGCTACACTCTCAGAATTGGTGCAGGTAGGAAAAAAAGTCTTCCGAATCGCACGCTTTGTGATCGTTTTAATTTCTAATTTCACAGTACTACATGGAAAACCCTGGACAATTGAGAGAAAAAAATGGCGGAGAATACATTGAGCTTAAATATCCCTTGAATTGTGCGGATCCTACCTCGGAGCGATGGTTTCATGGACACATTTCCGGAGCTGATGCCGACAAGTTGTTGAAAAAAGCTCGCAAAGGCAGTTTTTTGGTGCGTGAGTCTCGGCGAGATCCTGGTGACTACGTATTGACGGTGAGAAACGATGATGGGGACAAAATGACGCATGTGAAAATCAGGTGCGGAGATAATAAGTACGATATTGGTCCTGAAGGAGACAAGTTTGACTCCTTAACTGAACTAGTCGAACATTACAAAAAGAATCCCATGGTGGCCATGGAATCACAAGGTAATTTATTACTGCTTTTCTTTGGAATTTTCCCGCATTGTCTGACTTTTTTACTGTTTTCAGGGAGCACACAAAATGTGATACATTTGAGACAGCCGTTCAACAACACCCGGATCGCGGCCTCTGATATCGGCCGACGAGTGGAAGAGTTACAACGCGAATGCCAGGCTGGATCCGGATCGAAAGATAACAACGGGGCAGGCAATCAGAACGGCAACGGAGACTTGACCGGATCCACTTTTACCTTAAATGCGAGCACACTTCAGCCAGGAAGTTCAGCGACTCAAAAAGCGGGTTTCAAGGAGGAATTTGAGTCTTTGCAGCAGCAAGAGTCTAAACATCTGTTTTCGCGCAAAGAAGGCCAAAGGCCAGAGAATCGCGCCAAAAATCGATACAAAAATATCTTGCCTTTTGATCATACAAGAGTCATTTTGATTGATGTTGAACCGGATTCTACGGATTACATCAATGCCAACAGAATCCTTCCGGATGATGAACCTACCAACAAGAAAGCTTACATCGCCACCCAAGGTTGCAAAGACAATACTCGACGTGATTTTTGGCAAATGGTATGGCAAGAAGACACCCGAGTCATCGTCATGACTACCAAAGAAGTCGAAAAAAGTAAAGTCAAATGTGCCAATTATTGGCCGTATTACGATAACATCGGAAGCTACGGACCATTTGTGATCAAGAATGTTGAGGAAAAGGAGACAAAGGATTATACACTCAGAGAATTTCTGATTTCCAAAAACAAAAGCGAAGAGCGACGAATCTATCATTATCATTTCAAAGCTTGGCCAGATCATGGTGTACCTAGTGATCCAGGATGCGTTCTTAATTTCTTGGCTGATGTCACGATCAAGCAAGAGTCGCTTGAACCTCGGCCAGGTCCAATAGGTATTGTTCAACTTTTTCCACCGAAAATTCAAAATTCCACTTTTCCCTTCCTTCTATTCTCGCGGCTTTTTTAGGTTATATTGTAACTAAAGTTGATTTTCTCTTATAGTGGTCCACTGCTCTGCTGGTATTGGTCGCACTGGAACTTTCATTGTCATTGACATGATCATTGATCAAATCAAACGTCAAGGATTCGAATGTGAAATTGACATTCAAAGAACCATTCAAATGGTGAGAAGTCAACGATCTGGAATGGTGCAAACGGAGGCACAATACAAGTTTGTTTACATGGCTGTGCAGCATTACATTGATACAGTCCGGATCGCTATGGAAGCCAAACAGGTAAGGAAATCACTCAAAATCTGCAAATGACTTAAGCGAGCAAAGCGAGCTATTTTCAGACACTATCACCACGAGAGTATCGCAACTTGAATGAAATCAAGGACAAGTACATCTTTGCTTTGCTCAGCTTTGCCTTTTATTAAAAAATGAATTTCTAAAAAAATTGCCTTTCTATTGCAGCGAAGTGGTGCCCGAGAGTATCAGAATTTCAAGTATGTAACTGATGGTGTAAGTGGAGATATGACACCTATCATGAGCACCATGACATCTTTGCACGTTGGATGCTCGGCTACCTTGCCGAACCCACCTAAGTCGAAATGCACCACAATGCCTAGGTAAGACGAGCAAAGCGAGCTACTTTCTATTTTGTTTCGGTTAACCAAACCCCAAAAGTTTCGCTGAAAAGTTTGGCCTTTTTTTACACAATGGATTGTCTGTCAAAAAGAATTAATTAGAGAGGCACAAGTCTTTTGTAAGCACAGAAAGTTGTGATAATGTAAAGATTTCTTTTTAACAGACGGAACAAAATTGTATTTTCAATTAGAGATTATACGTGTCCTTATCGAATTTTTCAGGCCTCCAGATGAGATTCCACGTCAGATTTATTCCGCTACAATGCAACGGGAAAGCAATGGCAATTCTATCAATGTCAACATTGGTCCCCCACCGTCTTGTGCCCCACCGACTCCGCCAAAGAAAACCACTTAGTGCTTCTTGTGTAGCTAGATTATTTTGTAGATGAAATTATCATCTACAGATAATGTATTGCACTACTCGCCTCATTCTGCTATGCTGCTAAATGACTTATTTGTTTCCTGCATTTTAATCTTTGATTCTTCAGCCTTTGAAGCTTGAAGAAGAAAAAGACAAAGATTTGCTTTCAGGTTTATTGTGCGATGCCTGTCTATTAGGTACTCAAAACCTACAAAAAAATATGTATATCAAACAGTATATTATCAGAATATACATAGTGTTATTCTTCACGAGATACATTTGTTCACAGTGTTACGAAATCACCAATAATGTTTCAATTCAAAAAGTTTAATCGAAAAATACTGTTTTTGGCGCAAAAAATTCAATTCGTTTGGGCTTGATGTAGATAAATCATGGAAGAAATTGTCCCTAAAAATCCAATGGTTTTTTCTTGACATTTAAACCATCCTAACCAATGGAAAGCGCATGTTAAATCACAAAAAATTCGACAAATTTCCAACTTTTTTCTCTGTAATTCCAGAATGGCCAAAGTCAGATTGCAAAGCAATGAAACTGCCCATATTTTTGTTGTAGTGGTTGAAGTTGTTCCGGTTTGCAAAAACCACCAAGAAGGCAACCATGAAACCATTTTCGAACTAATGGCGTACTCCTAAAAGAAAAGCGGATTAATTTGAAGTTGAGGCTCTACCGCGAAAACGAAAAGAAATGAATGCTGTGTAGTATCCTTGATTGGCAAAGAGAGAAACGAATCAAAACCATATTTGATAGTTTATTTTCCTGTTGCAACCAGATGCATTCATAATTAGATTGGTAAGTTTGCGATACAATGAGGAAAAAAAAATATTTGTATTTCTCGCGCCAAAAATTATGATAAAAAATGTTTTGATACATATATTCCTATCATTTTCCGAGAAAATCTTTAGGTTTGTACCCAAGCTTATGGTTGGACAAAATGCCAAAACCCTTTTTACTTTTCAGGTCGTAATGAATTGATTGCTCGATACATCAAATTGCGAAATGGCAAAACAGTACACGGACAACAAAGCAAGTCTCCTCACACACTCATGTTTTGGCCAGTATAAAACTGCATGAAATCCAGACCAAATTGAAGGTAAATTTCGAAAGGTTTTCTACCCTTTTTTAACTGCGGAATCGCAATAATTTTTTGGCCGCTTTTATTTTTACAGTGTTGAAAGTTGCTATCAAAATTGAATTGATGATCAAACGAATGAAATTCAGGAAATTCATGCATAGAAAATAGCATATTGTGATGACACGACTTTCACAACAAAAGGTTGTTCTAAAAATGAGTTATAAAAGGAAAGGCGCATCGCTTCAAAGGCCTCATTCAAGTAGAAGATGCTAAAGATACAAGTGCTTCTTCTTGCATCTTTAGTTTTAGCTTCAGCTTTAGCTGCATCCTCCGCTAATCGAAATGGACGACCGGTAAGCTTACATATTGTTTGAAAATCACCCCAAAAAGTCTCATATTCAAACGGTAACTTTCAAATTCGTAGTATGAATTTTGGCGCCATGAAAGTTAATTTTTGCATTCAATCATTTTTTGGGTGGTGTTTTTTATTTGTTTTTTGGCGCGAAAATTCAAATATTTAAGACACATAATTTTGTTTTATTTCTTATATGAAATTCAAATGAGACATTTTCCGGTGGATTATCAAAAAGAAACTTAGAAACTTAGTTTTAGTCTTAGTTTTTAAAACCCATTATAGGTGGTACGTAAAAAACTAACCAAAGCCAACTATCTTTTTTTGGCTGCCCACGGAAAGAGATCCGGAACGTCAAGGATGGATTCTTCTAACTTAGTTTTTCGTAGACCAAACTCATTAATTTTCAGTTACCCTAAAGGAAAAAAGTCCTTGGAAAATATTTTGTCTTCGCCTTACAAACGATTCCGGAGCCCAAATAGTTTTAATTTTCCTTTGCTGACACGAATGGTGGAAGGTAAACAAATCAAATTTTCAAAAAATTTCAAACATTGTAACATGAGATTTTTTGAATGATTTTCAAACACTGTGATTTTTTTCATTACAGAAGCTCTTGAAGGACAGGAGCTCTTGGAAGCAATGGAACCCGAATACGTTGATGACAAAGAAAAACGAGATCGAAGTTTTGACTCTGTCTTTTTAGGCAACCGAGGTTAAATCCTAACCAAGTCTTCAGAGGATGCGAAATTGAAATGAAATTGATGCTTACTAAATGTTCGACGGGGTAATAAAGTTGGTCCAAAATATTGTTGATTTTAACCATGAGATTTTGATCTTTAGACTTCCAACATTGGATTGAATATTGCAGCATTGGCAAATCATCAAATAGTCTTGAAATTGTTCTGGCTTTGGAGAGCTCTGAAGACAGTAAAGTCAGGGATTTTTGCAGATTTTTTGGAGTCAAATCCCAGTTCGCTATGAAGTAAGATGAGTAGCAGAATAGTCGAATTATTTTGTCTTTTCCATTTGATGTGGCAAGAATGTTACAAATCAAGTTCAACTTGGACTCCATGTTTTTCTTGAGATAAGAATTTACAAAAACCTGTTGCCAGCTAAAGTACCTGTTAGGTAGTCTGTAGTAACAATGCCTGCGCTTTAGAATGTTACAAATCGAGGCGCGAAGCACCGCGTCAACTTTTAATAAATATGTACTCGCATGTGAAATACATATTTCATGCAAAATGCAATATTCTGATTCCAGATATGAAACTTTAGTACTTTACCAAAGAGCAACTTTTTTAATATTTAATCTTGCTGCACTTACTTCGTTGCACTTTTCTACTATAGACATCAATTTGTATCACTAAAGCATGAATTGTTCCACTGTTTTCGCGTTTTATTTAGCTCGTTGGAAATGAATGTACACTACTTGGAAAATGAATTTACACTCATTTTTGACCATTATACAAACTTTAGTGTGGAAAATGGGATTTTTCCACACTATAGTGTAGAAAATGGGATTTTTCCACACTATAGTGTAGAAAATGGTGATTTTTCCACACTATAGTGTGGAAAATTGTGATTTTTCCACACTGTTTTTCAAAATGAGTGTCATGGTTTTCTAGAAGTCTCTCTGAGACCTAGAGTGACTATACTCACTACTTGAGCTTGGAAACAGCTTTTGAACCCGTCAAACCTTTGAAAGTTTATATTTTTAAGTTCAAAACACTCAAACAGCTACACAATTCATGCTTTAGTGAAACAAAGTTCCATTCCCCACCAAAAAACGATTTAACTCTTGAATCATTTAACCGCGTAGTGTTATGGTTTTCTCTTGGTCTATCTGGGACCTCTCGTGGCTGCAAACCATCCCTCGCAAGCTCGGGTAGTTAGCAGCCACTCTAGGTCCCAGATAGACCTCGAGAAAACCATAACACTACTTGGAAAAATGATTCCATCGTAAAATTCGTGTTTCGGTGAGGAAAAGGAACATTCTTCCATTATATTCACACTCTGCGTTGTTCAAATCTCGGTGACATTCCCCATTCTTCCATTTATGACTTTGTGACGCGCACAGGTTGCGTTGTTTTCATGCTAAACTTTGCGCATTAAAGTTTACCTTGTTCATGCAATTCCTCCACATCCATAGATTGAACCTGGTCCATGACCCTCCCACACAACTGTTGCAATCCTATTTTCTCTGAAAATTACTGGCTTTTGTAGCTGAAAAAACTCCCAAAAGTAGAATAAGAGAAGTAGATAAGGCTCCTCCGCCGAACAACATACTTGCAATTTGACAAGTGATGAACTAATGCTGAATAGTGAATAAGACGGCGCCGATGCGTAAGAAGAAGTAGATTGTAACAATGTGCCACGAGTGGTGAAAAATAAAATCTTTATTTTGAACTACGAGTGGCACATTGACATTATTCCATGGCACCCCGAAGCTTTTTAGATGATGTTACTGTATGATTACAATTTATTGCCAATTAACCTTTGAAATATATATTCTACTTTATTATATAAAGTATAGCCAATTAGCCAACTAGGCTTAGGGATTGATAGCCATTAGCCACTAACGCATTTTTCAGGCTCAATACACATCGCTGTTGCAGACAATATTTCACAAAACTTTTTACCATCACAATGTGATCCTCAATATCTAGACACCAGAAACATCACACCCCCAATAATGCATTTGTTACACTTTGCAAGGGCTATACTCGACTGGTGGTGAGGCTACTGGGCTGGTTGTGGTATATTCTGGTAGAGGAAGGTTGGGCATTTTTTTTTTCATAGTAATTGATTTTAACAGATATTTTATTGAATTACTTGGGTTGATAATTAGCAATCATTAGATGTCGATGAATTTCTTGAATGTTTCAGTTTTGAGTCCTTCAATTCTACAAACATAGATGTTGTCAAATCATCGCTTTTCTACCCATTTGTAATTGTTCTTGACAATGCAATCTTTCTTTTGGTGGCAATAAAGACTCATGGCTTTATTGAAAGATCTTGAACAGTAGTCACACTTTCCATGCACTTTTGTCAAATGATGGCATAGCTTCCAATAACTTTCATGTGATATTGAGCAGAATTTACAACTATACTTGTCATCTTTCTTTGGGCTGAATTTTAAGAGTCTGATCACTTTGACTGTTGGTTTTCTGGAGGCTTTGAGTTTGATACCTTTTAGAGTTTTACCAATGTTTTCTTTATCTTCTTCAGGATTCTTGATCTCTTTTGTTAAATCCAAGTTTGGTTTGACAACCTTGATGTCAAAGGATTGTTTATCAAGAGCCTTTTCAGGACCTTCTTGAACATCAACTTCAGATGGGTCGTTATCAATGTGTTCAATCGAATTTTCAATACATGATTGAAAGTTTTCTTCTAGATTATCTTGCTGGTTTGGTTCAACTTTGATCTCTGTGGCCTCTTTGACCTTTTTGGAAGTGTCCATTTCATTCTCAAATTCTTTTCTGACTTGAGGAACATTATTGATTTCAAGATGAAAACTTAGCAAATGCTCAGTTAACGTTTCATATGATCCAAAAGTGCTTGAACAAAGATGACAAGAAGATGATTCTGGTTCAATCATTTCTTCATGCATGATCTTCTTGTGCAAATTCAAGTATTGGAAGTTGCCATAATCTGCATCACTACCGCAATTGTCACAAGGAAATGTCATGCTCAAGTGAAATGATAGGTAATGGTTGTTCAACTCTTCCAATTTGTCGAAGGTTCTTGGACATAGTTTGCAAATCAGAAATTGGAAATCATTGGTTTCGTTGGTTTCATTTGATTCCTTCTTGTCTTGATACTGTTTCATTGTGTTGAAAGCCTTTTTAAACACTTTGGAGCAGTTGTTCAAGTAGTCCTCAACTCTGGTATGATCATTGTCTACTTTAGATCCATTTTGTACTCCCTCGTCTGGTACCTCATCTGTGACCTCTGTAACCTCATGGGCATCTTCTGTGACCTCTTTTGTGAGCTTTGTAACCTCATGGACAACTTCTGTGATCTTTTTTGCGAATTCGGTGACATCTTTGACCACTTTTATTTCCTCACTGACCTGATTGACTTTAGATTCAGTCGCAACATTGTTAGTTTCTTGATCAGTTCCCTCTAAACTATTTTGGTCAGTTTCACTTACACTATGAGATTCCGTAGTTATCTCATTTTCTTGCTTGGATTTTTCTTCATGAATATTCAACTTGTGTAGAATCAAGTCATATGGAGCACTGGCAATTAGTCCACAAAGGTCACAAACCAACTTCAATCTCAAGTGTTCAGTCAACAAGTGTCCCAAAAGCTTGTCATTGTTCTGAAAGATCCTATCACAAATACGACAAATCTTGTCATGTTCGCTAAGCATCAAGTTCAAGTGAATGTTCAAGTAATGATCAATTAGATTGGACTTGTCAACTTTCTCGTCACATATATTACAGAGAACGTCTTTCAAGTCAAACAGAGGAGTCACAACTTTGTCATCAGGTGTGACTTTGGTTTGTTTTGGTGATGATGATCTCCTTGGTGATTGAAACTTTGCTTCATCTTGATTTTCAATGACTTGATCAGCGTCTTTCAATGTTGATGACCTCCTTGGTCTTTTGGTGGGTCGTTCACAATCATCTAGAACTTGACCATTTTTTATATCAATTGGTCTCTGGACTCGTCTTTGAGAATCTAATACTTGAACCTCATTGTGGTCTTCGTATGTGAAGTTAAAATTGATAAGTCCAGCTGCACTCCATGGTAAATATTTCAAGTCTAACAGAGATGTCACAAGTTTACCATCAGCTTTGGTTTCTTTCAGCGAAGATGACCTTCTTGGTGTTTTGATTGGATCTATTTGGTCTTCACTCCCTTTTGGATTGGCTGAAACTTCTTTCGGCCTTCCGAAATGTTTTTCATAAGCATTTTGAATTAGATGGTTTTTTAGATCAGTTGGCTTTTGGACTCGTCTCTTAGAATCATGGTCTTGATCAATAGAAGTGGTTTTCAATGTTGATGATCTCCTTGATCTCTTGGACTTTTCGGATAGTTGGTCATAATTATCTTGGTCATTTGAATCTTCCTCTTCAAAATCTCCATCATCTGTAGGATGGTCCTTGAATGGTTTCATTGTTACTGCTTGTTTTGGTCTCTTTATTACGTCTTGACTCTCAACTTCAAAAACCTGTTTCTCAATTTTCTTTTGTCTTTTGGATTTAGGTTGATCATGAATTTGATTTGCCAGATGCTTTCTTTTCAATGCCAAAGCACTTGTAAAAGGACATCTTTTTACCATGACAATCAATTTTCGATTCTTTTTAAGCACAGCAGGCTCAACAACTTCAATTTCGTCATTCACAGGTGTACTTGTCTTACTTGCCGAGGCTTGTTTTGGAAGCTCTTTTGTGACAATTTTCGGACATCTCATTTCAGATTCATGCATCCATAAGCTTCCTAGACTTCGAAAGCTTTTTCCGCAATTACCGCAGTGATGTGGTATCCTCAAATGAAAGCGTAAGTAATGCTCTTCCAGGTTGTCACGTCTGGAATACGTTTTGGCGCCAATACAAATGTGACATCTAAAGTCGACATTTTGTCCCGGATGTTCTAACTTGTAATGCAAAGACAAGGCTTTCGCATTCCTCAAGTCTTTTTGACAAATTTGGCAAATGTACTTGACCAACAAGTGTTCAACCAACAAGTGTTTGACCAGATTGGAACCTTTACCAAACCGATTTGAACATAAATGGCAATTGAAAGTTGAAGATTCATCCACATTACCAACTTCAATGTTATCTTCTTGGTAGGTTTTGGTTCTGGAACCGGATCTTCTTGGTCTGAGACTGGTAGGTTTTGGGTCAGTTTCAACATCCAGTTCATTTTGAATGTCTTCGGTTGGAACATCAATGACTTCATTATTTGTATCAAAAGATTGCTCATCCGGTTTTTCGCTTTTTTCGGTAGTCCCCTCAAGTAGCTTGCCAGTTATAGGTTGTGCTGCGCTGGATGGGCAGCAGATTTTGCAAAGCTTAGATGAATTCACCTTGCTCTCCATGATATATCGGTCACATTTCTTGCATTTTCGAATTGCAGAGTCAACAATTTTTGGTTCTTTTCCTACAGCATTGCCTATTGATGTTTGTTTTGTGACCTCTTCAAGCTCTCTTGGGATCTCATTAGCCTCCGTTGGGACCTCAATGATTTTAGATTCACTTGATATCTCCTCAGGTTTTTGTTCAAGGCTCAAATCTAAACTATTTTGTTCTGTATCATTGGTGATTTTATCAGAATCTTCATATCCATCAGAGAGTCCATGAACATCCCAATGATGCTTGGATAGACTTTTCTCAGATGGAAACCAACCGTCACACACAAAACACTCCAACATGATTTAATTTCAATTTCGCTTGATGCCCCATAACCTGTTTCATCAGCTGTTGTTTTTGAATTGAAGCGCACTGATTGGCTGATAAAAAGACGCGTTAAAAATCAAAACAAAAAAGAGCGGCAAAATTCAAAATCTGTGTATGATAGTTTTCAAAAATGGTTTTATTTTCAATTCAGGTAAAATTGAATGGTACAAATGAGTGAATTGACATCTGTTGAACAGTCTGCACGTGTTTTATTTGATTTTTATATCAACTGGAACTGATGACTTTATCACTTGACCACAAAAATTGTGTCCTATGCTATGACAAAATGATGGAATTTAAAACTGATTTTGAATTCGTCCAGACTTCTGCTGAAGATTTCTACATCAATAAAGATGTCCGGAAAAGCTTTGAATCCAACGGATTTATTACCGTAAGAAACTTATTTTCCGCCCAAGAAATAGAATTAGTCAAGAATTTTGTTGAAACTGACGAAAACATTCAAAAACATGCGTATGGAAGATCCGACGGAAATAACAAAATTAGCAAAATGTGCTTATGGAACTATGCTGGAAATGACTTGACAGGTATACTTACCCGATCACAAAAAGTCTCAGGAACAATGCAGGCCTTACTAGGAGGTGATGAAATCTACCATTATCACTCCAAATTGATGATGAAAGAGGCTAAAACGGGCGGGTCATTTGTTTGGCACCAGGATTACGGATACTGGTACGACAATGGTTTACTTTTACCAGAAATGGGCAGTGTTTTTATGCCTATAGGTAATGTACATCTTCATTTCACTACACGACAATTTCAGTCACTAGAAGTTCGTTAAACGTTGTTTACATTCAAGCTACATAGTAGAGAACCCCTTTCATTTTGAAGAATTTTAACAGAAAATCTAAAATTCCAATTTTGGCTTATGACCTCTAGAGGCAATTTAAGGTATTAATGAAAATAAAGTTGACCGTCCCTTATAGATCCATGTAAGAAAGAAAATGGATGCCTACAAGTCCTACAAGGTAGTCACAAGATTGGCCGAATCAATCATGGACTAACTGGAGAACAAGCAGGTGTTGATCCGGAACGCTTATCTTGGGCTAAACAATATTTTCCCCTGATTTATGTTGAATTGAATCCTGGAGATGTTCTATTCTTTCATTGCAACTTGCTTCATTCAAGTGCTCCTAATGAGAGTGAAATAAGACGTTGGGTCCTGATTTCTAGCTTTAACAAAAAGCTGAATAATCCGATGATTGAGCATTTTTGTCCTTCGTATCATCCCTTGAACATCTTACCAAATTCTGCTATTTTGGACTACAAAAAAGGCCAAAAGTCAACTATTGATAAAGAGTTTCATACTCCTTCATATGGAAAATGATCCCAAAGAGGTTACAGAACTTGAAAAGCACTGAGAGGTTGGGGCATTCAGCTTAGTACGTTGCGCTTAATAAAGTTATCGAGTTTTTATCTTTTCGCTTAAAATAAAACCTTGACTCAAAGCTCATTTTGTGTATATATTTCTCTGAAATATTCAATGATGTAACATCTATAACAATTCAGAGTCTTGAGAGAGTTTGTATGGTAGGGTACCGACTATGTTCTTCGCACAGACAAATTAAAATTTTCGCGTGATTTCCCAGATGATAGAATTAGAAAGATCTTGGTGAGGGTTCAAGGGTAGAAAAGTTTTAAGAAGGGATGAATTTAGTCCACTCTGTAGGCAACAGCGTGTCCGGGGTTCAATTTGATGGTGGTCAATTGGGCGTCACGGGCAGCGGGGGCTGAGGCAACGACGGCAGCGGGAGCAGCATAAGGAAGGGCGGGGGCAGCAACAACGGGGGCGGCAGCGTAGGGAGCGATACCGAAAGGAGCGGCATAAGGATAAGCACCAGCAAAGTGAGGAGCGGCATAGCCCAAAGGAGCGGTAGCCAAGATAGGAGCAGGAGCGGCAGCCAAAGGCAAAGTGGAAGCGGGAGTGGATCGCTTAGCCCTGGAAGCGGCCTCATCAAAAGCGGCTTGGAATTCGGCCTTGGCGGCCTTGACCTCGGGGGTATCGTCAACGGGAGCGGGTCCAACAAGGTTGAAGGTGGGTTGTTCCAAAGGAGCGGCCTCGGGAGCGGCGGGGGCGACGGGAAGGTTGGTGGCTTGGACACGGAAACCTAATCCGTCAGCGATGTAGTTGGTGGTTTGGACGATGCCGTTGGCATCAACGTAGCTGTAAGATCCAGACACTCCTCCGTAGGTGTTTCCAGTCTCGTGTTTTTGAGAGTTGATGTTGGAGTATCCGTATTGAATGTTGCCGAATTCATCTTGAGCTTGGAATTGGCTGGAGGGGTTCAAAGGAGCGGCAGCTACGACGGGAGCGGCATTGACGGTGACAACGGGGGCGGGAGCAGCGGCAGTTTGGTAGGCGATGGGAGCGGCTCCGTAGGTCAAGGGAGCGCCAAGGCCGTAGGGAGCGGCGATGTATTGGGCTTGGGAAGCGGCCACACAGGCAGTAAGAAGAATCTGCAAAGAAATATTTATAAAATCGTGAAATTTTGTTTACATTCCAGCCACACAGTGCAGAACACCTTTCAATTTGATTAATTATAAATTGCGTAATTTTTAGGTAGGTAAGGATGTAGCTAAAAGGAGTGTACAAAGTTCGAACTTACAAGTGGATTCATGATGGGTTTGGTTCTTTGTTGTGCGAAGCTAAACGGCAAAGTGTACGAGTGGTTGCGTTGCTAGGTGTCCTTTTATACTAGGGGATGATGCATGCGCACCATCTCCCCGCGTAGTCGGCTAAAGCAACAGCCGCAGCAGCAGCAGAGGCACGAGAGACAACTTTTATCAAAGCTTTTGTCCCTTCTTCTGTCCAACTTTGGTGTGGTTAAAGTAAACTTAGATTTACCCTTCTTACGGTCAGTGGACAAACTGAAGTATTTACTCATCAGCAAGCAACATGATTGGGCTTAGTTTTGTCAAAATTGTCAGTACAATTACATTGAATGAATGTTCCAAAAAATTCACATTTTGAAATTGTCTAATTGTCAAATTGGACATTAACTATTGCATCTTAATTTCAAATTGCATTCCAAAAGTAATCCCAAAGAAAGAAAGAAGCTTTGTTCAAGCATATGGACTGATCATGATTTATATCTAGCAAAATAATTTTTTGCTGCATGATAAACTCCCACGATTTTTTTATGTGCAATATTGCAACTTCAGTTCAGAAGTTTTTCCTTGGAGTAGAAGTAGTCTACCACCCACTTGTCATTTAGCTTTGTGATTTGAAGTTGATAGCATCACAGCAGGGTGTGCCGATGTCAGGGATGTCTTCATCCAATGAACGGTGAGATTTTTGCAATGCATCTCAAGCTGCACGCAGGATTCTCGTGCTACTTTAGCAGCTTAATAAAGTTGGCAACTCAGACAACAGCAGCCTTGTCTCACCGGGTTTTCAACCTGATTTTCAAGCTCCTAAAAATAAGTGCGCAGCAGTATCAATTCCTTACAAATTGAGGATGATGCCACAATGGTTGAAAATTACTTAGAATTGCTCATTTTGCAAGCGAAGCACGTTTATTTTCAAAGTAAAGTTATTTGAATTTTCGCGCAAAAAAATCGACATTATAATCTACGAATGCAAATTAAGCGTGTTGGCGCAAAAATTCAAAAGCAAGACCTTTTAGTGTAATTTTCAAACACTGTGATAAATTCTTTGACAAATATTGGAGTTATGGTACTCAGGGATGGGTTTAGTATTTGTCTAAATACATAGCGGTAATTTACCAAAGTGCAAAGAAACCGCAGAGCTTCATATGAAATGCTAATTGGTCTCCGAAGCAACGTTGTGTGAAACAACGTTAAAAAAGTATAATTATCTTTAATGGGTTAGTCTAGAGGAGACACGGATGATGAAATCTTCTAGTATACACATCCCTGACAAAGGCCTTTTCAGAATTCAGAGCCAACATTGTATCATCATGTGTTAACAAGATGCACAACTTCCCTTCAAAAGAGTGACAACGAAAAATGACATCAAAAGTTTTTGCCACGGATTTTGTACAACTTTCTTATAATGACTTTTGCAACTAAAACTTAATTTACAACAAATTCCTTGGTGTCCTTGACATCGAGACAAGAGCAAACCAGACAAGGTTGACACGTGTAGTACATACCATAAAAAGCTTCTCTTTGTTTCTTACCCAACAACTTCACTGTTCAGAAATAAGTGGATAGCTGATTAGTCATCTTATTATTTTGAAACTAATAATTTAGTTTAAAGAAAAAATTGCAACAATTTAGAAGCAGAAAAAGTCAACAAAATGTTCCACTTTTTTTCATTTTCAAGATGGAAACTATCGCATCGAAACTATCGAAAATGTTGCGTTAGATGGGTTGCGTGATTTCTGAATCCTGCAACTTCCGATGAACAAAACCAAAACATATTAAATTTTTCTCGTCAAATTGCGCAAGACGCGATAAATCCGAAAAAATGAAGCGGGCTTACGATTCCAACGACTCCTTTGCGACTTTCAATGTTAGTCATGGTCAAATGGCTACATCCATGAAGCAAATGCTGGATGACAAGCTGTTCATTGATGCCAAAATCGCTTCAAAATCGTCACCACAAGAAATCTTTCAATGTCATCGTTTTCTCTTATCGGCAAGCTCAAAGTTTTTTCTTCGCAAATTCCGGAAACATACCAATCCAGAGGCCGTCATCATTGTTGAAAATGTCACTTGTCAAAGTCTCAGGTTTGTCATTGGATTCATTTTTCAATTTACAAAAATCTTTAAAATTTCTCTTTTCAGACACTTTCTGGATTTGATCTATTTAGGCCAAGCAAATGTTCCAAAGGAAAAAGTTTCGGAATTTAAGGTGGCTTTATTCGACTTGAAGTTTGATAAACTTGCCGACGACCAAGATGACAGCGATGACGAAGAGCAAGATTCAGAAAGAATTCCTCCCATTGTTCCTGCAAAAGTCATGAAAATGGAACCTGAAACTAGGTAATGTTCAATTTTACTTCATTTTATGCATTTTAGAACACTTAAACAAAAAAGTTTGAAACATTTCAAAATATAAGCGCGAGCAAAGGTTAAAAAGTTTGAAAAGCTCAGAATTTTCAAAAGCTGTGAAAAATCTAAGAATATTCTAAGAATTTTAAAAAGCTAAGAATTTTCAAAATCTAAGTATAAAAGCTTGAAAGGATCGAAAGACTCGAAAAGCTCAAAATTCTCGACAAGCTTGAAAGTCTCGAAAAGCTTGAAAGCCTCGAAAAGCTTGAAAGCCTCGAAAAGCTAAAAAAGCTAAATAAATCTCAGAATTGTGAAAATCTTAACAATTTTTAGCATTGCCAGAAGGCAAAAGGGGCATAAGATTATGCAATTTGACTAAATTGTGAAAGAACAACAAGAACAAGAATTTTAAAGATGTAGCAGCGCGAGCAGCTTGAGCTCGCGCTTTAAAAATTCCAATTTTGGCAATATTTTTTTACATGAAAACTAAAGCTTAACTTCTCTTACAGTACTGTCGAGCTCGAGCAACCCTCAACTCTTTCAACTACGCCTAAAAAGACGCCAACTTCTGCCAAGGAAGAAGTTGACAGAAAACCCATTGTGCAAGGACAGCAAACCACTGGAAACTTTTTGGAAAATGTTTTCAATTCATCCAAAGAGACACTGATTCCGGACTTTTCGGCTCAACAGCTTCACAACGCATCCTTGAATTCTTCTGGAAGTACCATTGCACCAACACCTTCCTTCAAACCAACTTTTGTCGCCCCACCGACTAATTCAAGTGTTATATCAAAACCTAAACCTCAGGTTAAAATAGGCCTTTTGAACCTTTTTTGGCTAAAATTTTCCAAGCTAGAATTGAAGAAAATCGAACCTCCCAAAAATGCCAAACATTTTTTACTTTGCAAAAATGGTAACGATGGTTATATTTCTTTTGAAATAGAAGCCGAAGCCAAAGAATTTCTGAAGAATAGTAAAAAAGGAGCTGCACCAGTCCAAGAAGTATCTTTCAATGAGTTGATCCCTCAAGATGCTCAAGCATTGGATAAAGAATTGAGTGCCAGACCTCGTATTCTACTCAAGATTGAAAATTTGCCAAAATGGCCACTCAGTGGAGTTTTGCGAATGTTTAAAACGCATAATATTCTGGTCAAAAAGCACGAAGTAAATTATGATCCGGTCAATCGATGCATTTTCCTACAAATCCCGGATAAGTATTTGGTGGAGAAAATTGAGCAATCTTTCCATGGATCTGTTCAAGATGGGTCTACACTTCACGTAGTGATTATGTGAAAAATCAAAAGTTCATACACAACAATCAAATCATGTATCTTGACTTATAATCAAATAAAGCGTTTATTTCTTTGCTGATACAGAAAGTGCTTTTCTTGCCGCCAACCTCTTGATTTGAGCTTCGCGTCTTTCCAATTCTGGTCCTACTTCAGCCCATATCCGGTCTTGTTCCTCAAGTGGAATGGATAGAAAGTAATCACGTATGAGGTCATATTTAAAGTACTCCATATTCCAACCCTGTAATATACGAAAATTCAAGTTAGCAACATCAACAAAAATTATTTTTTAGAAAATTCGTGAAAACACAATGATTACATGCAGGCGCCATAGAAACCAATACAATTTCACAATTTTTTGAAAATTAGAAACATTTGAACAAATTGACTCACCATTCCAAGGTAAGCTTTATTTGCGACTTCTTTCCGTAACCTTGCATCCGTGAACTTGTCCCGATCTATGATTTCATAGCCAAACAATCTTCGATTAGGTTCTTGATTGAACTTTTCCCAACGCGTAGCATTTTTTGTCGCTGCTTTGATCGGCAAAACAATGTCATTCAAAGGCACAGGTTGTCCTTCCGGTAACAATTCAGCCAACATATCTGTTGGCACCGTTGAATTTATTGGATCAGCATCGCGTAAGTAATACAACTCATCGTCCAACCTTTTTTCAAGTCTTAGCACTTCAATGTCTTTGACAGTAGGCGAATAAATATCGTACATAAACTCAATGCCAACGCCACTAATGACATTTCTGACTACAATCCAGGATGATAGGCCTGAACCTCCACGATCTATGACGATGCCAACAAAGCGATTTTCTTTGACATTTGCTTCTTGTTGTTCTGGATATATCGACGTTGTAACAGCTACAATTGAACCAACGTAGAATTCAGGTAAAGATGTATTTTCTCGCCTCTTGAGCATATCTTGACGTTCCAACATTTCTTTAGTTGCATTACGGAATTTGGGTTCTGGATCTGGCAAGAATTCCGGATACGCAAAACGATATTCTCTTCGTTTCAATGCCGTGTTTTGAGCTTCAGTCAATTTTCTTTGACTGCCTTCTGTTGGCTTGGCTCTAGTTAATTGCACAGAACTGCTAGAAAATAGTCTTAAAGGTGTTGTTATTAACTTTTTCGACGCAGACATCATTTTCTTTCAAATTCACGAGAAATTCTTCCGAAATCCGAACGTAAATTTTGGTAAACAAACTTTTGTAAACAAAGCAGCGTTGCCAGATTTTCCGAGGTTCAAATATAAATGAAAATTATGGAATGCGGAGAGGGAGAACATGAAGAAAATACAGAAATATTAGACTAAGGTCGCTAAATTCGTAGAATTATTACATATAATTTAATGAAGAAAAATTTGAGAAAATTGACCTTTCTTCTTCTTCTTCAAAAAAAGAAAAAGTCAATTTGGTTCATGATTACTAATTTAGGTACTTTAAGATAAATAGGAGAAAATTGACCTTATTTCTTCAAAAAAAGAAGTCAATTTGGTTCATGATTACTATTTTGGGTACTTTAGGTATGAATATTCTGACAGCGCTGGTCAGCTCAGGTCAGCAGGCTGACAACTCAGCGACAGCTTATTTTTAGTCGGCCATTTGCATTTTCTAGCGAAGTAGTGTTTCTTTAAAATCAATTTTTGTCCTATCATCAATTTTATAATCTGATTTTTACTTCATATCAATTATGTCAACTATGGAAAACGGAGTAAGTGTCATCATTATCTTTTTAAAAATCATGTTTATGTTGAAATTCACACATGTGTGTCAATTTCTCCAAGGAAGGAGGGTTCAAGAACCTAGCAATGATCTTTCGGCAGAAACCGGTTTTCATCATTTTTATGAGCTTCTCCTTGTGCTCTATCGCGTTTTATGTGTAGTGTAGCAAAGCCGGCAGTTGAAGTCTTGTCAGCTGACACTCAACAAGTAGTCTTGAAACCAAGGATTCCACGGATTCCATTTTATTTCTTATTTTTGAAGTTCATTCAAGGTACGATATGTCTTTGTTATCTGTCATTTTTCAAGTATTCCCACATGCTAAATTGTGAATTGTCAGTGGGTGTACTCATGGTTGTCACCATGTTTAGTAAAAACCTAATTTTCAAACCTCAATTATTATTTCAGATTAGCAAAATGTCTTTGTCTGTGAGTGCACCAGAGATTTTGAAGACTCCCATGAGCATCCCTGAAAAGACCTTATTAGGTCCAGGTCCATCCAATGTGCCAGATCGAGTTTTGAAGGCCATGACTTTGCCTACCATTGGGCACTTGCATCCGGAATTCACCAAGGTAATCAATGCATTATTCTCTTTTACCTCTCTTTACCAAGCCAACTTCTTCGTTTTTACGTCCTTTTTTCGCGATTTTTCTGGTGAAAATTTTTTTTTGAAAATTAATTGGTTATAGGCCAGTATCACAGAAACCAATACAATTTCACGAGTTTTTCCAACACAATTTTTACGACTTTCGATCCGGCTTTGTCAAATTAGGTTGACCAGCGGCCTAACTAGCTCGACATGTAAAGTTATACAATATTTTTTATTATTGAGACCTAAAAACTTGTCTTTTTAAAGGTTATGGACGACGTCAAGGCTGGACTCCAGTACATTTTTCAAACGAAAAATAAGATGACTTTGGCCTTATCCTCCACCGGCCATGCCGGTATGGAATGCGTAATGACCAACCTGATCGAGAAAAATGACGTGGTTTTGATTGCCAACCATGGGATTTGGGGCGAAAGGGCTATGGATATGGCCCGGAGACAAGGTAAACGAAGTCGTAAAAGTCAACTTGATTTGTTTGCCTTCTTGCTCAAGGAGCCGAAAGAATCAAGAAAAGCGCTTACAAAGTTTCTTTATGAAGCGACAACAACTACATTAAAAAAGTTTCTTCCTTCCTTTTCTTTGTTGCTTTCTTTATAGGCGGAGATGTTCGCGAATTGGCAAAGCCTGCGGGCGAAGTCTTCACTTTGGAAGAAGTCGGACGGGCTTTGGAAACGCATAAGCCCGTCCTTTTCTTTGTCACGCACGCCGAATCCTCGACGGGAGGATTGCAAGGATTAGAGGGGATTGGGCCTCTCTGCGCAAGGTAATGAAACGCAGTTTTTATCATTTGTACCAATGTACCGCTAGCGGCAAAGAAACCGATTCAATTTCACGAGTTTTTCCAACTGTAGTTTTTTCGACAATTTTTTGTCCATGAAAAGTTTATAAAGTTATCTTTTATTGAGCTAAAATTGATGCCTTTTCTTCTATGATACAGACTAGTAAAATTACATTTACAAAATATATATTATTTGGTTTTGGTATTAGACAGCCACATTTCGGCAAGGATCTACACGAATCTTGATAAAGATTGAATCGTCTCTGATGTAATTCCGTGTTTGGAGCATTTGGTGGGGCACAAACTTGGGGAAGCCAAATCCCAATTGATCCGGTTCTCGCGATGGCCTTTGAAAGTTTTTCCAGTTGGGATCAGGAATGAAGCTCTCCACAATATTGCACGCATCTTTCCGCAGTTCGGATTGGTCTAAAAGTGTGAAACTGACCGTGTGCCTGTAAGAAAAATATTTTATTAGTGAAAAATATTCGTGAAACTTTGTAAATTAATTTTCACGAGAAAAAAAGAAAACTATTTCATTGGTGAACAAATTTATGAAACTTTGTTTACGTATTTTCACGAGAAAAATGTTCGCACTCTATTTTTACGAGAAAAAAGAAGGAGATTTACCTGAAAGGCCATCTGAGAATTGTGTCATATTCTCCGGGGAGCAGTTTGATGTAGACGGACATATGCGAATTTTCTCCGCCGCCATTTCCATTCAAGAAAAGTGAAGCTTGCACTCGATACCCGTACTGTGAGGTGTAAAAAGGAGCGGAGACTAATTCTAATCCTTCGGTATTTTTAGCTTCTTCCAGTCGTGATTTCAAGTCACGGATTTTCCAGACTAAAACTCCATTCTTGATTGTTTCAGACTTATCCAATTGACAATTTAGTTTTTCAATGAGATCTTGTTGCTTTTTGCTGAAATTCACCATGAGATCCAAATGGACTTGCATTGAGTCTGCCAAATGTGCGTCTAATAACTCCGCATTTGGTGGAACAAAAGTACATCCTGCATCGCTGTAATAGAAAGATAAAATTTAGTTTTGATATCACTTTTAAATAGTATCTTGAATGTAAACAAAGTTTGACAAAAAACTTTTCTTGATTTTTTTTTTTCCCGAGAGCACAATTCGGGTTGTGTTCAATTATAAGAAGCTCCATATAGTGTACAAAACTGCTTTTATATATGACAAAAAGTTGAACATTACCTATAAGGACAATTTAGCCTTTCTTGATTCAATTTTGTGGTCTTGCATTGATTTTTTGCATGAAAATCCATCGCCTCGCGGGTGCAATTTTCGTAACATTTTGGGCATTGTAGCGGAAATAAAGGACATTTGGAATGATGAGATTGCAAAGTGTCAGCAGTAAATTCACGAGTGCAAAACTCGCAAGAAATCAATCGCTTAGAGCACGTATTGATTTTGTGAGCTTTCAAGCGGTTCCTCTGGATTTTAGCACCGCATTTATGATCGCAATCCACCGGCTCGAAGCCGCACAGGTGGTCTTCGTACAACGCGCCTGTAAAATCCTTGTTGCAAAATGAGCAGGTGACCAAGCGTTTGGAGCAGGTGTACAACATATGATCCTCCATTAGAGTCCGCGCAATTTTGGCTCCGCATTGATTCAAACAATCCAAAGCATCTTTTTGACAAACATTCAAGTGGCCTTGAAGACCGTTCAAGGGTCCCGACCACAAACATCCAGATTCCTAGAAAGAAGGAAAAAAAGTTGATGAGGGAGTATTCATTCAAGAATGTTGTGCACAAACAATGGGGCCTCATCAAAAAAGCTTTTTTGTTGTTCACAGTATTTTGGAACATTCAAAATTTCCCGGGCATTTTTGTTAACATTATTTTTATATTCTCAGTTTAGCTAAAAAGCAGACAAGCTAAATTCGCTTAAATTGAATATGAGGGACTTTTGCACACTGTGCAAAGTAAGAAAAAAAGTTCAAATTTTTTTTTGATTGCAACGTAAAGCTTATTTGGAAGGGAGAAGGTGACTTCGCCCGTAAATTACCATTTCTGCCCTCATGCATATGCTGCATTTTTTTTCAGTACTCATACTTTTTATATAAGAAAATAGTATATGCATAATATGCAAATCTTTGTTCAATGTAGCAGAAAAAAGATCTCAAACAGCTTTGGAATATTGAATTTTTGTTAAAAGGGTAGGCTTAGGAACCCTAAATCGCATTGTGGTTGAAAAGCACTCAAAGAAGTCTAAAAGTTTGCGCTTTTAAGCTAAGCTGAGACTAATAACAAAACAAAATAAAACTTGGGGAATTCAAAGTGGATTAAAATTGAACATTACCTTATGAATGCAGTAAATAAGCGACTTCATGATCCGTTGTGTGTTATTATCGGCATTTTTGTCCGATTTCTTCATCTTGTTACTCAATGCCCGTCTGAGCTGTTGCACTTGAACAGGATCCACTTCCTCGTAATCCGGAGGGATACCCACAAAGCTTTCTTCCAAATCAATTTTAGAAAGTCTGCGAATCATGACTCCATTTGCATAATCTTGATGATGGGGATGTCCTTCCAGGCTAGAATTACGAGTTTCTGCAGGACTGGCATATTCAGGCTCATGAAACGCTGAATCGTCTCTTAAAGAAGACTCGGAATCACAAGTAGGGGAACGCGTCCAGGGTAAAGTACACGAAGTCAACATGATTACTAGTGATGTTGTCGCTTCAAATGTTGGTACTCAAATGAGCGGCTTCCTGTCTTGGATATATATCCATTCAGCAAATGAAAAACATCTGCTCAATATGGGACTACAGGAGGTTGCAGCGCGTGGATCACTATTGTGTTGCTCCTGAGTAGCGTTGCCTGTAGTGTCCGCCGCGGACACACTATCCACCAGTGGAGTAGCTTCATAGTGCTGCTCTCCAGGAAAACCTATCATCAAGCCATTATATGGGAGTAAAAAAGCTTGAGTACATCCTGTAGTTCCAATTTTGGTTAGAATTTTTTGTGATGTTCTCTCTCTCTCTACAATAATGTTGCAAAACGGTTTGTAAAAATTTATCTTTGCAGCTTTTGCAGCAGAAATAGAAAAGTTTTTATTAGTACACAGTGCACATTGCACAGTGGACAAAAGTCATTTCTTCATTTATCTCCCTTAGACTTGTAAGGTCAATTTGGAAAGAAAAATTAGGTGTCCAAAGTTGGAAGGTTGTGCAAAGGATATCTTTGGAAATTCGAGTTTTTACACTTTTGTGGGTATTTTTTTGCCATCACATGTGGAACAACTTGCAGTGCCAAAACCTCATTTTATCTGAGTTTTGTAACTGGAGGAAGCAGCTGCAAAAATCTCCAGATCTCCCACCACTCCCGCCGAGATGAGGCAACTTTTTCACCCTTAACAGCAGCTTAGCAAAACTACAATGTCAGAAGGGCAGCAGAAGAATTAAAAACATTTTTTGAGGCTGGAACAAATGCGAGCGAAGCGAGCTTTTGTTTTAAAATTGTTACCAAGACCTAGAAAGCTCCGTCAATTTGTCGTGAAATTGTGTTTGGAAGAGCAAGGAAAAGCTAAGAAAATAGTGAGCAATTGTAGTCAAGACTCAAGACCCTAATTTGGACTGTGGTTTGTGACTTTGTGTAAAATGTTCTTTTGTAAGTTTCCTTTGGGAGAGACACAGTCGGCTTTAGTGACGTTGTCCTTGCTTCATTGTTCAGTGTTCACTGTTCACTGTTCTAGTATGTAGTATAGAAAGAAGCTGTGGAAAAAGCAGCAAAAGTCCTTCTAGAATGTAAGTCGCGGGAATGCCAATGTGTCCTATTCCAGCTTCGAAAAAAAAAGAGAACATGGCCACACTTGGGCAAGAATCAATTTTTTTTGTCCATAAAATATTCCAGTTTGATCAAAAATTACTCAAATCTGCAAGTTCTTTAATCGGCGTTTTTTTGACGCGAAAATTCAAATTTTGCCAACTTTTTTCAATGTTCACCCAAATCGAATTTTTTGGACAAAAAATTGACTTTTGTCCCAGTGTGAGATGAAGGAGAGTAGCAGGAGAGAGCTTATGATGTTGTGGGAAAACGAAGCAGCTGTTATACTGCACTTTTAGGAATTTAGAATAGAAAAATCATGACCTATGGCACCCTAACGCACCTGCCATTTTGATCATCACTGTACTACAACCGACAGCTGCTCATCTTATTTTCGGAACGGAACCATATGACGCTACCTCTACGCTAGGACCATCATAGCGCGTGTCTGCCATTATGCTGACCTCTGCTGCTGCTCTAATAACAAAATGGAAAACTGCAGCCTGATACGATATTCTTGAACCCCTTTTTTGTGTCAACAAAGATAAGTGAAACAGATTTGTTTAAGAGATACTCTTGGAGGTTCTTGGAAGAGAGTTGTCGTCTTTCCTTTTCTTATCGTCTGTTCTAAAATTGAGACAAAAGGGATAAAAAGCTTATCCCATACTGATTTACTACATTGCTTTCTCCGCGTGATCACGATGTTTAAAAATAGATAAATCTCTATATTTTGGGTGCCTTAAAAATAGCCCAACAAGTCTAATTTTCCTCATTTTGTCGAAAAAATCCAACTTTTTTTTTTGATACTTTTTAAAAGGAAAATGAGACTTTTTTTGAACGGTTTAGAAACCACTGTGAATTACGGCTTTTCCATCGATGCAAAAAGCAAAACTTTTCATATTGCTCTTGAAAAATTGATGTTTTAAAAGAACTGTCAAATTCTGAAAGGATTTTGAGATTCAGACGACGGGAAAAATTGTTTTTTTATCGCTTTGACAAAATCAGCGATCGGTTTGGAGTAGTAGCTGCGACCGCGAAATCACCTGTACTTTCTCACGAGTTTTCTGGGTTTGTTTATGAGAACGCGTCGCGTAAGTCCAGCGAAATTGGTCGTCTTTTGAGCATGGGAACAGCGGAAATGGGCATTCATCTTTAGAAAAATCGTCGACAATTATCATGACGAAGCAGCAGTGTTAGTAGTCCCGTACACTTCCTGTCGTCGTCGTCATCATCATCAGAAAGTCCAGAAGCTGCAAAGTCGGAGAGAGGAAACCGAAATGCTCGGGCAGGTGCCACTTTTTTTTAAAAGGCAACGCAGCAGCAAAACGACGCCGAGTCGTAGTCTAACCGGAAAATGAAGGCAATTTCCATGGAAAAATCTTCATCAAATGGAAACGTAATAAATTTGAAAAATTCGAGCTGCCTCATGATACCTCATGATAAACAAAGAAGCCAAATGAATTGTTCTTTGGCTTTCGCAAGTTCGTTACAAGCTGTCATTCATTAGCAGAAATCAAAAATAGAGGTCTCAGGCATAGCCTTCTAAGGCTATGGGTTTCAAGATCATACGGATAATCGGATGAAACAAGTCTAATCCCTGGATGGTTCGATAATGACTTTCTAGTACCCTTTTTACCCGTAAAATAATTCTTGATCGAGGCTTTTCTAGGCAAGTCCAGACTTTTGTATTGAAGGCAGTGTAACACGTACATCATGCGACTGAAGCTTTTCTTGGTGGTGTTTTTTTTTTTCAAATTTTTCACAAAGCTCTTCTAATTCTGAGGATCCTGAGGAAAAATATGACACATAAAAATTTTACTCATGCGTAAATCTGTCCAATACTCTGCCAGTCCCAGTACATACTTGTACTTCCATCTTCCATTACGTTCTTGTCGCCTGACAAATTCCCATCGTCTCCATCCTTTTTTTTACTCTTACATAAAAAAGTGCTATCTAAAGAGGCCTTTTTCATGCTTGATAGAGAAGTTTCATGAATTGTATATAATGACGTATACATATGCTTTTCATTGCTGAGAAAATATGTCAAACACAGATTGAACAGTATGTGGACAATTGTTGCCACTGAATAGTGGTCTAATTAGACATGCTGCTCAAAAGATGACGAAGAGAAAGCAAGCTCTTTTTGATGTGTAGAACATAGCACACACTAGGAATATACAATTTCCCCCCAAAAAATGCCTGAAATTGAATTTGAACCATCACCGTACCAAAATGTGAATATTAAAAGAAAATACATTTTTGATATGTTGTCAAACAATCTTTTCAGAATATTTCTTTGACTGTGTATTTTTAGCGCAAAAAATCAAATAGTGCTCTGGCAAGCTTTTAGGACCAAAAAATTATTTTTGTTTCAGTGTGCAGTATGTACTAAACCATAATAAAAATCATCCTATGAGACATATCTTTTTATTGCAGTCATGATTGTTTGTTTGTCGTGGACACGGTGGCCTCGTTATGCGGTGTTCCTTTACGAGCAGATGATCTCGGCATTGATGGCATCTACACTGGCAGCCAAAAAGTTTTAGGCGTACCTCCAGGATTGGCACCTATCTCCTTCTCAGACAAAGCTGTGTAAGTACACGCATATCATACATCAGGAAATCGAATTACTATATTACCATTATCGTCACAATGTTTGAAAATCATCAAAAATGTCTCAATTGTATAATCAAGCTAAAAATTTCATTTTTGGCTATTTTGGGCGCGAAAATTCAAACATTCGTAGCTCGGTTGGCTCAAATATTGTCATAGGAGACTTTTTGAGTTATTTTCAAACACTGTGCCTTGTAAATTGCTTTGTGTATGCTGATTTACACCATTATACCACCAAAGCATCCTTTTCCGAATGACGGTCTTTAGAGACTTCCCGGAAATGTTATTCAGAGTTTTCAGAAAAAACGGAAACCAACCAAAAAAGAGTGATGATGAGAAATGTGGATAATTCGAGCAGACAAAGAATTTAATAATATTAATGGTCTAATTTTCTTTAGTGCCAAAATCATGAAGCGTGCCTCTCCTCCCACTTCTTTCTGCTTGGACATGAACTGGTTGGGAAAGTACTGGAACTGCTTCGAGGGGCAAGGCCGCGTCTATCATCACACTGGACCCATCAACTTGATTTATGGGCTGCGTGAAGGCTTAGCCATGATCGCCGAGGAAGGACTGGAGAAATGCTGGGATAGGCACCGCAGCGTCGCCCAAAAGCTTTATCAAGGTACAATCTTGGGTCATTTTTCATCCTAATCATAACACAATGAAGTACTATTACATCTCGAGTTGAGCAGCTTTTCTAAGCGAAGCGAGAAATTACTTACTACGTAGTGAAACTTTTCCAAAGATGATGTCAAAATTTGACTTAATTTACGCACACGGCATAATATCATGCCTAATTATAACAGAAACGGCAAACGATTCATCTAAAACTCTAAGAAACAACCTGTTAAACCTGCATTGGAAAGCCTCATTAATTTTGATGATACAATTTTTTACTATGGAGGACCTTAGGAAAAGAAGTTTTCGAGCAAAGCGAGTGTTGAATACATACAGTTTCAATTTTTATTTAGAAAAGCAAGAGGGTTAGACTGATCAATATGCCAAGCAAAAGTTTGTGTTGTGGGTTGCTGGTGCATATTGGATGGCTGGAATTACAAAGCTCAGTATCACAAAGGCAAATGATGCCGTTTCCGATGCTTTCGGGAATATTGTGACAACCCACTTCACCACTACCGGTGATCATTGTGGCGATTTCACTGTTGAAGCACCCGCGTTGAAGTTCACCTTTTCTGTCGTGTGCTGAAATTCAATTAGAAATATTTTTGAAAATGCGGAATATTCGAGGCTCGAAGGGCCTAGAAATGGGAACTTTTAGGATTCTTTTTTAGGAGGATAAACAGATGGAAAAATAAGTAATTATTTACGTCAAGAAATTTTCCTATAGCAAGCGTCATAGCGCATGAAATTTACGACATGTTTTTCCGCATTTAAAGTCATCGTCACCAGCAACCGAGGACCAGAAAGCTAATGTAACGAAATGTTTTAAAGTTTTTCGTCTCCTAAACTTTTTGATTGTTTTTCTTTGAGGCATGAAATGGCTGAAGGAACAAATTGATTTAATTTTCTACCAGTTCCCAAAATTAATATTTACAACGCTTTGCTCTCTCAGGCCTTCAGTCCTTGGTCACTCTGCCTTAGAAAAACAATCAAAAATCCACGAGATGAAAAGCTCTGAATCGTTTTGTTCTCTCGGCTTTTTGATTACTTTTCTAAAGCGGAGCGACCTAGGCCTGAGTTTAGAAATATGTATGTATTATTTTCAGAACTGGTAGAAAATCAAAACGCTTTGTTCCCTCAGCCATTTCAGGCCTTGGAGAAAAACAATCAAAAAGTCCAGGAGACGAAAAACTTTAAAACATTTCGTTCCCTTGACTCTTCGGCCTCGGTTGTTGGTCACGGTCACGGTCAGGTTACAGGAAGAAACCCAGATAGCAAAGCTATTACTTACGTCCAGGAATTTTCTTGAAGCAAATGTCTGAAAAGTTTGGACATGTTTTTCTGCGTTTAACGTCATCGTCGCCAGTGAAACACGTGAACCCTGTAGCCTCTTTTCCCAAGTAAAGCAAGCAGAAGAGCAAAAGTAGAAGTCTTGATGTTGACGGTAGTCCCAGTGGTAAAAGCCGCTATAAAGAAAAAATGATGGAGGCTGTTACTGCTAACATAACCCACGGACGATTAATTCCATTTACGAATGGTAGAAATTGTGTGGATTTGTCTTGTTACTACAATATTTGCAGACCAAATACTAGGAATGCAGTGTATAGGTACATTGTACGGACTAGATAGTCTATGTCATCCAATAAATGGATATGAACGAGTCTATTTACTAGGATTCTGACAAGCCAATTTCTTTTGATTTACAGTATAAACCCAAATCTCTGAGGCCGATCTTCTTAGACTTTCCTCGGACACAAATCGGCTCACAATTTACATACAAAGATGTTGAACACAGTGGGTTAAAAATCGCCAAAAAATGTCTTATTCTGATTTTTTTTTTTTTTTAAACTAAAAGCATTCGATTTGCATCGGAAATTAATAATACGCAAATAAGAATTATTTAGCGTAAGTTTTCAAATATTTGAATGTAAGAATGTAATATTTTCTCATCATCATTTTTGAGATTTTTGCTGCACAAAAGAATTTCTTCCCTTTCCGCCTTTTGTACATTTTCATGTATTTTCACTGAGCAGAACACGTTAATCACGTTTTTGCTGACAAGAAGACTGGTTGCCTCCTAAAAGCAAATCTTACAAATTACTTTTTCGTGCCGTACCATAATAAAATGGAAGAAGAACCAAAAGTTGCTTCTGTACCCAAGTACATACTATATTTTCTTATAGTCTTTTAAAACTTTTTTTTTCAGGACTAGAGGCAATGGGTTTGGAGCTCTTTGTGTCCGTTCCCAGCTCCCGCACACCTACTGTGACTACTGTCAAAGTTCCCGAGGGCGTGGACTGGAAAGCTGTGACGGTTTACGCTATGGAAAAGTAAGTTATTTACCGCAAAAAAAGGCGAAAAATGGATGCTCTAAATGTCTATTTGGCCTTAAAAAGTTAGAACTTGGAAGCGAGCTCAAAGAAAGCAAAATTACCTTTCCTCAACTCAAATATATTGAATGTTTCTGTCCTACATTAGTTGCAATTTTAGCCATATTTAGCGCGAAAATTGAAATATTCGACCAATCTGCGATAGTGCGATACAAGCACAACTAATGTTAATTTTACGTGAATATTCAAATGCGACATTTTCGTGACTTTCATGTGTTGTGTGAAAGTCAGATTTTTCTTATTTTTGTAGTAATTTTACGTTATAATATTTCGTTGAGTAATTTTTCAAAGATCTAGCTTTGAATTTTAGAAAGTAAGGGGTTATAATAGAATTTGAAAACTAATACAATGGAACTAGAAAGAGCCTTTTGAAACAGATGTTCAATGTTTGCCTCTTGCTTGCAGTTGAGTCATTCTAAGGCTCCTAACATGTGTCAGAAAAATTTGGTGAGTTAGAGTAGAGATGGCCTCGTTTATAAAAGAATCACAATTTCACAATACAGTAGCCTCACGTAAAATACCAGGGGCTTTCTTTCTTACGAAAGTCACGAAAAAGATCATCACATATTAGGATTTAATTTCCTGGAAATAATTGAATTTTCCTCGAGACCTCGACTTCTCACTAAAAAAGGCTCCGGACTTTGCAAAGCTTGAAGCTTTTACGAAAAAACCTTTCCTTCTCGCTTTATAGGTAATGTTCAACTTTACTTTACTTCATGACGTTTTTTATTATTTTCATGATTTCACCATATGGATTTCACTTATCAAAAAAAAATCGTGAAACTTTACTTACATTCAATCTACATTCACAGTGCTAAACTCCTTTCATTGTAACGAGATTTTGTTCAAGGAAAATTCCGATTTTTATTTTTAAATTCTATAAACGTCCTCTAGCGACTAGCGGATGATTTAGGTTATATGTATTAGTTTATTTTCCCCTATTAAGGATCATTTGCTTGCCAAAAAAGCCTAAACTGACAGGTCTTGAGAAAATAGCACCCAATCCATCATACTCACCATGGTGAACGACGGTATCACTTCATGCTACTTTTCAATTCACTCGAGAGGAAGTTCTTGGGCCGGTAGACTCCAAACGATGAGTGACGAGCCCTTCGCAAAGCAACGCAGAAGAGCCTCGGAAAGCCTCAGAGGCTCCTACTGTCCTCGCTCAAAAACTTGTAGAGAAAAGAAAAGGCTCTAGAGGAGACTGGAGAGTGCAAGCTGCACACGCGGCACGCATGCAGAAAGCGTGATTTGCTTGATATAACAGAGCCTTGACGGCGGCTGCGATCTGTTTTTTTGCCCCCAAAAAAGTCTTGAAAAACATATTAGGCTGTACATTATCTAATCTATGAATTTATTTGAGCCCATTATCCTTAAATGGTTTTTTCCCTTCTAAAATCTAAGTTTGCTTTTGAGCGAAACGCATTTACAGATAAGATTTTAGCAAATTTTTGGCGGGAAAATTCAAATATTCGAAAAATTACATCTTACCGTAGCTCGCTCCGCCCCCTTTGATTTTGAATTATGAGCATTACTCAAGCTTTGAATAAAGACTTCTGAGTTTACAGAAAATAGAATCGATGTCAATTTTGTCTGCTTTTTCATTCCAGATACAAGTTGGAAATCGCTGGTGGTTTGGGACCCACCGCTGGTCGCGTTTGGCGTATCGGTCTCATGGGACAAAATGCAAAGCCTGAAAAAGTTGAAATGGCGCTTAAAGTGTTGAAAGAAGCACTTGATCATGTCAAAGCTAAGGTTTAGAAAATCATGAAGCATGAAATACATCGTCAGCATTTTTAAAATCTGAATAAGCCTTGTTAACTTTATTTTTGTTCCGGGTGATGTCAGAAAACGGATGACATGACACCAGTTGCTACTCTGCGATGTCACAGCTGTTGTTTTGAGTGAAGCTTTCACCTTCTTCTTGCTTTTTATACTTCATTCAAATATGGAACACAACGAAAAAACTCAAATTTTGAAGGAGGCAGACAAAGTCGATGAGACAAGCAATGATACTCCAGATAAATCCACGGTAAGACTGATCCACAATGGTTGAAAATCACTCATCAAGTCTCATTATACAACGTTCACATTCAATATAAAAAATATTAATTTTGGCGTGAAAATTGAAATGAGACATTTTTGCTGATTTTTGATTATTGTGATACATGATCTACATAACAAAGAACGTAAAGATTGAATTCGGAAAAACTTTAGACTTCCCCATTGGATTCTTCCTCGTCTTTGACGTCAACAACCATGAACTATCTAAACTCGATAATCGGCTCGGGAATCATTGGTAAGCAGTCAAATTTGCAAACTTATTTTCATTCATCATGCATGTACGTCACAGTGGGGCAAGTATCTCTCGATTTTTGCGGGAAAATTCAAATCTTTAGTAGACTCTACTCTTTTGAACTGCGTATCCTTTTTTGTTACAAATATTCAATAGAAATTTTCGGAAAAATATTCAATCGAGTTTTTGAACAAAAATTCGATATTTACCCCCAGTGTGTTTTGTGTAAAGTTTTGACTTCATATTCATCCTTTTCCTTTATAATCTGCCAATTAGGGATGCCTTATGCTTTTCGATCAGCTGGTCCAGGCTTAGGCATTTTAATCATTGTCTTTTCTGCCCTAATCACGGATTACTCGTGTGTTTTGATGATCAAGGGAGGGGAGTTAAGCAAATCTATGAGCTATCAAGTAAATTATCTAAGTAATCTCCAAAATAGTCTCGCTTTACAAGACATTTTTTATTTAGGGAATGGTGCAAGAAGCTTTTGGACGTCCAGGATTCTATATTTTGTCTCTATTGCAATTCGTTTACCCATTTTTGACCATGATCAGCTACAATGTTGTAGTTGGCGATACAGTGACGTATGTAGTTAAAAGATTACTTAATGTCACGCAAGATGACGCTTACTTTGTTAATCGCCAATTGGTTGCCTTCTTGACTTCGTTGCTCATCACTCTGCCACTCAGTCTTTATCGGTAAGTAATCAAAAAAGTTTGCTTTAGTCCTGTAGCTTATCGAAAATTGAAAATGGGATTTTTTCAGGGATATTGGAAAGTTGGCTAAGACCAGCGTGCTCAGTATGCTTTTCATCATGTTTGTTTTAGTCACAGTTTACTATAGACTACAACATTGGCCCTTTGAAGAAATGTGAG
This sequence comes from Oithona nana, assembly GCA_900157175.1. Taxonomy (NCBI): domain Eukaryota; kingdom Metazoa; phylum Arthropoda; class Copepoda; order Cyclopoida; family Oithonidae; genus Oithona; species Oithona nana. The sequence goes on from LT727893.1 coordinate 970,326, forward strand.
ATCACAAAGCAAAATGATCACAGTACTGTGAAAAACCCAGAAAAAAGACTCATTTTGCAAAAAAACAAACCTGTACACTTCAAAAGGCGTGCGCTCTTAAAAGTAACAAATTTCGCGCTAAAAAAAAGTCCTAAAAATCTTGCTTTCAAGGAAAGAAACAGGAGACTTTTTGTGGCTTTTTTGTGCACTTTGATCAGTCTGACGAATCGAGAAGATTCTGTATTTTTTGTACCACTCTTGTACTATGTGTATCATTCGGTGTTTTATTTCTCTTTGTCTGCTTTTAGCCCTGTTTCTCCCGATGCCTGGCAATTCTTCCGTGTCAGTGGCAGCTTGAAAGCCCTGTCAATCATGACATTTGGTACGTAATTTCTACATTTTTCTTTCTTTTCCAACACGACTTTAGGTACGAGAGTGACAGAAGTTAGGCTTTTTCTTGAACTTTTACAATTTGACAATGTTAAGTTAGGATAGTAAACGTCATCTAGCCTCTCCTAAATGATAGATAACTGCAGTAAAGCAACCCAAAGAAGGACGAAAAGTCAATCTTCTTCATAATACATTTCCAGCCTTTCTGTGTCAGCACAACAGTTATTTGTTGTACAGCAACATGCGGGATGCCTCTTTGAAGAAATGGAAGGGTGTAACGCACGTCTCCGTAGGCCTCGCTTTAGTGGCCGTGATAGTCATGGCCTTAGGAGGCTATGCGACTTTCAATGAGGCTGTAGACGGTGACCTCCTCAACAACTACTGTGGCCACGATGATCTCATGAACGTTTCCAGACTATTTTTCTCCATCACCATTCTTCTGACATATCCCATCGAGTGTTTCGTTTGTCGGGAGGTCATTTTCAATCTGATGGGCAAACAACAGGACGAACCAATGGGGCAAGATGAAAGCCTGCTGCTCCATGTGTTGTCTACGGTTATTCTGGTTTCTGCCACATTTGTTTTATCTTTAGCCACTGACTGTTTAGGAATCATTCTCGAATTGAATGTAAGTTCTTTTGTACAACAAGTTTTGGATAGAAAGCTTCGTGTGAAAATCTTTTTAAAAAAGCCACGCGCGAAATTAGAATTTTACGTCAGATTGAAGGGTCATCTCTAGCCAAAATGTAAATAAACTTTCACGAATTTTTCGTGTTCTGAGATTTTGATAGATTTTCTGCTAAATTCCTGTAAGTAGACATTTTTGGTCCATTTGCAACCAATGTGTATTGCAACAGATATTTTGTAGTGTAGTCCTACTCGTTTATTGCCTTTTCTTTCTCTCGCCTGTAGGGTATGATTGCGGCTATTCCTTTGGCCTACATCATTCCACCGTTATGCTACATCCGGTTAGAGGCTGGAAGCTTGACCTCACTAGCCAAAATTCCTGCTGTCCTTTTGGCCTCGTTTGGTATCATCGTCACGACCGTGGGCACCATCAGCATCTTTACAAATGTGTGTGATCACCATCATCTTCACTGTACTCTGCAGTATTTATATTTCTACTTTTTTTCAGGGTCCAGACGAGTGCCAAGCTGTTAGGGAGATGCCATACTGCTTTCAGAATTCTACTGAAGTGAAATAAAAATATTTGTCACTAAGGTCATCATGTGAATTGTGGAGGCTTGTCTGTCAAACTGGAAATGTTTCAAATGTCAAAACAAGACTGAAATATTTAATTTTGAGTCAATTTAAAAAAATAGAATAAGTAGGAAAATCACGTAGTATCCAAATTAAGGAATTTTGACGTTGAGGAAAAATGGGAGTTTGAAATTGGCCTCTTTTCTAAAACCTACTTAGTCATTCATAAATCTTCAAAATTAGATTCTCTCTAGCGCAACGAAGGATGGGCTGATGAAAAATAAAATTCCAAACTTGTTACACAAGTTGAGAGAAGTACTTGTTCTGAGACTAGTTATTGTAATAGTCACACTTGCATTGTTTCTAGACTAAAGACATTAGTGTACAAGATGCCGAAAGTAGTAGAGTGTGTTCCCAATTTCTCTGAGGGCAGAGATCGAAAGGTAACATAACAAAGTCAATCAAAATACTCTCTTCTTATTTTTTCCGCCTACTAAAAAACAATTAAGGTCATCGATGCCATCGCATCCTCAATCAAAGCAACGCCCGGAGTGACACTTTTAGACGTCGATCCAGGCGAATCTACGCATCGCACGGTTTTCACCTTTGTTGGCGGCCCCGAAAGCATTGTAGAAGGGGCCCTAAATGCCGCCAAAGCTGCTTTCCCCCTGATTGACATGAAACAACATGCTGGCGAGCATCCGCGAATGGGTGCTCTTGACGTCTGTCCCTTCATTCCTGTTCAAGACATAAGTGTCGAAGAATGCGTGCAGATATCCAAGCAATTTGGGCGGAGACTTGCCGATGAATTAGGTGTTCCTGTGTACCTCTACGGAGCAGCCTCTGAAAAAGAATATCGCAAAACTATGCCACAAGTAAGTACCAAAATGAAGGGTTTTACTTACTTACCGTGGGATCTTCGAGTTCTATCTGTGTATGGTCCATTAATTTCCTAGTTTTACATAGGGCTAAAGTGGCTATTTTAGGTAAGATGTAAAGCATCAAGATTAATGTAAATTGCTATACATAATGATAACACTATTATAAGTTACTTCTCAAAATTACTGCGAGGGGACGTTCTAAATGCGAACTTCATGGTCCTCAATTCCTGTTGGCACACAAAACCATTTCCCGCCAACCATTCAACGCGGTTGACAAATAGCCAATAAACCACAAACAAATGATCCCATTTTATGATACTCTACTCTTTCTCGATGGCAGATCCGTAGTGGAGAATATGAGGGTTTGGAAAGCAAGCTGAAGAAATCCGAATGGGCCCCGGATTTTGGGCAGGCAGATTTTGTCTCTTCTTGGGGAGCTACCGTCACGGGTGTAAGGAAGTTTCTCATTGCTTACAACGTCAATTTGGTGTCGACTAAAGAGCAGGCCCATCGCATTGCCTTGAACTTAAGGACGCAAGGCCGCAATGGAGGCCAAGCAGGACGATTGAAGGCCGTCCAGGGCATCGGATGGTGGTTGGCGGAGAAAAATATTGCCCAGGTATGCCAATGCCATATAAAATTCCAGTCTTTTTGCCTAGAAACTTACTTCTTACTTTAGATAGGTAGGTGGAGGTCCTTTACATTTTCCCGCGTAAACTTTTTGTTGTGAAAATCAGCTGTTGAAAAAGGCGGGAAATTCACAAAGTAAACAAATATTTACTGAGCCATTATGATTGAGACTAGGTAAACAGGCTGGTCATGGCATAAGTGCTTAACCAAACTATGAATTACTTTGTCTTTGAGAGAACATTAGCATGGGAACAAAAGCGGCTTTTGTTTGACTAAAGTGTCCTCGGCTCTACTCTTCTTCTACCCACAGATCTCTCTCAACTTGACGGATATGGATGAGACGCCCATGCATATAGCTTATGAAGAAGCCAAAAAAGACGCTACGGAGTTGAACATTCCCGTGACCGGATCAGAAGTGGTGGGACTCTTGCCATTAAAAGCCCTTTTAGGTCAAAGATCGATTGCTATGCCATCCATTAACGGTATTATGCAACAACCTTTTTTATGATTCTTCCAGATGCTGCTGAATACTACATGGAGAAAGAAAATCTATTCATTCTACATGAGGACCAAAAAGTACATTTGGCTATCAACCGTTTAGGACTGACAACATTGTCGCCCTTCAATGCTCAGTGAGTATGATACAATACAACATTTTAATTAGCACAATTTTCTCAAATCTTCTTTAGGGAACGAATTATCGAATACTGCTTACCAAGCAATGATGGCCCATTAATTAGCTCAACCTTGAAACAGTTCATTAATGATGTTTCGGCTCGTAGTTCTGCACCAGGAGGCAAGTAGAAATGGAATCTTATAAATTAGAATTAGACTTACATTCATTTTGACCTTTAGGAGGTTCGGTGTCTGCTGTGGTCGCTTCAATGGTACTTTTTACATTACCTGTTTTCTTATTGCTTTCTAAATCTTTTTGGGGTTTTGGCTACTTCTAGGGAAGTGGTTTAGCAGCTATGGTTGGTCAACTGACTTATGGCAAACGTCAGTGGGAAACTTTAGACGGCGAAATGAGGCAACTGATTCCTATTTTCCACCTGGCTTGCCAAGAAATGAGTGGCTACATCGATGAAGATACCAATGCTTTCAACGATTACATGGTATTACACATCTACCATTTTTGTAATTGCCCAATTAATCTTTAATGTGTTTTTCGTGCGTCTGCGTCTAGAAAACTGCCTTTTACAGTGCTTGAAAAACACCCCAAAAATAGGTACCTATTCAATTTCAATGTTCACATCAAAATAATATTTATTCCTTTTTTTCTAATTTTGATTTTTGGCGCAAAAAATTCAAATATCTTTTTTTTTTTTTTGAAAATTAACTTAATTCGCAATAATGTCGTAAAAATGAGACTTTTTGGGTGATTTTCAAATGTGAGTTTTTCAGGGTAGAGATTTTTTTCTGCATATGCAATTTAAAGGTTCATTTACGACTTTCACGCCCAAATGTTCCCCTTTTAGCATGCACTAAAGGGAAACGGTACTTCTTTATCTTTTCCTCCTTCTTTTTGCTTGGTTCTCTCGCTTTTCCTCCCATATGTAAACGTATTGGTTCAAATTGCTCTGCAGTGCGACACAAAAAGAAGCCATGAAAATGAAAGTGGGTGTAAGGGAACAAAAATAGCACTAAGATACTTTTAGGGTCTCGGTCTTGGTTCCTTTCACAGTGTCTCAAAATCACTCAAAAAGTGTCATTTTTACAACACCAAGTCAAAGGTACTTGAATTTTCGCGCCAAAAATCAACATCATAATACAGAGGTTTTTTGTACGCAAAAAATCAGATGAGACATATTTAGTGATTTTCAAATACTGTGTCGATCTAAGCACTTTTCCTCTTTTATAAATGGATTTACAGCTTCTAATACTTTTAGAATTTCTTTTTCTTTGCTCTAATTGAATTAGACTGCGCTCAAACTACCAAAAGGAAGCGAAGAGGAGCAATTGGTACGTGAACGTGCTCTGCAGAACGGCTTAAAAACGGCCGTCAAAGTGCCAATGACTTTGGCAACTAAAGCCTCTGGCCTCTTTACTCCACTTAAGCAATTAGCCAAACTTGGCAACATCAATTGCAAGTCGGACCTTCAGGTAATAATCCAATCAAACATCTTTCACTTTTCAGCAACTTCTAAAAGTAAAGTTGTTACGTAAGGGCGTGCGCTCAAAAAAGCGTGCGCTTGAAAATCAAAACAAAAACAATTTTTGCCTGCGTTAAATAAAACTGAGACTTTTTTGATCCCTTTTCAAACAACTTTTGCTTCACTTATCAGCATCTTAAAAAACATCTGGTAACTGAGAATGGATTTCAAGTGATTCATTATTTGTTTGATTGTAGGTTTCTGCACGTTGCTTGGCTACAGCCGTCCATGGAGGAGTGCACAATGTCAAAATCAATTTGGAAAGTGTCACTGATAAGGCTTATGTGGAGGAAATGACAAAAGAGGCTTCAAAGTTAGCTTCTGAGGCCGACGAAAATTGCATTCAAATCCTACAGATTCTAGAGGATCGACACTAACTACTAAGTTTGATTTGATGTTTGACATCGTCATTTCCACTGTAATAAAATATGTTAGTGCAAAACCAACATTTTTTTATCTTTGATGCAAGATTTATATCTCTTGCAAGTTCTAAAGCCAAAAACTATTAACGAATAGCAGTAGAAAGACAGATCGTTCTTTTATTGGTGATGAAAAAATCCAAGGATGCAAGATTCTAAATCGCCTAATGGTCCTATGCATTTGAGGACGTAAGTGTGAAACTCTTGCAGTGAAAGGCCCATTTCTTGTGTATATTTCTTGCGTAGCCTTTGGATTTCACGCTCGCCAATTTTGTAAGCCACTGCTTGACCTGGTAGCGAAATATATCGATCGATTTGAGCCTCAGCTACTTCTGCAAAATATAATTTGTTTTTGTTTACATAACGGCGTGCTCTCGTCAACGAGTGCGCTCAACAACGAGTGCGCTCAACTAACTTATTTTTTTGCAAGTAAAATCACCTTTAGAAAATCCAGTGTTGTCAATAAGAAATTCTATGGCCTTTTCGCGCGTCCATCCATATTTATGAAGGCCTACATCCACTACCAGCCTCGCAGATCGTAAAAGATCCCCTTTGATATAGCCCAACTCTTTCATGGGCTCGTTTTGGTAAATGCCTAGGTCATAACCCAAGTATTCCGAGTACAACCCCCAACCTTCTTTGTAAGCCACGTACATATAACTTGGAATGGAGCTGGGCAAATCTCCGGGTAAATCGACGAATTGGGTGACGAATCTAGGAAGAATTTGGGAGCTACTCAAAATTGCATCTTGCATATGATGGCCTGGAGTTGCTTCATGCAATGTGATTGTAGCCACGATATTTCTGGTGATAGATTTCAAGTTGTGCATGTTGACATAAAATGCACCTTTTCTTCGTCCGTCAATGGAAGCTTTTGAAAAATAGGCTATAAGGGAAGATCAACTTTAGTTTTAATATTACCAAAAATTGTCACTAGAATCGTCTATATAATATTCAAAGCCAAACTTAGTATTTCGAATTTTCTGTGAAAAAACATCTCGTCAAATTGAAAGGAGTTTTGCATTGTGTATATTGAACGAAAACAAAGTTTCGCGAATTTTTTTTTTCATAATTTTTTAGGGAAAGTAAAATTCGGCTTATGTGAAAAAATAAAAACGGCGCGCCGCCATCTATTGTACAAAACTGTCATGAAGTGAATTCAAGTTGAGCATTACCTATGCCTAAACGACCTTTACCCATGGGATGCGGAGTTACTTCATAAACAGAATCGGTGAGAATTTCTGGTTCAAAAACTCTAGGTAATCTGCCTTTGATGTTTTCCAATTCATCTTTAAAATTGTCCAGAATGTCCTCGGGTTTAGTGAAAAACATACTTTTGGCTTTATACATTGCTTCAATGGCTTGTTTTACAGTTTGGTTTTTATATCCAAACCCTAATTGATGAGCTAGTTCAACCAGTCTTTTTTGTGACTTTTCGAGTTGAGCATATCCATATTCATAAAACTCTGTGGCATTCACATTTGTCAAAGTAGTGCTGTATTCTAGTAAGGCATTGTAATAGGCATCATCTCCATTGGAATTTCCCATAGATGAGACTCCATTTCCTTTTCTTGTGCTGTCAAGATACGTTGTGCTCAAAAAAACTTCTAAATCCTGAAAGAGCAAGCAGTGAGTGAATAATGGTGTCGCATAAAACTTTTCTGCTGCTCACTCGAAATTTCAAAAAGAAAATGCTCTTTTAAATTGCTTTTATAATAAAAGATAAATTTTAGTTTCAAAATAAGCCTTTTCGCTAAACTGAGAATTTCAAAACAAAACAAAAAATACGCGGAAAATTTTTAAACTTACATTGAAGGCTGGTAAGATTTTTTTCTCAATTATCTGTAATGCCATTTTTCGATACAAAATGTTCCTGGCAAATTGTGAAAAGAATGGTGGATCAGAAAAGTCTTTTTGTAAACCTTTGAGTTTGTCTATAGTTCCTTGGATTGACACTTTGGCAAAAGTCATTTCCTCTTTGATACCTTCTTCCAAAAGAGTTTGTATTTGTCTAATCATTTTTGGCAATCCATCAAGAATTTTCAGATTCCTTTCAAAGTCTTGATTGGTTTCCCATTTGAAATTCTTTGGGGAATTGAAAAATGCGGGAAGTGTCACTTGGATTCCATTTTTAAACGTTCTGCAAAAAAAAAAAAGTTTTTAATTCGTTAAAGAAAAGTGAGAGTTTTTAGTAATAAAACCAAAAAATTGCGCGCGAAATTTGAATTTGACTTACACTGGAGGCAACAAATATCCTTTTAATTTGTAACTTTTAATGTAGGTTCCACACTCGAATTGAATCATTTTCAAAAACCTCACATCCTCCTTTCCAGTTTCTGTATCGTTCAATAAATTAGAAGCTTGAGCAGAAAAATTCTTGGCAATTTCATATCTTTGTTTCAATCCGGATAAACTGTAATCGTTGACTTCGGTACTTTGAGAATCATCGTAGCCTAAATAATAGGCGACCAAAGGATTTTGCGAAATCCTCCAATTTTGGTACTTTTCATACAAAGTGCTTGGATTGATGTTTTCTAGAGTAGCAATATTTCCAACTTTGATTATCAGAAATATAAAAGAAATCAGAATCCTTCTTCTTCCCGACTGCATGATGCCAATTGCAAAGAGAAACTGAAACTCACTTTCTCCTTCTTCTTTGATTCTAAACCTGTTTTGCTAGTAGTGAAAACATCTCTCTTGAAATAGTAGCTAAGAGAAATGGTAAATCGCACATCGGAAGGTTTTGCCGAATTTTTGCCGGTTTTTCCCTCATTGGATAAATTATTACTCTTCTCGCTAAAAAGTAAATCCGACATATCGTAAAATCACAGAGTTTGCATATACGTACAAACATTTATATTTCACGAAAGTATCTAACATTTTTTCATTATTGATTACACGATTTTTTTTTCACCATCACAGAATACGTAGTTACATTTTGACTCAGTTATTCTAATCATTCAAAGAAATGTTGGATAAAAAAGAAAACGGAAACAGCAAGGAAACAAGCAAAAATACTTGGGAAATTTGCAACTTTAGACTGAGGAGGTTCGAATGTAAATCCATCTCCATAGGTTCCATCAGGTGCTTCACTTAAAATCGGCGTCGACGCACACATTGGACACTTGTCCTTTCTACTTTTAGAACTTCGTGCCCAAATAATCAAATTCCATCGTTCACCAGAAGTGATGGGTAAAGCTTCATGAATCAGACTTCCTTTATGTAGGATAGCATGGCAAAATTCATGTTCATAGCCAAACAGTGGTCCTTTGGATGGCGTAAAAACAAGTTCACCTCCAACATAGGAATCATCATCTGACAAAGCAACATTCAGTGTGATTTCAGCGTTATCAAAATGCGCGGCTTTTTCTATATCTTCATTCATGGCATATTTGACGATGAATACTTTTTGACTGTCCAATTCAATGGTTTCATCTTGAAATAACTTTCGAGAAAGTGGTTGCAAATATGAGGTTCGAAATCCGTCGAAAAAGTCCTTAAATCCAATTTCATCCAGTAAAAATCCATACTTATGCATTGTTGTAGGTCGTGCATAAGAAATGTTTGAATTCTTGAAATGTTTCAATTCTGACATGAATTTTCCGACAAATTCTTCAGTAAAAACTGGGACTTTGAAGACTTCCGAACCAACTTTTTCATAATCTAAATCGGTTGCTAGAAAGCTATTTTGGAATTTGTACACTTCTGGATGTAATGGAATGTAAGAGTTTTTCACCAAGTCAATTCTCTGTTGAACATTTTCACGAAATTGTCTTCGACGTTGAATTTCCTTTTTGACTTTTTGCAATGTTTCTGACAAATCTTGGCTTGATATCAAGTCTTTATACTGATCACGGAACTGTTGGTCATTGTCATAAGCTAAATGTAGACCTAATGATTGAATGAAAATGTTCCTACTTAGGTAACATTGACAAAACGCAAATTTTTTGACATTCACGGACATTTTGTTTTGATTTTACTTAACGCAAAGTTTCTATGAAAAACCTCGCAACCTCGTATCGGAAAGAAAGAAAATGAATCAATTTTTGGGATTTTATTTCATGACTAGTTTATAATGCTCTTCACTGCCAGGTTCAGGAATGGCTTTGCTGGGGTCGCAAGTGAATCCCATGGTTAAAGCGTATCTGACACCCGAGGTAACACGTTTAACATGATGCTTATTTTCTATGCCTGATGTAAAAAAGCTCAAACGGCCTAAACGTGGTTCGATGGTCCTATAAGGAAAAATTAATTTTAGTTTCAAAGTTACAAAAACGAAAAATTTCCTGCATTCTGCAGTTTCACGAATTTTTTCATGGTTTCTTTTTTGTAACTAAAATTGTATGCGATTATCTAATGTACAAAAATGAAGTCGTGAAGTGAATTGAAGTTGAACATTACCTATTCAATTTTTCATGATTATCCACAAATACAAATTCGCCACCGGTGAAATCTGCCCCAAAATCCGTCAAATACAGTAAAGAAGTGTAATGAAATGTCGGATATGTGTCTTTATCTACATGGATATGCCAATATTCATCATGTAGGGTTTGGGCCTCTTTGGCTTCAATCCTCGAAAAGAAGGTCGGATGGGTCAAATAAAGGCTCTCCGCATCAATTTCAAAATGCTCCGCAAGGTAAGCCTTGATTTTGGCCTTGACTTTTTGGTACACACCAAAATCTTCGGGTTTGAATAGGTCAGGATACATTTTGTAGACGTTGACAAATTGTTGACCACTAGAGAGCGCTCCACTATGTAAATCAATAATTGAGGCCCCGCCTCCTGACCCGCCTTTGGCCAAGCCTTTTTTGGCTAAACTGAGCAATTGGTGTACTTCGGATTCCGCAACCAGACCGTCATTGACGGCCCGCCCGCACCGCGACGGTAAACATTCTGAAAATTGATAAACAATTTAGAAATTTGGTCGCAGAGGGAGCCACATACACTTCATTACCCATATTGCCTAATTTCTTTATTTCCGCTTTGTAGGCAGGTGCGCAAAGTGAGTTCTGAGATCGTTTTCCATTGAGAAAATCTTTTTGTTTGGCTAAAGGCGTTTCATAGGATACTTCACGGTTTATCGTAAAATAGACGATGATGCCTAATCCGGCAGCCATTACGATTTTGGTCCAAGCTTGATGATCTAGCCAAGATCCATCTGCTGATCTGTCGGGGCGTTTATTGCCGCCCAACCTGAAAATGCAAATCATTTTACATAAATTACATTATGTGTAGCCTTTACTGATTCTACAAAGCCATTTTTGGAGAAACTGATTGTTATGTTCATCTCTTTTTTAGAGAGTAATCTCGCGCTTCTAAGGCTACCAAGCGAAAGTTTTTTCCATTTGTTGTAATGGTCCAGATTTGTCACACAAAAAGTCTTGTACCATTTAGTCAAAAATCTCCCATTTTTAAAAAATCTCCCATTTCATAAAAAGTCTTTTCAATTAAAAATGTCAAGTGGGGGTATAAGCAAGTTTAATTTTTTGTAGAGAAACATATTCAACAAATTCAACCCTATCTCGCGCTTTCGGATTGAAAGACTTTTCAATCTTGTTTTCTTCAAAACTTATGTACCCTTCAGCTATTCAGCACAATTCAAGTCATGTACAGGTCATGTTATCAATAATATTACAGAAATGGCAGTAGGTGTGCCAACAGTCGAACTAATATAAATATACCGACTGCCTAGCAACACGCCGTTGGGCCTTGGCAATTGGCATGGCGTTACAGTTGAGACCCCATGATGAGAAAAAAATCTTCTCGGGAGAGGACACCCCTGGATTAGTTGAATTAGAGGCTTGGTTTTTGAAGCTGAAGGGTACACGAGTTAAACGCGCTGCTGTTATTTCTCGAGTGGAACAGACAAATCTGTGAAAAGGCATTTGTGCTTTTTTATCGCATGACTGCAAAACCCAAAATTGTATGTACCCTTCAACAATTAAAGTCATGTCATCAATATTCTGACAGTAATGCACTAATGCATGTAGGTGTGCCAAAAGTCTAATATATACCGACTGTCTAGCAACACCTATGTTAGGACTACTGGTCAGTCGTGGATGGGCCGTGGCGTCACATTTGAAAGAAATCTTCTCGGGGAAGGGCACCCCTGGATAAGATGAATTAGAAGCTTTATTCTTGAAGGGTACACGAGATGTCCCTAACGCCAACGCGCTGCTGTTATTTTCAAAATAACGAAGGAAATTATTTTCAGCAGCTAAGCCAAGAATGTTTTTGTGGCACCCGGGACACCCTACTTAAAGGCCTAGACTACTCCTAAACTAGTATCTAGATATTTCAATAGATAATGTCTCATTTAAAAAATAAAATGACAGCCACTTAAAAAAAGGATTTTATCTATCATTTTCCCTGCATTTTCCTTGTCCATTTTCAATGTAAATTACATTTATAAAGAGTAAAAAAAAAAAAAAAAGACATGTGGATAAGGTTTATTTTTTCAGTGAGTTTTTCAATTTTCACGCGACATAATTTGAATATGTGGACATATTAGACGATCAGGCAGACATGGACAAAATGGACAAAGATGAACAATATCGGCGAATATTAATAAAATTGGACAAAATATACTAAACTGTATAAAAAAGATAAAAATGAAGTATGAGCAAAAATGCTTATGAAAATGAAAACAAGACGTCGCTGGACGATTCTCGCGCTTTAAAATTGCTGAAGCGCGCCACCCAAAAAAGGAGTCAGGTGCTCATAATATGTCCAGCTTTCGTCTGTAAAAGACTTCAAAATGGATAGAATAGTTTCAGAAAACTATTCTTGTCAGAGACGCCGACAAAAGGGGTCAAAGAAGCCTCTTTTTGGAACTTGTCAAGTTTGCGGTGACAAAGCACCTCATCAACAACATTACGGTTGCAAAGCGGAAGTTTGCTACTCCTGTCGTGCTTTCTTTCGCAGATGTGTCAAAAAGAATATCATTCCAGTGAAAATTCAATGCAATAGTTTCCTTATCAAAGCCGGTACTTGTCAAATCAAACCTGAAACCAGATCAGTTTGTAGGTACGTAAATTACCAAAAAACTGGGGGAAAATATCGTCAAAATATTGGCTTGAATGTAAACAAACTTTCACGATTTTTTTCACGGTATTTCAGTTATTGTCGATATCAAAAATGCTGTACCATTGGTCTCAACAAAAACTTTGTCATGACAAAAGATGACATTGCAGAAATGAAAGAGAAAATACATGAAGCCAAAATTACCGGAATTCGGTGCAAATATCTAGCATTAACAAATTATGAAAAACGATGCAAGGACCAAATTGAAGTAGATTTGAATGGATGGGAACCAGAGGAACACTTTCTTCAATGGCTAGTGGCTACTTAAAGGCGAATGATTGGTATCAAATTATTTGAAAATATACAATTTGCAAAGTTGTAACGAAAATCTGGTCTAAAATCAAGACTACCAAAATGCATCAGCAGATTCGGTGGTTGACTGGTGCGGTGGTACTTTAACAATATGTTGTAAAATAAAATCCAGAGGTTTTTTCTTAAACATTCAATGTCCAAAGCGCAGTTTTGGACTTCATTGCTAACTCAAGGAATTGAACAATGTTTCAAAAATATCATTTGAATGTTTGCACCAAAAAAGGTTAAAAATATTACAAGTTTATTTTTCACGCGAAAATTCAAACATTTTAATTGGTCAGATTGCTTCACTTAGCAATGTTGTGAAGTAAGACTTTGAGAAATTTTCAAACACTGTGGAATTATTGTCTTTATTTCTTTTCTTGCAAGTTACGTTTTTTAATGCGGTTTTTATATTGTAAAACCATAAAAGAAGTGCAATTTTGTCTCAAAATTGGCAAGAGTTGAAACAGTGCGATGTATGCGTTCGAACTGTATGAACACGGTTTTTAACCTTATTCTTGAACATGGGAAGAAAAACAACAAAAGTCACTGCAATTTGCCATGTTTGCGGGGACAAAGCATCTCATCATAACCATTATGGTTGCAATGCGGAAATTTGCTTCTCCTGTCGTGCTTTCTTTCGGAGATGCGTCAAAAAGAATAAAATACCAGAGAAAATTCTGTGCAATAGTTTTCTTGTCGAAGCTGGAACTTGTCAAATCAAACCCAATACCAGATCAATTTGCAGGTATGTATGTATGTTTGAAAATCACAAAAAAGTGTCTCATTTGAATTTTGGCGCCATTGCTAATTTTCAAAAAAATTTCAAATATTTGAACTTTCTGTTTAAAAAATATCTCGTCAAAATGATTGGAGATCTGCGCTTTGTAACTACATATGTAAACAAACTTTGGTGATTTTTCAGGTACTGTCGATATCAAAAATGCTGTGCTATTGGCATGAAGACTGAATTTGTCATGACTAACGAAGATATAAGTGAAATGAAACAAAAGGCCAACGAGTCGAAAAACTCAGGAATTCAATCCAAATATTTGGTGCCGACAAGCTATGAAAAACGATGTAAAAACCAAAATCAAGTAGATTTGAATGGATGGGAACCAGACGAAGACTTTCTTGAGTGGTTGCTTAAAGATGAATAAGGGACTACTTAAAAGTCTATTGCTTATTTTGTCTCATACCTGAAAACTTTTTGTTGTAAAAACACTTCAACTTCACGAGAATTTATTACGAAAACAAGTTGCAAAAAATGTTACGTTGGTTACGTGAAACAAGTTTTAAGATTTATGACCCGAAATAATTGACAGTTTTAATTACATAGGCCCTAATTGAAAATGACGTAACTGCTTGGCTGGCAGCAGTTTTCTATGGGACAAAAAACATTTTTAGAGTAACTTTGGTGGCTATCAACCAACTCTGCATTTTGCACTTTTGATAAAGCAAAAGCTCCAAAGTTTCCAGCCTTTAAAATGTGTTGCAATAAAACTTACTTTGGATTGAAACGGCCTTTGAAAGGCCCGCTGGCCTTGTCACTCGTCTTGCCGTTAGTATTGGACTTTGCCGACACGTTTTCTCTCTGTCTTATCGTCATTTTTACGATTTTTGCACTTACAACCCGGTTTTTGTTTATGTCACCACCACCTGACAGATCAATAATAAAATGGAGAGGTACCAGAATACAAAAGAGCCTTTCTTTGAAAAAATGCCAATTTTTTTATTTCAACATTAATCTTCTTCTTCCTCCTCAGTTTTCTTACTTTTTCGTCTTCTTTGCTGCTTGGTGATGTCCCTCATGAAGGTTTCCATGTCAGCGTACTGTACTGCAAACCTTTTAGTCACATCTTGATGTTCACCATCCTGGAGGTAATCCGGAATGACAGGCGTGAAACAAGGTCCTTTGGCCGTATACGGTATTAAGCTCAAGTCAGGCTCTAATGCTTGCCTGTACAATTCTTGATCCGCAAGCCTCAATTCTTCTAAGGCCGCTTTTTGCGCCAGAATGACTGTATCAATTTCTTTGAGTTCTTTCATATGTCGAGCACTGGAGTAGCGAGCCCAATCCTTGACTATGTCAATCCTCTCATCTTCTAATTCTTCTGTCACAACCACCTGAAAATTCGAAACAAAAATCAAAATTCAAAACAAATAAAGGCGTGCCGCGCCATGACCGACGCGCTAGCCTCTAGAAGTCAATAGAAACATTAAGGCGAGCTGCGCCACTTACGTTTCTTTGCCGCATATCGAGTTCTTTCCGGAGAGTTTGACTAACGTCAATTTCTGGTAGAGGAACAGGCATCCGTTCTTTTTTGTCCATTTTCCTCAAGGCTTTGATAATTCTTTTCTTCCTTTTATCTTGTTTGGCCTTATCCAATATAGGATCAACTTTTCTTCGCTTTTTACTAGGCATGGCTAAAATCACTGGTGAAGCAAACAAATCATTTCTATATGAAGTTGACACTTGTCTCAGGACTGTTGACTTTGTAATTGATAGTGTTTGAAAGCTGTACAGCAATGTTTTGTGGCCTAACACTTTTGTTAAGGCCATTTTTGCACTTTTTTAGTTTTGTAAATATTGAGGTTAGGTGGTTTATTTATATCAAAATGTTCCGATGTTTTTTGCCCTGCCTAAACGGCCGGTCTGCCTAACTGCCAACTTGTCTCAGTACTGAGAGACGCTTTTTAATGTAGCGAATTACTTTTTTTAAGGCGATTAATTTTTTTCCCCACAAAACAACTTTCGAATTCTGGGTTGAAAAATTACCTTGTCTATATTTCTAAATCGTGGAAAAATATTTTTATTTGTTTAAAGTCATGTACTAATTAAGAAAAAAGTAGATAATTGTCATAATTGTTGAATTAATTTAGGGAATGTACCTATTTCGAACCCTGGTTGAAATTCCAGTTTTGAAACAATAACAAATGGTAAATGTCTAAAAAAGTCTAAAAATGATAATTTGACGGACACTTGGTCCAAAAGTCGACTGACACCCCAAATTATAGCAAAATGGCATCAGGTTCACAATCAGACACATCACTTTGGCTACATAATAAACTTGGTAAGTCTTCTAAAACTCACGTCAAAATCCGACCATTGTCAAATATTCAAAAGTGTCAAAAAAGTTTCGCGCTTAATTTTTCCCTTTTCCATTCCAATTGCAGGAACTTCAAATGATTCATGGACTGGTGGATCAATAGTTGCCCAACTAAATCCAGACCGCCTGGTGAACATTCAACATGTGTTTCAAGACCTTCAACCCCAAGTCAAATTAAAATTGTTATTAAGTTTTTTCCACATTCCCCGTCGAAATTTAGAACAATGGCGTCGTGAATTGGAAGGAATTCTAATTGTGGCCAAAGACGACTCAGAGCCATGGGTGTGTA
The DNA here is from genome assembly GCA_900157175.1 of Oithona nana. NCBI lineage: Eukaryota > Metazoa > Arthropoda > Copepoda > Cyclopoida > Oithonidae > Oithona > Oithona nana. Next base: position 986,755 of record LT727893.1, read on the forward strand.
TGCTGGCCGAATTGATGAAAAGTTATCCGGAATCCGGACAATTATCCAATGATGTCTCGCTACCTGACGGAAACCGCAAGATTTTCAACGATTTATTGAGTGATCTCAAAAAAGCGCTGAAAAAATCTTCAGTTTTGCTAAGTGAAGGATCGCGAAAAGAACACTATGTATTACCTTTAGAGTGCCACTATTTAAACAAAAACGCTTTCATGTCAGTGGTTGGACACCAACCTCAAGCTATCAAGCATTTTACGCTAAGACGCAAACCTAAGGCTGCCGCATTACGAGCGGAATTGTTGAACAAAAGTTCCGAAGCGGCCAATAAAGTTCGGACTAATACGACGGCCTTTCCCGTCCGGAAGAGTACGATGCCAAGGAAAATGTCGGAGGCGACAGCCTATAAAAGTTTGCCATCGAGAAGTAGTGGATTAGGCACTTCTGGATTCGTAAATCGTAATGCCAGGATGGCTTTGAATCCTAATAAGAAGGAAGGAGGAGTCAAGCTTTTGGATATCACGGAACAACCTATTGGTCAAGCTGCTATGAAGAAACGGAAGAGGCAACAGGTAAGATTTCAATTGCTCAAAAATACTCGTGAAAATACTGTGGCTCTTCTTTGTTGCATAATAACGTTTCGATTTGACGAGAATTCTTACCGAATAATTTTGAAAATACTTTTATGCGTTTTATGCGTCGATTGCTCATCCAGTTGATTTGGTCTCAGCTGAGAATTAATGTCAAAAGCTTCTCAACTGAGTAAGCCCAAATATTTAGTTTAGTTAGCGATTCAGTTGACTTCAGTCAGTTTAGTAGAATTTTTAGAGTTTTTTAATATCATGAAAATATTAAAATACCAAAATGAATACAGTAGATTATTTTGAAGAACATTACGACTTTTTATCCAATCTTATTCTTGGGGTAGGGAATATTTCCGAAATTGATTTGACGATCTTTTTTGGCTAATCCCAAATGTATTTTCCAGGAATTGGAAGATGCCAAGAAATTTGCCGAAGAGTCCAAAGCCGAAGCCAACAAGCCCGAATTACCGGTCAACAACAAACACACGAAAGAAACCCCGGATTATGCAGTTGGTCTATCAACTCTCAACCCTCCAACACCTGCACCGCCACCGGCGTATGCTCCACCTACACCTGCGTACGCACCTCCAACACCTTCAATGCCAGTCACGGTACCAACCGCACCTACGGTGGTCTCATTAGCTCCGCCTGCGGCCTCAAACACGGTGCTATTACAGCAGCCTCAGCTGCCCACGGCCCCTTTGCCATTGACCTCAACGACTCCAGCATTGCCCACGCAGCCTCTTCCAGTGACTGCAGCAGGTGGTCAAGGAACGACGAGGTTGACCAGTATACCTTTGGGACTCAATCAATTACAGCCTCTGCCCCAATCAGCGTTGCCTAGTACAACGCAGGTGGTGAGGCTGCCGACCCAACCTCAGCCTCGTGTGACTTTACAAGCTAGTGCTACGGGTCAAGCCACGGCCAGAATAGTGCAATTACCCACCCAACCTATTCCACAAAATCGGGTGGCACAAATGACGGCGACAGGTGCCAGGCAACCTCCACCGGTCTCGGTGTTGTCTAATAATCTCCAACCTGGTGCCAGAATCATTAGGACAATCCAAACGCCATCTATCAATGCACCCCGACAGGTTTGTCCTCTATTTTATCTCTTTTGCTGAATTTGAAGAAAAAATTGTGAAAATATAACGAATATGCACTACTTGGCTGCATAGTACATAACACTTCAATTTCACGAGTTTTACTTACAAATTACGATTTTTCTACAGGTTATTTACACACCGCAACCGGCAAACCCACCTGCACCTCAACCACAGGTGCAACAGGCACCTGCACCTCAAGTTAGAAAGCAGTTGACGCTTACAAAAGAGCAAATGTTTGAAGCTCAAGAAATGTTCCGTACGGCCAACAAAGTGACGAGACCGGAAAAAGCTCTAATTTTGGGTTTTATGGCTGGATCGCGAGACAATCCTTGTCCCCATTTAGGTAAGATATTGAAAATAAAAATTTGGCAAAAAGAAAAAAAATTCTAATTCTTTGTTCCTTTTTTAAAGGCAATGTTGTGACAATCAAACTGTCTGAAAACCAGGAAAGTGTCTTGCAAAATGATGGTACCTATTTGACAATGATTGTGGAAATTCATTTCCAAATGAATTATTCTTCTGGGGAATGGAAACGTATCAAAAAGTATCGTCGATTAGAAGAATAAGAAAAGAGAAAAGAAAACAGTCGTCCCTATAAAAAACAAATTACATAATCATCATATCTTTGTCTTTGTTTCAAAATCAGAAATGAATTAATGGAAGAAAAAAGAAAGAAAACAATAATGCAAAACTCGGTCGTTCATGTTTATCTTTTTATTATTATCCTTGACACAACAACAGCTTGCACAAAAAAAAATAACGTTGTATGTACTCGGTATTGAATGTCATTCTTCTTTAGGGTTGAAGTCCAGGCACCACTACTGTCCTCAGTCAAACTCACACTGTTCCAAACAACACTTTTGTGTCGGAAAATTAGTACACACCTGGAAACTTTTAAGATTTTTATGAGCAATAAGTCAAAAATCATTTCAGGTTGTAAAATTCGATTTTTTTGGTTATGGGTTTAGGCGAGAAAATTCAAAAGGACAAAAAGTGATATTTTTGTCACAGTGTGCAATAAAAGCTTTGCATGCAAGCTGTGGTCTTTTTTTGGCAGGAAAGGTCACAAAAATAACTTGAATAATACAAAAACAACATCTACTGTAGTGTACTTCAATCTTGGACGAAGACAAAAATACATTTTTTGAATACATCTGCATATTTGCTTTGATGCAAGAGGCCATGAAAACTTGCAAAAAAAAGTTGCCATTGCAATGCAACCACTTGTCATGTTTGTGTAGCACCTTTTATTGGTTTTCCAAGAAAAATTGACATTTTTGGAGCATTTGCACAAAAGTGCAGACAATGCAACTTTTGTAATACAAAATCAAAGGCAATTTTTAAGTACTCATCAAACGGAAACAACAGTACAACGCTCATAGTAATCTAAGTATCCAATTGTGTATTTAATTCTATGTTTTCAAATCTGACTGCAATTTGTTCGATAGTTCAAAAGTTCGGGTAAAAGACTAGCCCATAATTCGCCTATAACGAGAATGTTAATTTACTCCATCTTGAAGGAGATCGTGAGTTCGAATCTCGCCGGAACCTGATTTTTTTTAATTTTTTTTATTTTTTCACTTTGAGACTGTTCCAGCACAACAACCCTGTAGTGTCCATTCAAAGACAATCAAGAACAATTCCCCAACATTACAAGCAATTACTCATCAAACGGAAACACTTCTAGTAATCTTTAAAACAGTTGAACGATAAGATTTTTAGAAACGATGTCGACAAGACCGACAAGTTTTTATGAACGTCAAATTCGTGCTGAAAAACTTGCAATCTTCACTAGCACTGAAGAAGTCACGGTGAGAGAATTTCGAGAATTTTTAGTCGAGAAATGGCACATTTTGTCTGCCGGATTGGACAATGGGACGATTTTATTTATCGCCGGGGTACACGGTACAAATGAGGGAAAATTGGGTGACCGTGCAAACAATCTGGAAACGATGAAAAAACAGTTTGAAATTGGTCGAACAAAAGAAATCAGAGCAGACATGGCAAAACGGAACATTCATAGAGAATTCATAGGCATTCCAGATTACTACATCAATGAAGATAAGAAACAAATTGACGAAGAGAAATTCATCAAAGATATTGAAACAATCAATGCAACAATGGTGGCCATGGTGATTTGTTACAGTCAATTGTTAGAAATCAAGTTTCTATTGGAAAGCAAAGGAATCTTTTCGGAGGCAAGGATCAACCGAGATCTATGCTTGCAATCTAAAGGTCAAATCTTGACTATGAGCGGAACGCAAAAGAAGTTTCTTCAGACTATGGCTCAACCAGAAAATATTGAGAAAAACGTCTGGATTGAAGGCCAAGTTGGATCCGGGAAGACTTTGATGGGTCTAGAAGTTGCTAAAATGAAGGTGGCGCATTACATGAGAAAGTTCGACTTTAACGCAAATGAAGGGCAGGAAAAATTGCGAGTAATTGTGGCATTTGATCACTTGAAGGTCAAAGGATTCACTTCTTGCAAATTGCTGAAAACCCAATTGGAAACTGAATTAGCTGAAGATATTGGAAAGCAATGTTCGTTTGAGATCCACTGTGATTTTAACAAATATGCTTTGGAAAAAACTATTGAAGCTCATAATGATTATTGCCTATTCCAAAAGACAATAATCTTGATTGATGAGTGTTCTCCATCCATGCTAAAAACTGCTGAAAAATTTGAAATTGAAAATGAGCTTGACGTTGATTATGTCCATTGTATGAGTTATGAACGTTTGGGAAACAAGCGAGAAATTCGAGGTCAAGATGTAATGGTCAGCCAAGAAGAAGTATTTTGTCAATTACTGCAATGTCAAAGATCAAGTCAACCAATCTTGGAATTGGCAAACTTCATAAGTAGACATAACAAAACTGTCTGTATTACAACTCCAAACATCCAATCAAAAGAGTCCTTTGCTGGACCATTGCCCAAATGGATCGAAGCCCAATGTACCAATGATTTCATTGCATATGCCACTTCAACCATGTCAACAATCAAAGATGTAATGCTGATTTACAAAGAGGAACCAGATTCAGAAATCAAGGAGTTATGTTCCAAAATGGATTGGAAGTGTGTTTGTGCTGACGAAATCAATGGATCAGAGTCATCGGTAGTGATCATTTGGGACTATGAGGAAATTTTTTACGAACTTTTGACGAGAGCCAAACACCAATTGGTCATTGTAACAACACAAAAAACACAAAAGTGAGATTTTACTTCCAGAATTGATAAATATGTACACACAAAAATATAAGTAACATTATTATTTTGTTTTTTAGCTCTGAATTGATATCCGCTTTAAAAGACATTACAAAAGGAGTACATGATGACGAAGAATGTTTAGATTATTACCAAAGCCATCAAATGTACTTTCAATCGGTTCCAAAACCATGTCTTTTCAAAAACAATCAAGAACAAATCCCCAAATTGCTTGAAAAGATTACTCTACCAAATATTCATTCGTTGACCTAAAAACTTGTGTTGTTTGAAGGTTACAACTTGTTTTTCAATTGTTTTCTTACTTCTTTTACTACTGTATTTAGTCTGCTACTGTAGTCAAATACAATCTAGCCTTACGACAAATTGTTTTCAGTACTCCTACTACTATTCTGTATATATTGCACCAGACGGCGACAACACAGCGAGCAATGGCAAGTTTTTCCAGCGATTTACAATGTTTGCATGATTGTGATTATTGCGTGAAAAGCAAGTGGCGATGACGGCCATAGCAGGGACAATGCTGGCCAAAAAGTTTGCTACTAGTGTCCCTTAGAAGAGACCATTGATTATAAGGTATTTGGACCAAGGATTTCTTCCTCCTTTTCCTGTCTTATTTTTCAAAGGTTTGCCTTCCAGTGCTGTTCTATTTTGTCAGACATTTCTGCGCCAAATAATTCACATTTGCTTGGTGTCGCCTTTTGGATAGTAGCGAATTTGTCATAGGAGTCCAAAAGCTCTTAAAATAATACAAAAAAGTCTCATTTTTGGACAAAGCGAGCGAAGGGAGGAGCAACGCTTTTTTTGTTGTGATTTTCCAGCACCCATTCCTTCCAAAACTAGAATTCACAATCTGACCTTTCGTAAAAATGAGACATTTTTGGGTGATTTTCATAGACTGTGCGTTATTTAATGGTAGATTTTACTTACTATCGAATTTTCATGTATGGCTCTCTAGGGAATTCAAGTCTCCCGAGAAAAGGTTTTAGAATCTAAACGAGCGCGCGTCTCGTTTGTAATCAGACTTGCTGTAGTAATTGCAACAGGATTAACTTGATGGTTCTTCCAAAACTGGTTAGAGTAGGAGGAGCTGATTGGCATCAGTTTAAACTAGTGGCTGAACAAGAAGCAAAGTTGAAAAATAAAATAAAAATGAGAAGTGCAATTTCAGCAAGAAACCGTGGCTTAGTTGGTTAAAGCGCCTGTCTAGTAAACAGGAGATCGTGAGTTCGAATCTCGCCGGAACCTCATTTTGATTTTATTTTCCTTCCAAAACTACTAGAATAGAAATTAAATTCACAAGCTGACCGAGCTGACCTTTCGTAAAAATGAAATATCTTAGGTGATTTTCAAAGACTACTGTACGTTATTTTATGGTAGATTTTACTTACTATCGCATATTCATGTATGGTTCTCTAGGGAAATTCAATTCTAGATCTCCCGAGAAAAGGTTTTAGAATCTAAACGCGCGCGCGTAGTAATTGCCAACAGGATTAACTTGATGATGGTTTTTCCAACCTAAAACTGGTTAGAGTAGGAGGAGCTGATTGTCATCATTGAATGTCCAGTTGCTCTACAAGAATCAAGAAGCAAAGTTGAAAGAAAAAATAAATAAAAATGAGAAGTGCAATTTCAGCAAGAACTTATTGGAAAAGTCAATCCCGGCATTTTACTTCAACTTCCAAGTGGGGAAAATTGTCACTGGGAGCTGTCAAATCATGTCCACAACCATGGGAAAAGTTGAAAATCGGGGTCATTGGTGCCCCCCTCAAACTTGGACAGGTTTGTCAACCATTTTTTATTTGTAGTACATTTCAAAAATTTCAACTTTTCAAATTTTTCCTACACTAAAAATTACTTGAATTTAAAATCGAATCAGTGTTTGAATATTGTCAAAAATGTCTCATGAATTTTCACTGTATCGCATTCTTATTCGAACTGCATTTTTCATAAAAAAGAACAACATGTGATTTTTAGTATGTTATATTAGGAGGGTGATGTATCTAGACCAAATACACATACAATATTTGTATTTCTTCTTCCCCTTCATTGTAGCCACACGAGGGTGTCAGCAAAAGCCCTGCACTGCTACGAAGCACGGGAGTATTCAAGCAACTCGAGGATCTAGGCCACCAAATTCACGACTATGGTGACATTACTGGCTCCCTAACCCACGACAACGACCGATACACAGGTGTAATGGAATTCAACCGACAAGTAAGTATTATTCAACCATTGCTTCTTCTCATGTATTTCTTTTAAATCATGCTTATGTAGTGAAATTCGGCTTGTTTTTGGGGGGATTCAATAGTAAATTGGCAGCTTATTTTTTGTCGGTTTTTTCAAGTGCTTATTTGACAAAAGTGAGGTCTGCTCAAAAGCGGTTTTACTAAATTGCGCAAATTGCGCGCGGATAATGCGGCGGGAAAACGTCTGGGAATATGCGGATTTTTTTTTCAAATATTGTTGGGAATTTACGGAATTCTGGATGGGCTTGGGTGGCATAATTTGTGGAATTTAGTAGAAAGCGGTTTTACTAAATTGCGCAAGACTTATGGGCGGATAATGAGGGATAATGGAAATGCGGCAAAACTTTTCAATTGGGAATCTACAGAATTATCCGGGCATAACTTGTGTAATTTAGTACAACCCTGCTAAAAGTGCTTTAGTGTGTTATTAATTGGCCTTTAAAGACTTTCAAGGCTTGATAGGAAGGCGTTCTAAAGTGATAAGTTCAACATTGGTCGGGCTTTGCGAGTGCGGGTAATATAGCGTTTTCATCAAATTCTCCTTTTGAATATTTGGGCCCTTGGGCGCACCATAGCCCGGGCGGCCCCAATAAGTGTCCATCTGGCTGTAATGCGCTCGGGACTGTTCCTCATCCTGTTTCAATTTGTGACCTTTGACCTCATGCTTGGTGACAACCTGGTTGGCCAGTTCGTGGTAGTAAGAGGCGCGGTCTTCCATGGGGCTGCGGCGCGGGTAGGCGGGTAATTCGGTGCGGGTGGGGTCTTGTTGGCGGGTAACATCGGTGGTGGACAGGGCGTGGCTCATCATGTAGCCCGTGTTGGGGTCTTTGCGGGGCTTGCCGGTGGCTTTGTCTTTGAGCAGAGGAACTAATTCAACACCAACCTGAAACGACATTAGGTTAATTAAGGAGTTAATTATGTAATTATGACCGACATTACATTGCTACGTAGGTCATCGTATTCGGCATACTTGCGTTGTTGCACTTCATCCATCTCACGTTTCATGTCTTCAGCTTCGATATGCTTGATTTCCATCGCTCGACGTCGAGGGTCAGCAGATCCGCTCCATCCCTATTTAGTAATTAATTAAGCAATGAGAACTTATAATGATTGATGTAAGTTACCATTTTTTCAAAAAAGCCTTGTCCTGTGACAGTTCTTTCACGCCAGTAAGGACCTCCAGGACCTGGCCTTCCCCATTGATTTCCTTCATATTTCGACTGAAAAAACACAAATTTTTGGTTTAAATCCGGATTTTTGTTTAGTAAAATATAAAAAAATTTACCAATTCTTGTGCAACTGCTCTGTCGTAATCTCGTTCACTACGTTCTCTTGATTTGCGTTCCGAAATTTGTTCCTCTATAGCATAGAAAAATTGGTAGGGTAAAAAATTACTTGGCAACCCTCGATTAATTTACCTAATACTCGTTGGTACTCCTCTTTAGTACCACGATCCGTCATGTATCTGATTGAATTGACGATGGTCTTTTGCACCGATTCATTAGGTTGAAACCTGATCTCCGGGTTGCCAATGAGTGTGGTGCGTATCCTTCCGGATCGCGTTCTGGCCGGCGCCCCACATCCCGGTCGTCCAAAAGTCATGGCGTCCTTCAATGGAAATTCGGTATCGTAGACAGACAACATCATTTACAGTTAAAATTCAACCTTCTTGTATTGTCTCATCGTACTTATCCCCGAGTATTAAAACCGGTTTTGATTAAAACTTGGACAGTAATCCTTATTCACTAAAGAGAATAGCAGGTCTGACAAGCTAGACAATAATTCCGCTACTGAGGAGTCGGACACGGACTTTGACGACCTTGGGCCATGCACCTAGAGTAGTAGTAGCCCTAGCTCCAATTGTTTATTCGATACTAAGTGGCCTTCTTTTTCTTTGGCTGCTGCTTCTCTACTCGATCCTGTCGAAAGGTGACCCGAACGATGAAGAGCAGAATGCCGTTCGATTTGCAGGACACACTAATGCTGCCGCCGAGACTCCTCCTTTACATTCGTATTTACTTTTGCTTACACTTTATTGTTTTACTTCTACGATGTTTTGAAAACTAGAAAATCATCTTGATTCTATCTAGAAGTAGCAATTGGGAAAAAAAGGATTTTGACTTTTGATTTGCAAACTGTTTGAAATATGTATCATCAGTTTGCTTTGCTGTAGAAAGTAATTCTAATTCAAAAATGTATGAAAAATACTCTCAGCCGCGAATTTCCCAAGATTAGGACACCTACTTTTCGCTTTTTACATTTTACATTTGCTTAGTATTCGGATTATAACTACAAGTAATGAATAGAATCCGCGGATTCAATCTTGATTTGCAGGTACAAAGTTAAAATTTTGCTGACATTTTTTGGGCATTTTGTCTATTTAGTTAATTCGGATTGTATTTTCTAAAATACATAAAAATTTGTATTGTCTTTTTAAGAAATACGGTAATTGTAGCTGACAGCTCACGTTGGTAAATAATCAAAAGTCGTATGAGGTCGAAAAGAATTGAGCATTCAAATATCAATATGCATTTGAATTAAATTCGAATTTTGGACAAGAAATTAAACTTGAGTCCGTGCCCCGAGCTGACCCTTGATTTTCTCGTTATCAAAAATCCGGATTCCCAAAAGGACCAAAAAAATGATACTTACAGGTCCTATGTCAGGTTCTGATTTGGACAGTTGTCGCATGTTAGCGATGCCTTCATCGTAGCTTCGTAAAGGTGGCCGGTAAGGGTTAGAATAACCATTTTCTGTTCCACTACTACCAACAGTAGCAGCATTGCTTTTCATAAAGGAAGGTTTGTAATCAGGGATAGCTGAATCATCTTGAGTGACCTCTGTGCCGTCAGATAACTGATATTCGGTGAACTTTTTCTTCCGGATGTCTTCGGTAGGCGCTCCGTGACCAGGTTTACCGAACAGATGAACATGTGCTAACTCACGAATCTGAAATCGGATTTGAAAACGGTATTCAAAATTAGTTACTTTCACATTTTCCCTCAGAGTCTCATTTTGTAATATTGCGAAAAAAGCGAGTTATGTCTACATAGTATCAAAGTAATGTGACTTGTGACAAATGAGGCTGTTTGACCAAAGTGAATGTTGCAGTGGTCGATCGAACCAAGAATTTTACCGAACCGAACTTCTACGGAAAATATTTTTAAACTACAAAAATGTTTTTATGATTTTTAAGCGCGAGCTCAAGCTGCTCGCGCTTCTACATCTTTAAAATTCTTGTTCTTG
>LT727893.1:997262-1012395 GCA_900157175.1 Oithona nana
GCACCTACATAGTTTCGCTCCAATTCCCCCAAAAAATCCCCAAAAGCTTTTCGCTCCAAGTAACTAAGGCTGGATATTCAAATTCCCCCAAAAATCCCCGAAACTTTTCACTCCAAGTAGCTAACTAAGGCTGGAAAATTCAAGTTCCCCAAAAAAATCCCCGAAGGTTTACTCGTCTACTTAGCCTACTGTGTATTTCAGTAACCAGTAGTGGGACAAAAGAAAACATATAGTATATACCTAGCGGTATTCGCTTCGCCGCGAATCATAATTACAAAAATGTTTTCTGATACTATCATTTTTGGAAGTTTGGTTCGGTTTGGTTCGGTAAAACTCCGATTTGACCGAACCTGACCGAACTCCTAATTTGATCGAACTACCGAACGAAACCGAAAGTTCGGTCGAACACTACTTAGACTGCATGCTGCTGTGCCATTTTGACCAATGTGATTATTTTGACAAATAGACTTTAGAATGTTAGTTCCAAAAATATTTCAAGTAGAAATATAGATAGGTTTGATTGAAAAGTTCAGATAATACAATTTTTGGTGGTTTTCAAACACTAGGTCCGTTTCTAACCTCATCTTGTTCCTTTAACTCCAATTCAAATTGTTCACGTTTTTTCTGCTGCCACATTGCGCGACCATCTTCCATGATGGCTCTTTCACGTTGTCGACGATGTTCTTCGTTCATTTGTCGCTCCATCATGTCTTGGTAAGACAGACTATCGCCGTCAACTTCCATGCCTGGTTTCAAATTCCACTCTGAAATTGAAATCCGGATTGTCAATAATTTTTGTCAAAGCTTTGATTTGAGCGCAAAATGAAGTGCTTTAAAAAATCGGGGCATTACTACTTCAAATTAATGTTTGCGTTTTTATTGGCGCTCTACTCTGCACTTTTAAATCTGCGCTCCATTTAAAAGACCGAATGTTTTTTTTTCGAGCTCCAATTCATGCGTCTTTTTGGCTCAAAATATTTACATTGAGCACAGATTTGAACCTCAATAAAAAGTTCAAAAAGTGTAACGTAGCGCTCTTAGTCAAGTTCGATAAAGACGACTCGGCGTTAACGAGGGATAGGTGTAGTTCATAGTTGAGTGAAGATGTTAACCCAAAAATTGAAGTGCAAACAGAATATGAAAAAATTATTTTTTTAAATTCACAAAGACTGAAACTTGGAAGTTGAAAATCAAAGCGTTGCCAAGTTTAAAAGTAAAATCGTTGTAAAGAGATAAAAATTGTGATTGACAGCAGGTATAAATCGTTGCAGCAAGGCTTGCAATAAATATCAAAAGATGATTAGAATTGGATGCATTTCTGCTCAAGCTTACCTTTTGCCGGTTGATTATACGTCAGCACCATAATGCAGCCAGGCAAGTGTTTTGTGGACTACTACTACTGCTCACATAAAGTCTATCATGTCACGGTGGCGTAGCCACTGTAGTGGTAGTAGCTTACACCAGCTCTCCAAGCACAACCACTTGGACCACCACCAAGACCGGCAGTAGCGGCAAACCTTACCAATGGTAGTACCGCAACTAAGGCAACAACAATCCCCTCCAAAGCAAATGCTTTCAGCAAAGCCGAAAGCCGAATAAGCCAATAAGAGTCAATAGCCTTTCCCGATTTCGCAAAAGCAACAATAGAACTAATATTGTAGGGGATATACTGGATGGGGGAGAAATATACTCATTTTGCTTGGCGGCCTTCCGTACAAAAACACACTGGGGCAAAAAAATATTTGGGGGAAAAATTGTGGAATCACTAATTTTGAATTTTCGCGCTAAAAACATGCAGCTCAAAAGAGTAAAATCGACGAAATGTTTGAATTTTCAAGCAAAAAAAAAATCTTTAGATTTTGACTCAAAAATATTGAAAATCAAATATAGAAATTCTTGGAATTCAGCTTTGGCGAATACTATTCTGTACATTTTTCTGTGGGCTTCAAAATCCTTTTTTTCAAACCTTTATTTTTGGTCCCAGTGTGCAAAATGTAGGCTACATTAACGAGCACAGAAGCAGCTCGTAATTATACTTTTATTACAACAAAAGTTGTGTTAGCAGATGATTCTTTGCATGTAAGCATAAGTCAAAACTTGTTGTTGGTATTTTTTGATGGGAAAAAGAAACTTTTGAAACTTATTAATTAAGTAGTGAGCTTTTAATTAATCATGAAATACAGATTAGCTAAAAAACTGCCCCAAAAACGGCCCAAAAACTTACCCAAAAACTGCCAAGATTCTATTTTGTATTGACCATTTTTGGCGTGAAAATTGAATTTGTCACATCGAAGCGAGCTGAGCTTGCTTATGTAATTATTTCGGCGTGAAAATTGTTATTGTTTTGATTTTTAGGATAAATGTCTCTAGCTCGCTTACGCTTAAATATCCCTGTCCTCTTGTCATTAATAGTTTTGCATGGCAACTTTGATTGTTGGCATGTTTTAATGACGGTAATTTCCTGAACAACATTTCGAGACTTTTGCTTTTTGTACTGTAAGGGGTAAAGAATGATTGGCAGGTGACACAGTTCTTGTCTTCACAGAGAGTGGATTTTTCATTGCACCAAACTCTCGACTCAAGCAGTAAGCGCCAGCTAAGACTTTTTTTCACAATTGTTTAGTCGGTAAAAGCGTAGAAGACATGAAAAACGATATTATTCCCAAAAAAAAAACCATAGCCACAAAAATGTATCCATTGGTTTTGGATTGGTTCTTCCACGAAATAATATATTTTCCCAAAAATACATTTATGACAAATGTATTTCTTTGAAAATACTTTTATGCTTGGCTGTATTGTGACAGTCTCACAGTGTGTTAAAATCATCAAAAAAGTATCATTTGAATTTTGGCGCCAAAAATAGAGCATTTCTAAACATTTGAAATTCGCTCTAAAAATGGCCAAAATTACACCTGTGGGTTCTAATGTTGGTTTTTGGCGCGAAAATTCAAATATATCTTATTTGAAAGTAAATGTAGTTCGCTTCGCTCGCGATGTTGTAAAATTGATATTTTTGGGGTGTTTTTCAAACACTGTGCAACAGCAGCAGCAAGTCTGTCCTTAGTAGGACATTCGTGATTTGAAGCCATGTTTTTGGCTCAAGACATGACATTTTTAGAAAGTAGAGCTATAAAAAAATCGCGGTTTGCTCTTCAGTAGCTTCTTAGTCCTTTTTTTCTTGGTTGAGTACACGAAAGCATTTTTTTACTAATGAAGTCGGCGGGAGACACAGCTAATAATAATGTCCTTCAGTGGCACTTTTGTACTATGTTTAGTGATTGCTTACAGCATGAAATGATACCTTTCTAGAGACACTTTGAATAGAGTAATCTTAATAAGGCTTACATACAGAATGAAAATTACTTTTTTGATGAAAATTCAAATGACACATTTTTGGCGATTTTCATACACTGAAATAAAATTACTAAAATATTTGTACAAGTACAACTTGCATTTTTACTAAAAAAAAATTAGACTTTTTAAGCCATTTTCAAACACTGTGCAGTGTGCACTCTGACTAGGCACTCTAGATGTATCCTGGCCTCAAAAAGTGTTTACATTTACTCAAGGACAATATTGTCGTGCCAAAAACTAAAGTATATTCATTGGTTCGTGCAAACTACCATCATCAGACTTACTATATTTTCTCGTATTTCTCCAAGTTGCTAACCAAATTTTGGTGACATTTTTTCGGTTACTACATTATGTACTTCTTCTTATTTTGCAGGTATCACAAATGGTTAGGCAAGTTCTGAATGAGGACAGACTTTGCATTACACTTGGTGGAGACCATGCCATCGGTATTGGTACCATTCATGGTTTCACTCAAATGTATTCCGAATCTTGTTTACTTTGGATTGATGCTCACGCAGATATCAATACCATGAAAAATTCTGTCTCGGGAAACATGCATGGAATGCCAGTGGCCTTTAATTTACCAGAACTGCAAGCACATTTTGCTCCTAAAAAGACAAAATGGTTGCAACCCAAATTGAGACCTGAACGTATTGCTTACATTGGCTTACGAGATGTGGATTCACCTGAGAGACAAATCATGGATGAGTTGGGCATTGCTAGTTTTTCCATGAGAGAAATTGACGTCATGGGCATTCGTCAGGTAAGAAATGATTCATGATAATTAGAATTGTGTCAGAAGGGTTATTTTTAGTATTCTTTAGCAATACATAAGTGTATTTTTAGAATATGTTTTGTCACACATTTAGTCTTTTCTTTCGACATAGATGGTCTTAATTTTCGACCCAATTTGTCCCTCCAGTCAATCAACGCCATCTATTGACACAAAAGTAATCTACCAAAAAGTATCGTAAAAAATATGTCTTTTTTTTTAGGTAACGAAAAAAGCCATGGATTTGATCAACCCAGACAATGAGCTCCCCTTGCATGTCAGTCTAGACATTGACGTATTGGACCCCAAAGAAGCCCCCGCCACTGGCACACCAGTCCACGCCGGTTTGACACTAAGAGAAGCGTTGACTTTAGTTGAAGATGTCATCGATACTGGATGCCTAAGAGCTTTGGATTTGGTTGAAGTCAATCCCGATTTGTCAGATGACCAAGGAACTCAACAGACTTTGCAAGCAGCAAAAAAATTGTTAGCTTGCATTGGAAATTACCGTGGAGGACGAAACATTGAATAAATACACTTGATTTTACCGTTTGAAAAAAAACCGAGGTGTTGAAATTAGCAGAGCATCTACGGCGGGACATTTATTTGATTTTTTCAAGCATGACTCTTCTCTTTAGTACAATTCTGCATTCTGGTCACGAGTTGAGGGTCAGACTCTTTGGGATGATAAAAATCAGAGGAAGAAGACGAGAAGTCTTGCGCAATTTTATCTGAAAATCTGATAAATTAAAAAACAATGCAAAAACTACTTTAAAAAAAGTCAATTTGAATTTTCGCGCCGAAGCATTTTTTGGATTCTCAAATATGAAATAAAACTTTTGAAGTTGCATATGACGACGAAGTGTTTATCATATCAATCAGATAACTTTATCATGAATCATATGTAGTACATCATAAAGTATTGCGCAAGTCTCATCAGAAAACTTGACGATAAAATAAGCCTGATGGTGGAAAGTAGATTTTTCCAAGCTAACTGCCTGCTGCGCTAGCTAGAGATATAATTTTTTTCAACTATACTACGCGAAGAATTCAAAGTGCGGAACATGACGTTCACCTTTATAAACTCTGCAACACTTCAGTTCAGATAAGGACATCTAACCATGAACTAGTCAAACATGAGGAGAAAATCAAGAATTTTACTACTTTTTTTGATCTTTTCTATTAGCAATGCAATTCAAGTGAAAAATGGCAAAAATTCAAGACTTTATCGTGGCCCAAAAAATCCGCGAAGATCCAATCTGAGTTCGTATATTTTAAGGGCGCATACCACAATACCACCGAGATATTTCACTGGTTCGCCAAAACCAGTGTGGGACGAACCTGTGAAACCATTCAAACCTATCAAAACTTATAGGTAATGTTCAATCTTAATTTACAACTCAAGATGGCATTTTATGATTCACACAAAGTCATGGGGAAAAAATCGTGAGATTTTGTTTACATATAACACTTTTCGTTTTGACGAGTGTTTTTTCATCAAAAATTCCAAGTTCAAATTGGCTTGTGTGATACGAAAGACAGCAATCTGAGATTAGATTGAAACTAAAGGTGATCTTGTATTTTAGTGTTGAATGCTACCCTGGCCAATCATGTTCGCAAACCATTCCTTTATGGGCAGTAAACCAAGAAAATAGCCAAGAATACCAACCAAATACCTATAATTACCATCATGACACCAACGGTATTCTTGACCGAAATGACCAAATTAACGAGATCGAAATCCAAGATAAACTGACTTTTAAACCCAAAATCATAACCACAACCACTGCAGAACCAACCACTTTGGGTCTATCGGTAGCTTCAGTGTACCATCCAGCAATACCAAGTTGGCAAATACCGACCACTAAATTACCAATTTCAATGCCATCGCCAACTAATGCTGAAACAATAGAAGAACCTGTGTACAATAATTATCAACGCTATGATCCCTTCATGTTTCATAGCCAAATCAGCAAAAGGTCATATTTGAAAAAACCAACAGTACAACAACGAAAACCATCAGTACAACATCTGAAACCAATTATTAGCAATTACATGGATTCAAGATTTAGTATATCAAGGCCGGTACAAGTGGCTCGTCGAGAACCCATTGTGACAAACCTAAGAAATACACTAACTTGGAAAAGGAACCGGAAACCTGCAGACATTGAACACAACCATAACCGAAACCAGTATGAAGAACAAAAACCATATGGCTATCATCATCATAGGAACCATTATAGCGTGAATAGAAGAGTTGGTCATAATAATTATAATGACCATGAAGAGTACTTTCCTGGCAAGCAACGCTTGAGCAATAACAAACCTAAGAGAAATTATTTTCCAGTTCCAGATCATCATGATGACGGAACAAGCACTCAACAGGTAAAAATAAGATCAAATTAGTTTCAACTTTACCTCAAAAAATGAAAACTTACCTTCCGGAATTCATACGATGCCAATTTTCGATTACCGTTTCCTCTTTTTTTGCAGGATTATCCATATCACCACCAGTCAGAATATGATGAACATACGGACTTTGTAGGCGAATCGCAGATAGTCAATGCTGGTTATACCGTCGATGAATCCATTGAACCTCATGGATACCTGATGTCTTCTTACGAAGATGATCCCTATGACCAACCTAAAAAGGAATTAGATCTCAGTCAATACTACGATGTAAAAACTGCAAAACCAACAAAACCTTCTAAACTATGGACATGGACCACGGTTGAACCGTGGACCAGTTTGGATGAGGCCAAACCTGATTGGGAAGAAGTCAATACATCTTCTTCTTCGGGACAGGATCCGGATCAAGGATCCTCTCTTACTTATGGATCTTGGAATAAGGATACTTTGAAGTTATCAGCAGTGCCATTTTCTAGATCTACTGATGGAAAGGAACGACAATGGGTACAGATTTCTTCGGTAAAACGAAAGCGGAAAAGAATTCCGGGTGGCACTCGTCATTTAGTACTTGATGAAAACCTAGGCTTGAACGTAAATTAATGAATAAATACCTTTAGATAGAACTATGAATCCAACGTTTTCTCCGTTTTCTTGTTTTCTTGCATTTTCGAGTTTTAACTTTTGAAAATGGCAAACTCTGAAAATGCTGAGCTGTTGTTTACAGTTTTTGAAATAATCGAATCTGATTCGTTGACAAATACTGCCAAACTGAGACTTAGCATTACTAACTATCGTAAAATAAACAGCTGTAAACTTTACTTTAAAAGTGTTTGACTTGAAATGCGATACAAAAAGTGTTAGAAAAGTCATTTGAAGGTAAGAATTCGAATTTTATTTGACTGAGATTTAATTACGAGGTTCCAGTTTAACTATGGCATTTGCATGAGTCAAAAGAAAAAGGGTTCCAGAGGGAACTTCTAAGCTTGTTTTGTCAGTTTTTACAATTTGGAACTTTTGTAGCAATTTTGCCACAAGAATTTTCATTTCCATCATGGCAAATCTCTGCCCGATGCAAACACGAAGTCCAGCTCCAAATGGTCGCCAAGTGTAAGGGACAATTTTATCTTCATTCTCTTTCAAAAATCGATCTGGGTTGAAAGTCATGGGTTCAGGGAAAAATTCTTCATCATAATGAGAAGCTGGAATTGGCAATTGAATAGCAGTTCCTTTCTTAATCGGTATTCCACAAACAACAGTATCTTTGACACAAAATCTGTCATGTTCAGCAATTGGTGGTTTAATTCTCAGTGTTTCCTTGGTAAAAGCTTCCAGATAATCCATTTCCTTGATATGCTCATGAGTGATGTTGGTATCATCACCAAGGCCAGCCATGATTTCTTCATATACTTTGTCCTGGAGTTCCGGATACATGGCAAAATACAACATCATGGAGGTCAAGGTGTTGGCTGTGGTTTCAAAACCAGCAGTCAAGAAAACCATGGATTGTGCATCAATCATTTCACTGGTTATTGGTGGCTCCATAACTTTTTTGTACTCCATCAATCTGTCAACAAAGTCTCCAGTATGAATGTCTTTTTTCTCTCTCTCTGTCATTATGCCCTTCGCCATTTTTGCAATCTTTAAAGCAGATTCAGGCCACAATGGAGCATACTTAGCACTTCCAGGAAACAAAAAGAACAAATGAAACATTGCTGACAAAAAGGCATTTCTGGGAATGAATTGATCAAATACATCAAAAGCAATAGAAGAAAATTCTTGGTCATCGCCTCTTCTACATTTTGTGTTCATTCCAAAAGCAACCCTTGAAATACTATCCAAAGCAAAACCTTGTAAAATTGGCTTCAAATCCATTTCAGGGTTGTCTTTAGCTTTCTCTGTCAAAAGATCAATGGCATCATCAGCAATTTCTTCAATGGGATCTAACATTCCTTTCAATTTTCCGCTTGTAAAAGTAGGGGTTAACATTTTCCGCAAGGCTCTCCAAGTATCTCCGCTGAAAATATTGAAAAAATAAACCTTGGTAAGTTAAGTACCTAATTTACTTGTATCAATTATTTTTGATCGCGATTAGCTTCGCTTTCGCGGTCCCAGAAGTGGGTTTTGAGCGGGCGACTTTTGCAGCTGTCAGCTTTGCTGAGCGTTGTTAAGTCTTGCTGAGCAGCGTTAGTAAAGCTGAGCAGCGTTGGCAAAACTGAGCAACGTTAGCAAAGCTGAGCAGCGTTAGCAAAGCTGAGCAGCATTAGCAAAGCTGAGTAGCGTTAGCAAAGCTGAGCAACGTTAGCAAAGCTGAGCAGCGTTAGCAAAGCTGAGAAGCATTAGCAAAGCTGAGTAGTGTTATGTTAGCGGGGCATTACTGAGCAGCGCAGCGCTGATTAAGCATTACTGAGTAGCGCTACACAAGCATCGCTGAGCAGCGATAGTTAAACTTTGTTGAGATACTGAGTATTGCCGAGTATTTCAATGCATTACTTCTCAACTCTTCAAAGTCTTGTTAGAACACATATCGCGGTCTTAGACTAAAAGCCTTTTTAGTCTTGTTTACCTTGAAACATCTAATGTGCATTGCTCTGGAGGAGTGGGCATCTCAGTAGTAATTACATGACTGAAATTATCAAACTGCTTGACCGTAATTTCTTTGATAAATTCTGGATCAATAGTGATGATGGCGGGAGTCACTCCTTGATATCTGGCAAAGGTTCTTCCGAGTTGTCGAAACTTTTCTGTAAACCATTCATGATAATGGATGCGATGAAAAGCGTATGGTGGACTACCAAAGCACATGAAGGCTGGAACAACAGGTAAACCAGTGGTTTCCAAGTAGCCATGATGTCTTCTCATGTAGAAGTAGAGTGACACAACTCCAATTAGGAGAAAAGCTAGGATGAAAGTCAGTACAGCCATGATAGAAGACTTGGAGTTGACTGTGAACTTTACTGCGTTGTGTGTTTCCTTATAGCAGCAGCTGTTTGGGCTAGGCCCTGGCGTGTGTGCCCAACTGCATAAGTATACGCGCACGCGTCCCGCTTTCCCGCCTTTGTGGTATGGTGTTGCTATACAAAATAGTGGAGGTGAATCTAACATTCACAATGAACTCTCAGGGAATAAGGCTGCACTGACGTTTATTTTGAACCCAAAAAGTCATGGATAAACATAACATCCATGCAAAGAAAGAGATCAACTGTCACCCTTGCCTTGTCATCCAACCTTTTAAAATCATAGATATGTATATTCTTCAATAAGTTACCAATGACAATTCAAATTATTCCATATCTTGTATGTTGATTATACATAGGACGAATGATGGACTGTGATAAGGAAATAGGATTTTATTTTTCTAATTTATCATCGAGATTGCAATCTCACAATAGCATTTTTATGAGTCAAAAGCAAAAAAGTTCCCCCTGGAACATCTAAGCTTGTTTTGTCAGTCTTTACAATTTGAAATTTTTGAAGCAATTTTGCAACAAGAATTTTCATTTCCATCATAGCAAATCTCTGCCCTATACAAACACGAAGGCCGGCTCCAAAAGGTCTCCAAGTGTAAGGGACAATGTTGTCTTCATTCTCTTTTAGAAATCTGTCTGGGTTAAAAGTCATGGGTTCCGGAAAAAATTCTTCATCATAGTGAGCTGCTACAATAGGCATTTGAATGGTAGTGCCTTTTTTGATAGGAATGCCACAAACAACAGTATCCTTGACACAAAATCTGTCATGTTCAGCAGCAGGTGGTTTGATTCTCAATGTTTCCTTGGTGAAAGCTTCCAAATATTCCATTTCCTTAATGTGCTCATGAGTGATGTTGTCATCATCTCCAATACAAGCCATGATTTCTTCATATGCTTTGTCCTGGAGTTCTGGATACATGGCAAAATACAACATCATGGAGGTCAAGGTGTTGGCTGTGGTCTCAAAACCAGCAGTCAAGAAAACCATGGATTGTGCCTCAATCATTTCACTTGTGATTGGTGCCTCCATATTCTTTTTGCATTCCATTAATCTGTCAACAAAGTCCCCAGGATGGATGTCCTTTTTCTCTCTTTCAATCATAATGTCCTTGCCCATTTTTGCAATCTTCAAGGCATTTTCTGTCCATATTGGCATGTACTTAGCAATCCCAGGGAACAAGAAGAACAAGTGAAACATAGTGGAAAGGAAGGCATTTTTTGGAATGAATTGGTCAAAGATGTCATGAGCAATGGTAGAAAATTCTTGGTCTTCTCCTCTTCTGCATTTTGTGTTCATTCCAAAACCAACCCTTGTAATACTATCCAAAGAAAAACCTTGTATAATTGGTTTCAAATCCATTTCAGGGTTGTCTTTGGCTTTCTCTGTCAAAAGGTCAATGGTATCATCAGCTATTTCTTCAATGGGATCCAACATCCCTTTCAATTTTCCACTTGTGAAAGTAGGAGTTAACATTTTTCGCAAGGCCCTCCATGTGTCCCCTCTAAAAAAGGATAAAACATTATTTTTTTTATGAGCACACATCGTGACACACATATTTTAGATTAAAACACATACTAGGGTGATTGAAAAATCACGCCGTTCGCTATAAATTCGATATGTTGTGTACTTTTAGGTCCTGAAGGTCTGGAAAAGGCCATCTAATCACTTTTGTCCAACAACTTCTAAGTTCAAAAAGTTTGAAACATTTCAAACTAGAAGCGCGAGCAAAGGTTAAAAAGTTTGAAAATCTATTAATTTTTGAAGCTCGAAAAGCTTGAAAAGCTCGAAAAGCTTGAAAAGCTCGAAAAATTGAGAAGTATCTAGTATGAATATGATGTAGAAAATTACTTAATTATAGTACGAAAAAACAGAGATGTAGAAGCGCGAGCAGCTTGAGCTCGCGCTTAAAAAGATTAAAACGTCAAGCAAAGGGAACAAACTTATAAAAGCATCTTTTTCTGTTTGTCATTCACTCTATCTCAGAGTGGGTAGTGTCATTTTGATCATCAACTTTGGTTAGGTAAGTCAGAAAGAAAGAAAGCCACAATTTAGTTAAGTGTTGTGGTGGTGACTGTAAAAGTTGTAGTAATCCAATCAAATCAGGATGACGGCG
Source organism: Oithona nana (assembly GCA_900157175.1). Taxonomy (NCBI): domain Eukaryota; kingdom Metazoa; phylum Arthropoda; class Copepoda; order Cyclopoida; family Oithonidae; genus Oithona; species Oithona nana. The sequence continues at coordinate 1,008,878 of LT727893.1, forward strand.
CAAAAAATAGATGGATGGTGTCCTTACAACATAGTGCAGCGCTGCTGGTGGAAAAATTATGCAGTTATTCTAGGGGATACTACTACGATCATCTCGTTTGGTGGTGGTGTTATTTTTCTGGTCGACTGGAAGTCGTCATGATGATAGATCTTCCTGCACGAATCGTAAAAACCTAGCAATGCTTTCTATTTCTCTATAGTGTAGTAGCAAAGAACACAATTTGGTAATGGGGTTAGCCCTGCCGTATAATCGCCTACAGATAACCGTCGTTCGCATGTTTATGGGCCAGCAAAAGTCGATCAACTTTTTCTTAGCAAGAGACTATTGTTCTTGTCCTATGGCACTCTGGGGATACATCTTCTCTAGCCAGACTCATACTCAGAGACTAGAACAAAAACACTCAAAAAATCGAATTTGCTTACAAAGCGAGCGAAGCGAGCAATATTTAGCTTAGGACTACTGTACCCTTTTTGGCTCATTTTGGGAGCCTCAGTACCTTTTTGGACCTCTCAATAAAGTCGGTTTTTTTCGTTTTTTTGTGGTTCTTTTCTAAGGTTAGTCTCTCGGTTAGAGTCTCTATTGGCGAGCTTTCTCCTTCCCTCCAGAATGATTTAGCACTCGAGCCGAGCATCATTGACATCTACGGTGGACTTTGATGGCAATGTGTGGGAGCTGCAATCAAGACAAATCACTGCTACCACAATCTTGCGAAGAAGAGAGAGCTTAGAGATGCTTCTAGCAGTAGCACAGTAGTCGTAAAGGTCCTCCGCAGGAGCTTTTTCCATAATTGAGCAAAGCATCAAACAACACCCAAACTTGCGCTGCGGCGATGATGGTCCGCCGAACGTTACAAACTTTTACGCACCTTGAGTGCCTATGGGGTTCGGACCCTTATCCTATTCCGTGATGGACAAATGCATCCGTACATTAGATTTTACTGTCCTTTCTCTACTACTATTGGCCTCCTCAGGAAATGGAAATCTATTGAGTAGTATTTTTGGTTTTTTACATGATTTGATCTTCAGCTTGGCACATCACTGTGCTTGGATGGCTTTCTTGTGAAAGCTCTGCTTTTGAGGCAGCTCTGCTCTGATGCTATTGTCATAAACTGTACACGGGGTCATCATTCATCAAACATTGATGTGTTTACAATGGATCCTGATGGTTGAGAAGCCGCAGCAGCAGCAGCAGCACACAAGCTTTTTTCCATGTCTCACGTGTCCGAACCATGGAAAAATGCGCCGTTTACTGATGCTGGACAACTTTCTCAGCCAGAAAAGAAAGCAATACATACCATAGAAGCCCAATTTTTACACACATATTACATATTTGAATTTTCGCGCCAAAAATGGGCAAAATTAAAACTTGGCTCGGAATGTTGTAAACTGAGACTCTGTGGTTTTTCAAACACTTTGGCCAAGAAAAAAATGATCTTAATAGTTTTTCCTTTTCATGCAAGGTTGGTTCCTGGATAAATGACAGGTTTTTAGGTGTCATGTACAAAAATTGAATTTTCTTCAGCAGCAGCTTAAAGCTGAGTTTGTAATCCACAGTCCATTACCCTTGGGAGTGGTTGTCACGCAGACAATTTTTCATGTCATTTGCATAGAGAACCGTTTTAATTAAAAGTCCCTGGGGCTGCAAAGACGTGGTTGAGTGGTGGTAGTAGGAACCAAAATGGTTGCAGCAGTCAAGGGGAAAACAAAGAACTGAGAACAACACACAAGAGCAAAGCAGAAAAAGAAAGCAAGCAGCAGCCAAGATTGTGTTTGCTTTACTCTACAAACTTTGCAATTACCAAGTTTTGACACAAAGTGCCCTGAGGGTCAACTCTCATATTCTATAGAGCAGTTCAAACCATAAAAATTGACATTAGAAAACAAGAAGAAAGCTTTACTTATTCACCTAATTTTATTTCTTTGTTTTGCCATTATTTCCTAATCGTTAAATGTTTCCCTCGCAAATGAAATATGTTTTGGTGTGATTTTCAAACACTGTCACATTGTTTGAAAATCACCCAAAATGTCTCATTTTCCACCAATTTTTGTCCTATTAAAATTGACATGTCTGGTAACACTTTTTGACCGCAAGCTTCACGTTTTTAAAAACTGAGCATTTTGGGCAATTTAAAATGAACTTTTGTCCACGCAAAATGTAAACGTAGCCCGCTTCGCTCGCAATGTTGTATGAGACTTTTTCTGTGATTTTCAAACACCGTGCACTGTGTTGCTTGCCCCTAAAAAATGCCCGTAAATAACTGGACACAACAAAGGTCAAAAAGTTCTAACGCTGCTCAGTGAATATGACGACCTGTTACACTTAAGTTTTTGATGCCTATAATCTTCTTTTTTCATGCAAGCATCCATTATTACGGATGCAGAGTTGCTCTCAAGTTCTAGCATTCTAAATAACAAAACTTTTTTTTTGCTTAGCCTGAACAAAATATGTTGGGTGATCCAGTAGTACTCCAACATCACGTCAAAGTAGCAACAACAACATCAATTCAAGTCCCTGGTGCACAATATGGGGCTTGCTGCTGCAGAGTTTATGTTTCGCCATCTAATTAATGACCTTCTGGGTTAGACATATTAACCCTTCCCCGACTTTTTTAAGCCTCCACTAGCAAGCTTCACTCCTGGATCAACAAAGCCTAAACTTTTGCCCTTTAAAATCCGATAACCCTGTCACTCCAATTTTGTTAGGGGAGACTGAAATCCGCAGAGTATTTCGCTTGCTGGAAAACAAAACCGACTCTCGTAATTAGGCTTCGTTTTTCAAAAGTTGTCACAATGAAAAGGCAAACACAATATGCTCATAAATCGAGTCATTTCGTGAGATAAGTTCTCTCTTTCTTTAGCCAAAACACCAGAATTTTTAAAGGGCAAAAATAATCTGGCAAACAATTGGTCTTCATCACAAATCTTGGCTTTCTTGACAGTTTTCGTATGAACGAATCAAAGTTTTTTTCACCTCCATTAAGATCGTACCGTAGTTTTCCTAAATAATAAAAATAATCTTGAATTTTAGCGCCAAAATCCTGACAAAAATCTTACGCATTGGGTATCCCATTCATCTTGAGCCTCTTGAATCAATTGTCATGCAATAGCTTGGATTCGGTTTTGGCATTCAGCTTTTGATTCTGCTTTGGTCCCAAAAATGGCTGAGGATATCAGTAAAAGAGTGCAAAAGCACAGAAGTTTAATCTGAACCATGACAAGGTTCAATCGAATCTGATATTTGCCCTATTACAATTTTGAAATGTCTTCCATTCCATATGTTAATTTTCGACTTTTTTTTCCATATGTTATTTTTTTTTTCTAAAGCTCTATTTGCCCTATTCTATTTTTTCAATGTTTATAATCCATTCCATATCAAAATATGTATGTATTTCCGAAATCTTATTTTTTTTTCATCGCGATGAAAAAAAATGAGATTTTTCTTCCCTATAGGGCAAATTTTTTCCTAAAGCTGAATTTCAAAAATCTAAAAGTGGTGTTAGAGGCTGCAGAGGCTGTAGA
>LT727893.1:1013043-1035359 GCA_900157175.1 Oithona nana
TTTGGTCAGTTATCGACAGGTCCCAGGTTCGATTCCCGGTCGTGGCAGCATTGATTATTTTTCTTTTTTCCCCCATTTTTCTCTCTTTTTTGACTCGGTTCCTCTTCTGTTCCACTCGAATTTCCAAAGTTGACAAATGCGCAGCCTTCCAACTTTGGACCCCTACGTATTTTTTTTTTTCAAAAGTTCATAAAGAGTTGACAAACTTTTAGATGCTATAGCCTCCTGAACTGAACTCTGCCTTCATTTGGGTGTGTATAGTTGGCCCAAATGATAGCCCTGGCTCAATAAGATAGATTGCGCAAATCACTGGGTTGCTTAGCGACGCTTTGGCCTAAGCTTTGCCAGCTAACTGCTAGGCCACTGGCAGCAGCAGCCAACCCAAAAATTTCGATGTGTCGCTACGAAAAAATGTGTCTTCAAAGTCATTAATTCTCGCATCGCAGTGATGATGATCTTCTGTTCTGACTCTGCTGTTCAGCGTTGCTTGTCTCTAGAGGTAGATGGCGGGCAATACTTTTTGCCTCCGAGAAAGAATGTGTGTTTCTTGCAAAAATTCCGAGAACACTATAAATGATGATTTGCACTCAACCTGACAGAACCTTTAGGCTAGAAAGAAGAGCTTGCAAGCCTTAAACTTTTCGACCTCAGCTCAGCTATCTAGCAAAACATGTTTTGTCAAATCAAACATTAATTTCCACATGGCTAATGATAGCTTAAGACAAAAAAGACATCATAATTCAAACTCTGTAGCCAGACTGATGTCATAATAATTACCAATTTTTGAGGTTGTCAAAGACACTTAATCAAGATAAATGCTGCCTTTTGCCAGCAAACACCACAGCAAAACCACTTTTTAGGTTATCATCAACTGTGTCTGAAAGTGGCTAGAAAAATATCATTTTTGATATTGATGAACAAAAGCTCATAGATAATCAAATGGATACAACATAGTGTATTGTTGTCAATCTCGAGTAGAAGTTCCATTAAGAATTGTCAGAAGAATGGGAGGACACTTGATGATGACTGTTACTGCCACCAGATGTCAAAAGGGAACAACCAGACGAAGTCATCATAACCATCATCATTAAGCCCTTTGCGTGTGGTACCAGAAAAAGAAGGGTTGAAGACAAATGGTCCACCAGCAGTCCACCAAAAACCAAGCATGGACACAAACATAATAGTAACGTTTTATCCTACAGGCCGATAACTGATGCCACATTCAAATGTTAACCTGAATTTAGCCCTAAGGCAACCTAAAGCCAGCAGGCCTTACTTCAAAAAAGTCTTCAAACGAATTTTAGGGGGACTTACATTTAATTCCCTTTTAATGTTTGATATAAAACGATAGGTTTTGCTCAGGGGATAACCACCTGAAACTGAGCTGAGGTGCTGCAAGCTGAGCAGCCGAGAAATTAGATAAATTTTTCTAAGATCAAATTCCGTAAAAAGCTTCGCCCAGTGTGGGATTCGAACCGCGGACCCTACCCTTAGGTTCACAGTCCTCCACTCTACCACTGAGCTAAGCTGGTTTGTTGTGAATTGAAGCTCCTTCTTTTTATTTATAAACTCAGCTGAGATTACAAAAATTGTAGAGGGCGCTAATACGAAATCTCAGGGGTTTCAGGGGTTAAAGAAGATTGCTGAACAGTGCTGATGGTGCCGCCTCCCTAGTTTTGCTTGATTTTCAAACAGGACTTGATTCTGACCTGAGGCCATGACAAAGCCTAAAGTAAGAAGTTTTTCCACTCCATTTCACACTTGTCACGCCAATTTATTATGCCATTGGAAAAAGCCTTCTAACATTCTACCGCTGCCTGTTGACTTCAGACAATTAAGGTGACCACGAGAAGGGACAAGCCGCAATGATGATCCTACTGCGGACATATTTCGTCAGAAGACGGGGAGAAAATTGCCCATTGTGCAGAATGTCTTATGGCTTCTTCTTCTTTCGTTTCTTCAGAAGGTTTTGACCCCTAAACACCTGGATGATACACCTGCACCTCAAAATGGGTGAGAAAGGAAAAACGTTATGTCAGCTTCTCAAGGCTGCTTCTTGATTTTTGGTAGAATTTCTCTCTTGAAAAGTCTGATATTGTGGAAATGGATGAGTCGGTGGATTTTGGTGCGTGGACGTTGTGAACATGGCTACTAGATCATAATTGATGGAAATCTGCGAGATTTCATTTCGCTGCCTTTGCTGCTGTTTCAGCATCTGCTATCTAGCAGTTGATAAACGCGCTTGTCCATCCATCCAGACATGTCATTATTTATGCCCAAGAAATTCATTTAGGCAATGCACGTTCGGCAGCGGGGGCCCATTTAGTACCATACTAAAGTTCAAGTACCATCTTCTTCTCCAAATTAATTGTGCCCAAAACCTTCACTTTTCACTCTATTACTGACATTCGTCAGAGACATTCGTTTTCCTTACTTGTATATGCTATTACTACCGTTTTAAAATTAAAAAGTCTCATTTTGGCGAAAGACTTTATTTTTTTAGAAAATCAAGGAATCTACAAGAGCAATTTTGACCAATTTCTTTTTTTTTTTTTTGGCTTTTTTCAGTTCTGTGATGGGTACCTTTGAAGCAATAATGTCTCGTAGAAAAGATTTTCCTAAAGTGGACAAAATTGTGGGAAGAAGAAAACTGTTTTTTGTGCAGCCTATCATTACAGAGCTTTGATGCTGCTGTCATCGCGAAATAAAGCTTTGACTTAGAAGACTCATTTTGTATCAGATTTGGCGATTCGCACGCCATTTTCTACGCTTACCACACTACGGCAAGCAACACTATCATTCAATTCAAAAATGAAAGAACGAACTTGAAATGTTCTTCAGTGTGTTAAAAGTTTTCTCTTCGTCTTGATAACTGCTGATTCATCTGCTGAACTCTTGGTCAGTCTGATGGATTACAATTCGCCCAAGGTGTCCATCTCCGATTCGACACTTCTTGCTACGCTTAAAGTCACTGTGAGAAAAGAGTCAGGCAGACCGCAATTTTTACAATCTTCACCTTTTTTGGTAGCTTCAAATTGTCAACTACTTTTGTCCATTTTTCTGCCGTCTATCTTGAGCTGAACTGAGCTGAGCGTCAGTCGTGCAAAATTATAGTGGAAAAATGGTTGTCATGCGACCTTTTCCTAACCCCTTTTGACATCATTTTAGAATGTTTTTTTTTTCAGCTACCAAATTGGTTTCATTTTTTTGACATTTTTTAGTAGTTGTACTTTTTAACCGTTTCTTTTGCTACAAGGAAGTCTGTGATGTTTAGAAATTACTGAAAAGGTCTCATTTTGCCGTATTGCGAGCGTTGTGAGCCACGTTTACCTATAAAATCAAAGTTGTAATTTTTGTTAAAAAAAAAATGCGTCACATTTTTTGACTACTATAAATGACATTTCACATCTATGACCAATGTGACCAATGTGACTCCTATGAAAAATGCGACATTTTTGGATGATTTTCAAATACTATGTCCCCTCTCTCTTTGAAACTTTATAGCGTATCGGAATTACTATCTCGGCATCGGCAGGGTTTGTCTTTTAATTTGCGGCCTTTGCTTCTTGAGCTGCTCTTGAGGTGAGCGTAGAGGAACGATAATGATTGTCTTTCGCACTCTCTCCTTCTCATCATCATCGTCGGTGTTATTTAGGAGGAGGACCCAGAGTCACAACTATGTGCCATCCTACCTTGTGTGGTCCTCCAACTTCATATTTCACTTCCATGTCACTTTTTTTCACCTCTATCATCATTGAAAATATTAAATTGGTCACTTGGCTGGTGAACAAAGTGATAATAAACGCTCCAGAAAAAGTCACAGTGATTGAAAATCCCTCAAAAACGGTCTCATTTTCTTAAAATATTCTTTATTGATGAAACTGAGAATGTGGAAAAATGAGACATTTTTGGTGATTTTCAAACTTTGTGGTGTGCTGGGAAAAAAAGATTAAAATGCCCTTTATTTTGAGAAAATGACGTCAAAATCGACATCATGAATCTCTACTGATAAAAAGCGTTGACACACAAAAAAAAGAGTTCCAAGACTCTCAACTCACGAAAAATGTCCATCTTGGGAGTTGGCAGCAAAAAATCCGACGGAGCTCATTTCAGTGAATTATGAAGTTGGACCACACAGACTTGGACTTGAACGACGACTTGGATGCCATATTGAGACTATTAATTTGACTTGCCATTTTCCAACTTGATGTTTAAAAATAACCCAAAAAGTCTCACTTGAATAAATTGTGACCATGGTCACATTGGTCATACTCATATTTATTACAAAAGTTACAACTTTGATCTATGTTGTAAAATGAGACTCTTTTGAATGATTTTCATCCACTGTGTCATAGTATAGTCTATGATTTTCTATTTCTTTTCAGCATTAGATGCTCAAGAAGGTTTCAAAGTGAAAAGATACGTGATGAAGCAATTTCCTTTTTCTCTTTCGTTTTTATTTTCGTGGGGACGACGAAATTGGCGAAATATCAAAGCAGCCGTGAATGCTTGAGAACAGCTCCTCATAGCAGCACTACTCAACAATGAATGGAATTGAGGGACGACAGGTAAATTGCAGTCTCAGATGGCAAAAACCTGTCTCATCATCAAATCATAGGATGAAGTGACAAAATTGTGGAACAGGGCAATCTCCGTTAAAGTGCCAAAGTCTCTAATTTAGGTGTCAATCATCACCGAGAACTGAGCTACCGAAAAACTTGATCTGCACTACTACAGGAAATATGTCCCAACTTTTAAAACTTTCACACCATTGAAGCTTCGCATTGATTATACCTTTTCGCAGAGTAGCAGACAACAATCACATTTCATTAGCTCTGCTGCTCCTCTCATCATTATAGCTTCCGATCACTAAGTAACAGGATAGACAAGAGAAACTTTCCAAAATGGGCTACCCTTGTCTACCATGATATCATCATCAACATTTTTGCCAGGAATTTCCGACACCACAGTAGCAGCAGATCAAAATAACCAAAACTGAACATTTTTGTGATCTACAACTTAGTTTATGACACTCAAAATATCTTTTAGAAAATAGAAATTTTGAATTAATTGGAAGCATGAAACCTTGGCGGTTCTTTTTTCACCGCCGCTCTCAATAGGAAATCCCATTGGAAATGGGCGTTAGTCTCTTGTCGTATGGACTTTTTCCAGGCTGATGATGATATAATGATGTTGGCTTTTGCGGAGGGGGGCATGGCATATTTAGCATAATGAATAAATTGTGGGTTTTGTCTTCCAAGCGACGGCTTTGGCTGTGTGGCAGCAGTGGCGGCCCACCCTAAGGGGAAAAATAGACATTTGTAACCTTTGATGGTGCGAAACTGATCAACTCTAATGCTAGAACATCAAACTTGTCATCAAATCAGTTGTTTTTTCTCACGACTTTCAACCCTAATTTTAAAGAATTGCGAGCGGAGCGAGCTACGATTAAAACCAATATATTGGCGCGAATATTCAAACATATTAAAAAAAAATAGAATGAAACTTTTTTTATGATTTTCAAAACTTGTGACCATGGTAACTTTTTTTCTTTTATTTGACAAAATATGTAGGAAACTTTCTAAGCAAAAATCTTTTGTTTTGGGCAGCCAAGTGTTCCGATGTTTGAGTGCTGGGCAGCAGCAGCGGCGGCGGGCAAGTGTGAAGTTTGTGATGGCATCGTGTCAAGGAAAAATGACATAGGAGACTTTCTCATTTGAAATGCAAATTGTGAACGTTGGAAGCGATAACAAGGTGGACACCGTACTGCTGTAGCCGCCTTGCTGCTCAAGCTTTAACTCTCAATAATAATCTGCATTTTGATGAGTTTTCTTCTTCTTCTTCTCTGTGAGATGACCACAACAACTCTGATGACCTGACTAATTTGTTACGCTGCTCGGGCTCGGGCCGTGACGGAGCAATTTCCCTCCAGAGACAGAGAACTCGAAGAAAATGTCTTCTAGCATTCAACATCATTTCGTGAACAATGCTGAGCCGCATTGCATGAATGAAATTGAGGCTCGACGACAGAAGACAGCCAAAATGCAATCTCAGCAAATCCGACTAATCTATCATGTCATGTCTCTTTTATGCGCAGTGCAACACAGTGTTGGAAAAATCAATCAAAAAGTCTTCTCATTTTACAACATTGCGTTGCTAGTTTTGGTAAGATGGCGTTCAAGTCAAAAACATCAGCGAAAATGCCCAAACTCCGTGTCGCTGTAGTAAAATCCCGCTTCATAAAAATCAAATGGGTTCCAGAACAAAATGTTACTAATCAAACATAAAAAAATTTCAAATGGGTTCCAGAACAAAATGTTACTAATCAAACATATCATAAAATAAGTTGTAGATTACAAAAATGGTTCGTTCAATCTCTAAATCAGCCATTTTATCTTGTAAATTGAATTTTGTTTTCAAATGTATCGATAACCTAACCTAAATCCATTCAAGATTTGCAGCAGTTATGACAAAATTATCTAGTTGAATGTGTTAGAAATTATCTTGAAAGAAATGCCAATGTGAGGGTCTGCTGCTATCTTTGTGATGTTTGGCTATTATGGACAGAATTCCCGTGAGAATGCAACAGACTGGGGATGTCATCGTTCCTCCTCCCACAAAGCAAAGACGAAAGCGAGTCGATAAATGCGTCTTCAAACACCCACTGCACCGACTGTCATGCCAGCATCTCCACGATTAATTGACAAACAGATAAGATTGTGTTGAGCTTCAAAGCTGTCTTGGCTCCTCGACGCTCTCGCTGACTATGTACAGGCTTGAGAAAAGAATGTGTCGAAATAAAATTCAGGTTCGTGACGAGCACTCAGTAAACCACATAAAACGAAGCCTACTTTTCCGATAACCAGAGCTCAATCAATTTCATGGAGTCAAATCACTACATAAAGGTCTCACATTTGAACCTTTTCACATTGCCAAAAAATATATGCTTCGCACTTTTGTCAAGCATCAAAATTATCCAGCTCCAAAAGTAGCCAAAATTTTGAAACACTACTGGGGTATGGTTTTCAAGAATCATGCAGTACTGAGTATAGTGTATACTCTGAGAATTAGATAGGCCCTGGCAAATGGAAAGAATGCTACCAACAAGATGATGATGATGAACCTGATTTAATGTCGTGATATCAATAAAACCCAATCACGAGTTTTCACCGCACACACAAGTGATTCTCTGGCATGAAATCTCATTTCACGAAGATCTTCTCTGGCTTTGCAATCTACTCAAATCGCAATCTTCCGAGGACCGCACTATTTCGTGTACAGCTACTTGATCAATCCAAAATTCGATTTTCTTCCTTTCTTTCTGTTTTGTTATTCCTATTCGGCTAATATCTTGCGGTCTGATTTCATTATGCTAGAGGAGAGCAGAGCATTGTTAGTGGCATATTTCCCCACGGGGCAAATGCCACTCGTAACCCCTTTGGTCACTTGCTCAATCCCCCTTCTCGTTTCCTTCTTAGCTTTGTTTGCCCACTACAACGATGGACTTTGTCGTCCCGCAGGGACGCGACCCTAACACACTGCGGCCAAATGCATCCCGGTCCTTACCAAGATTTTTTCGTCTAACCGAAAGGTTTGCCCTGGTGTGTATGAGGAACACTCCCAGATGGATCGTAACCCGTTCCCAACTTATGCCAACGGCAGTCATCATCATGATCCCGTTCGTTACCATCTTTTACTGGAGTCTCAACTAAAGGGGGTTAGAGACTCTCTTGCATAAACCCCTTAATTGAGGGGACAAAGACCTGCTCCTGTCGCTGTCAAAATCGGAAATTGTTTTCATAAATGCCATCTAGCCATTTTTTTGGGTAAATTGTTGCATAACCAAAGAGGATTTGATTAGGTTAGTGGACGACATCGTTTGCAAACGATTGATGGGAAATTGGCCAGATGAGGATGATCGCTGCATTATCCCAAAGGGTTTTGGTCAGTTGGTGTAATTAATAGAGGAGAAGAGCTTGTCCCGACGCTGCCTTTTGTTGAAGCTGTCACCAGCACGTATTGGGAAAATCCTTTGCATGCAGATGATGGAGCATCTCTCTATCTATTGGAGATTCTTTTCAGTAGCATAAAAGAGAAGGAACTAAAGCTTCTGTTGATGGGAAGGATCTGTCAATGGTCATCTCGTCAAGTGTCCTTTCATTGACCCACTCCTTTCACCACCCACATCAACGAAGAATAGCACCAGTCTGTTTACTGTATTACCAATCCAATGTTTGCACTTGAGATCACTAGGGTGGTAACTGCTTTCAAAAATGCCCATAAATATACATACTATAGTTTTTGTCTTAAAAAGATGTCCAGAGTATCTGGTTTATAAAGCAGAGTGAATTTTCGAACCTCCCCATCTAAGGTTATTGGGGGGGTTATGTCTGGGGTTATGTCTACAATTATACCACATTTTTCTGTTTTCCAATAATTTGACCACCCTAGTTAGCAGTATACACCCCATTCTCACTCATGCTTTTGAGCATCAGCGCTCATCCCTTTTTCTGTTATCCGGCTACTCGGAGAATGAAAGGGGAGCGGATCCAAGAGGACATTGCTACTTACTTATGCAAATGGACAATGTCAACTTTCATCTGCAGCCAAAGCTGATTTATGTTTGTGTCTATTTCTGAACAGCAAAATGACCAACAGATTGTCAGAGTTCTGAAGCAACATAAAATTCCTTTGGGGTTTGGACTGCTGGCAATGCGTTGCAGTGATGAGACAGCAGCTGTACTATGCTGCAATCAACGTAATGAGTACACAATACCAATTGTCACTCTTACATGCAATCACGCGAGAGATAGACAGTTCAGGACAACACGAACTGCTATATAGCTAGCCACCCTAATACTGCCGCAGAGCACAAGATGATACCAATTTCCGAGAGAGACAAAAATGACTTTTTATGGCCTAACTGCTTGCTCAAATAAAAGCATTGATCACACATCACGAACGAATTTGACAACAAAGGGTTTTGAGCTTTACTTAACCACTACTTCAAAGCAGCCCAAAGGGTGTCAATTTTCTACAAAGTGATAAATGGTGATGCTAAGCTCAAAATTCGGTGGATTTTCAGTTTGTAAAAAGAAATATTCACTGTAGTTGAAAATCACAGAAAAAAGTCTCATTCAACATTGCGAGTGAAGCGAGCTACGTTTACATTTTGAGTGGAAAAAAGTCTCATTCAACATTGCGAGCGAAGCGAGCTACGTTTACATTTTGAGTGGCCAAAAGTTAATTAAAAATGCCAAAAATGTTTCATTTTGGCGAGTTTTTAGAAAACCTGAGGCTTGCGGTCAAACCGTGTTACCAGACAGGTCAGTTTTGATAGGACAAAAATTAGTGGAAAATGCCAAAATTCAAATGCAACATTTTGAGTAATTTTCAAACTATGTGATATTGTCCAAAATGGCTTAAAAGACAGTAAACCTAGATTTGTCCATACTTTTGTTGCATTTTTGATATGGTTACCAAATTGGAATGATGGCAATGACAATCGCGTTGGAGATTCGCGCAGAGGAGAGGGAGAGTAGAGATGCTCAACTACAAAAGGAAACGAACGCGTGCCACCCATCAATAGCTATGACACACAGAGAAAATCAAACATTAGTATTTCCCCCTAGTGCTAATACAAAAGATAAACCGTCACGATTGTCATGTATCTATTGAAAATGTCGAAAAAATCCACCAATTTAGCCTGAATTTGTTATGGAAATGAGCATCGGTAGAATTGAGGGGGAGGTTGCTTTCCAGCCTTGACAAGACTTGGGCTTTCTTTTGTCACAAATGTCACCGCCCCTTCAAGCTGGCAAAGGCCGAATCACGACACAACAAAGAAAGACCCAAGAAAGAGCTTTCCTTGTTGGACTTCCTATGTAGCTTGTCGCAGAGTTCATGTTAGTCCATAATAAACCTTCTGGTTTGTCTTGTCTTTAATTTCAGCTCAGAGTCCCCCTTCTTTTCTAACTTTTTATGCATGCAAAGAAGTTGCTTTCTAAAGAGCTCGTCTCTCGACTTGTGTCAACGTTTAGAAATGTTCTGTTGGCAAAAAGTTAAACTAAAAGTTTAATTTGTTGGAATTCTGTGCTATGTATGCATTTATTGTGGCCCAACTTCTGAAGAATTGCTCTGTTGTGCATAAGCACAAAAAAGCCACAGTGTTGGAAAATCACCAAAAATGTCTCATTTGAACAAAATATTTTCTGTTTGTATTGGCAATTTTTTGTGCTCCAAAAATAGTGGGCAAAATTATATCTGAATGAGACTTTTTGAGCCATTTTCATACAGAGTGTGCATTGCAGTCGACGGCGGAAATATTTTTTGCATCGCATCTCCATCTCTGTGCTACCGAAGAGTGATTTTGACTAACGTCTAATGAATTGACTCACTATAAAATGCATGCCCATTTTTCACATGGCTAATGCAATTTAGTAGCAATAATAACCTTGATATTTGTCAAAAGTTATCACCATACAAATATTTTTTTCCAACAAAGTAAAAAATCGAGGGAAACGAGAGACTACTGCAGTCGTATTATAGTAGTACATAGCAGCAGGGTCTAAATGAGGGATTTTCCCCAGAGATGGGTTGCTTCTTCCTCGTGATGCTGAGGCTCGACTTTTCTTTGACACACTAATATGAAGTAATCCTCAGAGGACGAAGGAGAAGTTGGACTTGAGGCCACTAATGGTCACGTCAACTAATTCACCTAAATGAGAGTGTCATTACTTGAGGGGCTTCTTCTAGCACGAGTTCGTTGTTGCCTCAGACTCCCTAAAGATAGAGTCTTGTACATCCAAAAGTACCAAAAATAAAATAAAAGCGCGAGCAAAGCGAGCTACAGTAGTAATCGTGTGCGCGAAAATTTAAATTGATGAAATCTTCCAAAATGTTGGAATTTTTGCTTATCCTAAAGCTTAGATTTCTGAGGGACTCTAGCTAGGGACGCTAAGAAGAACTATAAAAAATCAGAGGAAAATGATGCGATGCCTTGTATTGAATCTAGAGTATGGACAAGATAATGGAGGACTCGTGACTGTTGCGAGCTCAATAAAGAAGCTTCTTCTCGACTCACTTGCAATGGCTGTAGCTCGACTATAGAAGGAAGTTGATTAATCGTCGACTCGATTTGTGATCGGCTCGGTTCTTCGTTCAAATGCAAATGGCTTCTCCATTAATGGAAGAACAGTGGATCCCAAGAAGCAGCTTTATTAATGACTACTTCAAGTCAAGTCTGGAAAGCGGAAAAAATCGAAAAAATGATATCAATGCTGCTGCACGAGATGCGCGATGCTTTACTGGACATCATCAAAGAAGAACTGGTGGCAAAATCATTAATTTTCAAAGGAATTCTGGATGATAATCAAGATGCGGCACTACGATGCGGTATAATTTGTGGGACACCATCATCTTAGAATCGAAATTCTTGGGATTTGAACAAAAAATATTTACTTTCAAAAGAATTACGTTTATGTGATCCTTTGCGGGTTTCTTCAGCTTCCTCAATTTGGCGCGGGATGACGCCAAGAAAATAGAAAATGTGCTGAATTTTTGACAACGCCCAAAAGCCACATGGATTTTCACTGTATAGGCTTGGCAGCAGCAGCAGCACATAGATAGGCATGGCGCATAGCATAAGAGAGTGAAATCGACCTTTTTGCCATTAATTACCCATCAAGTGATCGGGAGCCGAACGAATTTTTAAGCTGGTGTTTCCGGGAAACGTGCCAGATATCTGCGCAAGAGACTACTCTAGCCGACTTTTGATCGATCCCCCAACCCACCAAAGCTTTGAGTCAAAGGCGCCCATCAGATTCACTTTTAATTGGGACCCTTTTAAATACGGTAATTAGGAGGACAAGTCAAAGTGAAAATAAGTCAATCAAGATTTATGAAGGCGAAACACAAAAAAATATCTCAATTTGGACGCACGGAAAAAACATTTTCACTGAGGGGAAAACAGATTTCACTCTGGAAACCACTTTACCGTTGAGAAAAGAAACAATGTACAATTTTGAAATGAAATAAAATGAGGTTTCTCCTCTTCGTACCCAAAATGTAAAATAAGTTTTAGGACACCAGGAAGATGGAATCGAGAAGAGGGCTGATGGTGAACACAATGTGCTGCTAGGAGTGACACCCCTGATTTGGGATTTGCATGTTTGGCGCTCATGAAGAGAGAAGCCCACAACTACATCCTCGTACTCCAATTTTCCCGCTGAGTATCGATCACATGACCTCTTCATAATTTTTGAGAGAATGGTAGACTACTCGTAGAGGAGACCCTCTCCTCAGCAGCTACTGCTGATTACGGTGGTGCGGCAAATGGTGCCGACTTGATGGATGGAAGTTGCACCCAAAACCTTACTAGACTCTCTCTCAATACAAGAGAAAAAGATGCTAAGAGAAGTCCTGCAAGTCCTACGTGCAGGGTTGCCATTAAGAGTCCTACCGTGCTTGCATCACATTATCCGGACCATTCATATATCCCTCATGATGACCCACTGTGTCATTTCCAATAATTTCCACTCATAAGATGGATCACAACCATCAAAGCAATGTTGTATGGTGAAGAACGTTTTAAAACAACTTTTAAGCCGCTCGCTTCGCTCGCTTTGGCAACCTAAATAGGTAATTTGATAATGAGATGGTTGGGCAGAAAGTCACATTTTTTTTCTGGGAAAATGATACATTGCGCATATTGCAGTTGGGGGAAATGATGGCGGCATAGCCACTTAGGATGGCTTTGGACACTCACTAATGGTCCTGTTGTGCTACCACTGATCACAGGTCACCAGTGCGTGAAAAACTGCTTTCCATAACTATGCTGCAGCAGAGTGAACCAGGTCTAGCATCTCCTTTCTTCCCCCCCTCCTCTTTCTCAACCCACAAATCTCATTTTCAATTGGAATTTCTTCATCAACGAGAAGACCACAAATAGGTCCTCTTTGCCAAGATTGCGCAGGTATTTCCTGTTTTAGGCTGAAAATGTTTTCTATTTTGCTGATGCTCTAAATTATGTACACAGTGTTTGAAAATAGTTTAAATATTTGAATTTTCGCGCTCAAAATAACCAAAGTTTCACTTGCAGAATGTAACTGTAATTTTGGAAATGGAATGAAACGCTTCATTGTAAACTAAAACGTTTTTGGTTTCTTTTAAAAAAAACATCACTATGAAATGGTTTCTATTTTACACCTGATCGCGGTGTTTGAAAAATCACAGAAAAAGTCTCATTCAATATTGCGAGCGAAGCGAGCTACGTTTACATTTTAAGTGGACAAAAGTTGCTCAAAAATGGCAAATATGGTCCATTTTGGCGAGTTTTTGAAAAGCTGAAGCTTGCTGTCTAACAGTGTTACCAGACAGGTCAGTTTTAATAGGTTATAAAATGTTGAAAAATGCCATAATTCAAAAATTCAAATGCGAGTATTTTTGAGTAATTTTCAAAGAGTGTGGCTGATGCTCAGAATAGCCCAGCATGAGACAAAAAGAAAGAAAGCTTTGGGATCGAGTCGAGAGGATGGCGAACAAAAAAATTAGACATTCTGCGCGGCGTGGTTTTTTTGGGTTGATGACCACGGCTTCCACGTGAGTGACTGCTGCTGCAGCTTGGCCACTATCGGTAGCTGACCCTCTTGACTTCCTCTTCTCTTTGGGGAGCAGTAGTGGTGCCAGTGGTGCTTTCACTATAATATCACATCTATGGCAGCATCACTTCGCAGACTTGCGTTTGCTAGCGGTGCCGGAAACGAGACTCATCCATTTGAAAAACCCACTGATGCTACTGTGAACGTATGACAGCCATGGCGAATACCCTGACTTGATGACTTTATTGTCGCAGCCTCATGCTTCATTAACCTCACCGTGGTGGCAATACCATCGCCATCGATCCCATAGCCCCCCAAAGTAATGCTCCAGATGCTAAACCAGCAACCAATGCTTGTCATACCAT
Source organism: Oithona nana (assembly GCA_900157175.1). Classification (NCBI taxonomy): domain Eukaryota; kingdom Metazoa; phylum Arthropoda; class Copepoda; order Cyclopoida; family Oithonidae; genus Oithona; species Oithona nana. The sequence goes on from LT727893.1 coordinate 1,027,007, forward strand.
ACCTAAGCCAAAAAGCTGTCCAGGCAAGGCTTTCTCAGATGCTTACAGGGTTCTTGCCTAGCCTAGTTTCGGAAGAGACTTTTCAAAAGTATGTCAAAATGGTTGACGTCAAAGTGTAACTTGATGTTGACGAAAAATGAAATATAGATGAAATTATCTAGAAATAATCTAGACTAGAAGTCTGTGGTATGGTCCCAAAATGACCCTGGTCGTCCAGTATATGGCTTGGTGCCTTTCCATTGGTCACTTTGGCCTGGGTCTCCTCCTGAGGCCGTTCACAAAGGAGTTTTTCTGACTGTCATCCCAGCTTTCTCAAGATGGGTAGTCAACAGCTGGGCTTGTTAGGTGATTGATTTTCCACTACCTCCCCTTCCTGCCTGCCTTCTTACCCTTTGAGTATTAGACCTCTGGCTTCTATTTGTTGACATATCTTTCATTTGAGGTAACAATCTCTTCCCATGTATTTTGGGGGATAGAGAGGAGCAGGAAAATTCATTTTTGTGCCTTTAAAGTAGCCAGGGGCATTTCTGAGTTCTGACAAACTGCCCACAGGTGGAGCATGAAGAAGAAGGGATAGGATGAAAAAAAAATCACATCTGATATTCATAAGCTCGCCCCCATTTTTCTGATGGACGGACATTTCACATCTCATGCATGGGCAACAAAACCATGAATATCTGATGATTCAGCTCGGTCAAGTCCTTTCAAAACTAGAACTCTATGTACGACTCTACCACTGCTGCTAGAGAAAGATAGAGGTGAATAAAAAATACAGGATGGAAAACTTTTTTTTGGTGAACTGACATGGAGAAATGTAATGGACACTTGTGACAGAGGCAGTAGAGGTATTTTGACAGTTCTTTGCATCTTCTTTTGAAGTCCATATTCAATAGTGTGGCATCACAAGGCAAAGGGAGAGCTCGAGAAGTATACAGGGTGTATACAAACTATTTTTACAAGTTGAAATGGTTAGATGGCGTTTATAAAACTACGTACGTTGACGTATCACCGGTTCGATCCACGCCACTTTTCAGCCGATTTTGTCAATCTTGACAAATAATTTTCATTCCAGTTTCATGGAACCTAAAAAGCGTTGAGACATATGCTTTCAAACACTGTCTCTATGTATTGCAACACCCTGTAGGGAAGAAGCATGTGCTGTTAGTGACGACAGGGAAACAAAGGCTAGTGCTCTACTTCACAAGGGTTGAGATGATAAATGAAATTCCTTGCGTCATGCAGAGCCTCCTGCTCGAGAGTACAACCAAGTTGTGATCATCTTCAAAGACAGAAAACCAGTTTGGAATTTTGGCATTATTATCTGTGCTTGGCTGTAGATGTTAATGCGGAGGTTGCTGCTATGCTCTCGGGGTCCGGTGATATTTCATCACGATTCTAGATAACGTCACAGCCGAGTTTTGTCTCCGCCCCTCCTACTGAACTGAGTGTGGGTCTCTTTGGCAAAAGTCAACCATAAACGAGACTTAGCTGTTCTAAGCAGACAAAGAAGTAGAACTCCTCCTCTATCTTATGGACCAAGCAAGCAGCAGAGAGCTGCCGAGGAGCAGAGCACTAACAGAGATTCTTATCACCATCCAAAGACTTGCCATCATGACTTCAAGCACGACCATCCAAGCGACCACAGTTTCAGTCAAATCGACAAGACAAAGTCTGCTGCTGGGTTATGGTCACCCCACCTAAAGTCACTAAGCGAACAAAGAGCAAGAACCCTTACTTACTTCTTTATACAATCAGCATTCTTCAAATCAGCCACAGTTACCTTACTGGTTTTCCCGACCTCATACATCAATGTAAATGCCCATGCTATACTTAACATACTTGAGAAATGAAAACCGTTTAAAATGAAGCTCTGGTCAAATTCAAATGCTTAGAATTGTCTGGAAATTCCTTGACTAATTAACTTAGCATCATCATCACTTCATGACAACATTGTACGCTAGGTGGCGTTTATTTGCCAAAAAAATCATGAAACTTTGCAGAACAATGCAGAACCGCTTTTTGTGATACCATAGACGCCCCCTAGTGTCAATTTTTGGTAACTTAACTTGATTATTCCTTATTCCGATTCGATCATCCATTTGTCTTTAGAGATGCATGGCTCTTTGAATCCAGCGTTTCTTTTTTTGCTCAACCATGCAGCAGCATCTTCAAAGCTACTCTCCTGCAAACCTGATCTGAATAGACAATTTTCGAGTCGTCTTCAAGCAGTAACGTTCTCTGTTCTTCTCTGACTCCCTCCCTCTGTGCTGGATAGCTGCGTGCATGATGCTAGTCTTGGTTCCCCATCTGCAAATAAAAGGGATTCTATTACTCTTCTTACTTACCGTCGATGGCAAAAGTGGCCACAAAGTAGAAAATTCAAAAGAAAATGGAAAAAGGGTCATTTTTTCCTACTTCTCCAACAGGTATTTATCATCTCAATGGGACCATGTGGACTCTTAGATTTCCCTAGGGGATAACGTAAAAGTCGAGAGCACACACAATTAGTGTAGAGAAAGAGAGACATCTACCCTATTTTCAAAATACTACCATCTTTATTTGTACAATAGAAGGGCAATAATAGAGAGAAGTTATTCTCTACAGATGGACAATAGTAGTAGTCATAATGTGTCATTGCTTTGGACATGTGTACATTGTTGTAATTTGATTACTGGACTACATAACTCACTCGCGTAATGAGACGTTAGATTGTTTGATAGATACGAGCAAGAGTAACGACACTGGGGGTAAGAGAAACATTTCTATTTGAGTACAGAAGCAGCGATCATCATCATCATCATGTGTTGCTCCACAGGGTATGAATTATGAAAATTACTCAAAAAGGTCTCCTTTGAACTTTTACCTCAAAAGTAATAATTCTTCTGTTTTGTTGGGTTAACCTGTGAAACGAGACTTTTTGGAGTAATTTCCAACACTGTCACATTGATTGAAAATCACTCAAAATATCGCATTTGAATTCTTGAATTTTGTCATTTTCCACCAAGTTTTGTCCTATTAAAACTGACCTGTCTGGTAACACTGTTTGACAATTGTGGCATTTTCCACCAATTTTTGTCCTATTAAAACTGACCTGTCTGGTAACACTGTTTGACAGCAAGCTTCAGGTTTTTCAAAAACTCGCCACAATGAAACATTTTTGGCATTTGGCATTTTTGGCCACTCAAAATGTAAACGTAGCTCGCTTCGCTCGCCATGTAAAATGAGACTTTTTCTGTGATTTTCAAACACCGTGATAGCTTTAGAAATAGAATAGTTGTGTGTTATTTATGCATAGCGTTATTTCTTATCAAAACAGTACGGATTGTTGCAGGAGAAAAGTTCACAACATCATTTTGCAATTGAGTGACCTTTGATGCTGCTGCAACGAGAAGAACTCAGTTCATTTTTCACCAACTGGACTGATGTTGCTATCTAGGTGTCTGTCTGTAGTGCAATATGCTAATTTTCACTTTATCTACAAAGAAAACGTTAGTCCATACTACTTTAATAAAGTTGGTGGTTTTTACCTGAAAAAACTCATCATGGAAAATTGAGCTGGTTGAGGAGCCTGAAAGCCATTACCAGATAGCAGCTTTGCTTTGAATTTATGTTTTACTGACCGTGACCCTGACCTCTGCTGAGTGTATGATCTGCATTTGACTGTTTTTTAGACACTAGTCTACATAATCCTGCTACTCACCAATTAGCATCTTTGTCTTCATAGTCATGACTTTTGACTGCTTTTGGAAGCCAAAAATTCTTGTCTTGTGTCTCCTAGAACAGCTGTACAAAGTCCCCATTGTCTTGACCTGTACTTAGGAAACTCTCCGCACAGATGTCCACAAAACGAGGTGTTGCTCTCCACACATTCCTTCATAAACAGAGAGTCGTGTTTTTCTACTTTATCATTAGATTCGGCTAATTTTTGGGACACGAAAATCGTTGGGAAAACTTAGAATTTTCTGCAAAAAATAATAGTATTTTTTGTCCCAAGGTTCGTAATGAAAGAAAAATGACTCGCTTCGCTCGTCTTTTTCATCAAAGGGTTTTTAGGAGTTTATGATTATTATACATTGTTGAACAGTTGAACACTACTTTCGTCACTGTACTTTAGGGTGTTTGGATGTAACCGGAAAAGACGTCCCACTGTTTCCGACTTGAGACTTTAGCCGCAAATTTTGACCAAGCAGCAGATGTCGCAGGTGACGCTTTTGGCACGTGCAGACATTAGTCAGGTCAAGAAAAATAGAAATTGTTTTTCCTTTGGCGCTTTGCGAGGCTGATGCTTGTGTCTCCTGGGGTCGACTCTGTTTCCGCAATGATCACCATACCCAAAGAAGCTTGACTACAAAATTCCAAAACCCAAAAATTGTTTTCCCTTTCTGTAATCTAAGATGTAATGTAGCATCAGGCGTGCCTAGAATACATATCAGATACATCTCCTTTCGGAAGGTAGCTCCAGCTAATCTCCATCCACACGTCATTACACGTCCCATGTCGTCATTTGGACGTTGATTGCTGTCCAATTCTGGCAAACAATACTGAGAGCTGGAGATCTGGAAAGAGATCGACTAATGCTTTCACTATTACTTGTCGGCCTGTCAACTGGCTCCCTGTCACGCTTCTAGCAACTCAAAGGGGAAATGGAAAATGGCCATCCAGAACTAACAATGAACACTAAGGGAAAACCAGGGGATAAATAGCCTCATCAAGTCCTACTCAGTCCCAACAATCTGCCAAAGAATCACTTTTCCTGGTTAGGTTAGGATTCCAAAGAATTCTGAGTTTTGTTTGAAAAGTTGTCCCCCACAAAAGCGTTTGAAAGTGATGTCGTAATTAGCTAAAGAGTGACCCCCCTCGGACAAGCTCTTGGACAAAAGCTTCACAAATGCTGTCACGTGTTCTTCTCTGTCTAGAGTAATGGGCAACGCTTTCCAAAATGGACACACGACCATCCGGAATAGCGCATCAGCGTGCGTAGCTAACTGTAGCAATGAGCAGAAACACAAGACGTTCATCAGACGTCACTTTTTTCCTCGTTTCTTCTTTCGACAGAAAAAAAGGAAAGAAAGAAAGGGATCCATGTGATATATGTTGACCAAAATGACTCATTTGGTGGATTAAGTAAGAAGACAAGTAGTCTTGAAGGAGTTGCTTGAAAAGGGCAATTTGTTGGTGATCTTTTGATCCTTTGTTCGCCAAAGCCGGTGGTGAAAGTAAGGGTGCTTTCTAGTTTGTACAGCATCAAATAATGATGAAGATCTCCATGTCTGGTTCATTGGCTCCACTACTAGACAATTGTCTCTTTTGGCTCATTTTGCTTAGCGACTACTACTACCCTTCCTTCTTTCCCCTCCCTTGCTTTTCCCTTACTTTCAATGACCACCATTCGTTACGAGTGAACGCCTACGCGATTTCCTTCTTTTTGGACACTTTAGGGAAAATCTTTGTACAGTGTCTAAAAATCACCAAATAAAAAGTCTCATTCTTTCATTCTGCACCGAATTATTTCCCCTTTTTGGCGATTTTTTTTTTCGTCCGCCGGAAAAGTTTTTTTTTTTCCGATTATGGAAAGGAACATTTTGATCACTACAGTGAATGTTCAATTTTCGACTTTCCAAGGAGATTTTTTTTCAAGTGGTGACGTTGATAATGATGATGACGAGTCTAAAACCCAAAAATTTTCTCGCACCTTCAAAAGAATTTACGATTGTTGATGTTATTCTTTTACACATGATAGTACAGGAGACGAATGACGTTGAAAGCCGATCTGACTTTGATGACGCGTTGCTCGACATGTAGACGACCAATTTGCTTCAAAGGTGAAGAAAATGTTACTACTACGAAGTAAGCTTTCTTCCTCCGGCTGCTGCTCCATGCTCTCCCCCCTTCTTCTCCTTACTTGTCATCTGTCTCTCAACTCGACATAATTTTAGCCAAGCGTGGTGTAAATTTGTAAAGCGGAGATGACGTGACGAGACCTCCCGAACAGCAAAGTAAACATCCCTGTTTACCTGCATTCATTAGCGCCCTTAAAAATACGAAAATCTTGATGATGTTTGGCTTGTGATCTAAGATAGGCTATTGTTTCTATCTCAATGCATCATCACAACGCTTGAAAGTCACCAAAAATGTCTCATTTTACAGCATTTGCCAGCGAAGCGAGCTACGTTTATTTACAACATCAGCAAGTAAATATGAAGTGAGTTCATCCATATTCATCTATTTCATTCAGATCAATGTTTACTAGTTGAAAAATAAGAGACTTTTTTGATTGATTTTCAGACATTGTGTTGAAAAATGCAAGAAGCTGAAAAACCCTGCCGAGTGGTCTTAGTATTACATTCCATAGGATGGCATTTGCATGACTGCATAATTACGTTCATTAGCCCGGCAGGGAAGGAAAATGGCAAAGAGTTATGCAAACAATGCGGCTGCAGTAGGGCGATTTGTCAACGCCCGGACACACACAACAGCTCTGACTGACAGACTGTTGCGTGTGTCTGCAGGGTGGTGAGTGACAATCGGCACCTGTACGGAGGAGCTGTTCCAGTCTTGATGATCATCTGCCAAATCTCAAGGAGAGATTTGTGTAATTTCACACATATTCCAACGGGCAAAAGTTGACTCTGTGTCATGTTCCACCATGTTTGAAAAATGAAAATCGCTCAAAATGGTTGAATTTTTGGCTAAGCAAAAATTCTACTATTGCAAAAACATAAATCAATAATATTTTGGGCATATTTTTTTTTGGATATCTCAATCCGTACTCTATTATGTACTGTACAAACATTTGCAGGTGTAAGCCAAGAAGAGAAGCGATTTGTCACTCTTGTGTGCAGAGTGACAATTGGCACCTCCTAAAGATCAGGTTTTCACTTTTGTCGTCACCTCATTCGCTGCTGCCTCTCCTCAACTGTCAAGTGACGACAATAATTTGTTAGCCAGGCCATGTTTGGAGTCCAAACACTAAAGGTCTCGAAGCCTGAGACGAAGTCTTTGACGTCAAAGTTCTTAAACATGCTAATCAAAACTCAGCATAGACTCATATTTTAAAGGTCTGGATAGATGCTAAGGAAAGTGTAGCTATCCGTGACGGTGATGAATATTCCCTCATTATAGGCTTAAAAGTGTTCAAAGGGCGCGTAAATCTTGCTGCCTGCCTGCAAAGCCGCATTATAGTAGTAATGCTACAAGTACAAGTAGTAGTAGAGGCTTCACCCAAGGTAAAAAAAACACACAACGAGATCTCCGGTTCTTTCATTCAGGTGGCTTTCTCTGCTTCTTGTGCTATCATTTCACATGACATTAAAAAATGACGCCCATTTGCCCTTGAAAATGTAAACATAAGATTGTAATCTGACTGAATACATTCATTACAGTAGTCCAATACATTCATACTTCATTTATCAAATAGCTGGTACACCTCTGGCATTTTATAAAGTGCAAATTATTTTTGCTTACTTAGCAGTGTAATCAAGATTTTATGAACACAGTGGTTGAAAATCACCAAAAATGTCTCGTTTGAATTTTCACACAGTTGTATTTTGAGTACCAAGTGTTCACACATTTGAACTTTAAAAATGAAAAATGGCCAAAATTTGTAGATCTGACGTTGTAAAATGAGACATTTTTGAGGGCTTTTCAAACACAGTGATGGGGAGGGTAATCCAGGGTAGTTTTTTTTTGTTAATAAAATAAGAAGGCAATTGACAGTAAGCTTATGGATGATTTTACGCCTGAATTGACACATTTTAAAATGATACTTTGCTTGGCTTGCTTCTTCCTTTATCAATGCAAAGATAAAAGTCCAGTACAAGCTCAAGGTTCCAGGATCCAGAAGGGGGAGTCTAAATTCTGCAACAATGCACTTTTCAATGACAGCTTACAAAAATAGACGAAGAAGCGGCAGCGAAAAAAAATGTAACTTGAGTAGCATTTTCTACGTCAACAAACCACAATACATAGTTACAAAAGACAAAAGTTAGTGGTTAATTACAACCTAAATGAAAAAGTTTTACAGGCAATTAGTTACCTACTTTGTGTTGTCGCCAAATGACTCATCAGATCATCAGTGGTCCTTTTGTGACCCTCACAAATCCAATTTTCCTACTATGGGTCGAGGGGGTGCATGATTGTAACAATCCACACTGGGGCAGTTGCCCTAGTTTTGTCCTAAATCTCGATTTCATTAAAAACTAAAAATATGCAATTCAAAGGAGAAAAATCAATGAAACATTTGAATTTTCGCGCCAAAAATCAAATTTATAATCCTTTGGGTTCAAAAGTTCGAATATTTCATTAATTTCACTTGAATTCATGGACAAAAAATTGATTTTTGCCCCAGTGTGCA